>JACDJE010000167.1:5494251-5689686 GCA_016647715.1 Pavo muticus | reverse complement strand
AAAAAAAAAGTAAATACAAATTACTCATAGCCAAAACAAATTTCATGACATTTGTTCATATATACATTATATATAGACAAAAATATATATACTTATATGTATCCACTAATCAAAAATATTGAAAGATGAGTAATATGAGCCAGCTGAAACATTTCAGTTAAAAATTAATCAATGCCCATGATACTGGAAATTTCTGGCACTATATAGTTCTGTCACTACTGAAGTGTTTAAACCCAAATTTCTCATGGACTATTTGCTCTACTGAGACCATCAGGACTTTTGCATTTATATCAAGACACAAGAAAAATACCACAAGTGGGTTAGTCATCAGCTAAAGCTGAAGTTCCAGAGCCTGTCTGACTCTGAATACTTGTCTTAATCTTCATCCCCTGAACCTTAAATGTGTTCATGTCATGCTGAAAATACGAGATACCTACATCACGTTAAATAATTTACCATGCTTTTTCTGCCAGTTGAACAACTAGATTATTCATCATATTATTAATTTTGCATGCTTTCAAAAGGGATTCTTAATGCTTTTGTTACGGTGTTTATGACCACAAGCCTGAAATCAGAAGATACAGACTCCAAAGCTTAATAGTTTTGTGAAACAAGATCTGTTACCTGTTGCAGAATAAATGACAAGTACTGTTTGTATCAGGTCATTTTTCACTACTGTTAATTTTGATTCTTACCTAAACAATTCACATAACACATTTTTTTCCAAGAATATCAATATACAGTGTAAAGAATACAGAGCCTTGGGAACAGCAGTGAAATCTCAGGACAGCCACAACTTGAAGAAGGATCTTGCTAGACTTTTCTTCATAGTGAGCTTTCTAAGGAAGACTGAAATATTTCAGAATTTTTGGTGATAAAATTTAATTAAAATATCGGTTGAAATATTTCTTAACTATGGAAAAGTCAGAACCAAATTAATTGCCAAAATATAAAAGACAAAGTAGGAAGAAAGGAAATCAAAATTATTCTCTTCCTACTCATTGTATTCTTGCAGCTAGCTAGGTCACTGCTTTCCAGGCTTGGGTTTGATTTTCTCAGGAGCACATTCAGCTACCTCAATTCTCTACACGGTATTTTCTCTTCTTTTGAGAAGGTTTAATCCCGCCATCCCACCAACCATCAATGCCAGATGTTGCCAGGCTTCCACAGGGCTTTGAGCAATCTGATCTACTGGAAGGTATTCCCACTGTTGGAAGAGGGGTTGGAGCTAGATGATGTTTAAAGTCCCTTCCAATAGAAACCATCCTATGGTTCTACATGCACAACTTTACTAAAGTTCTTGCGTGAACAGAAAGCTGGAGGTGGCAACCTCCAGCTCCGTTCTTCCCCATTTTCCTCTGGTCTCCCACTACTGTCCACTCTACAGTCCTGAATCTTTCTAATGAAGCATGCTCAGTGTCCCTCAAAAAAGCCAGAAGATTATTATAAGACTGAAGACAAGCCGTAGTAAGATTTGGGGTGCATGTCTGAAGCCAAGGACATGCATACCTCAGATAACTGGGGTCACATAGTCACTAGGATATACCTAGCAGGGTACACTTTTATGTTGGCAAACAGCAGTACCAAACTGCACCAACCAATTCAAATTCAAACTTTGTTTAGATATACAACTAAAAAGCATATTTGACATTTGAAATAAATTATTTAAAGTTTAAACACTTGTTGACTTAAATTGTTATTAAAATAATTTATACAAGAGCAAGTCAATCCATCTTGACACATGACAAATTCTGCATTTATTTAGCACTACACTTCCAACCATTCTAATAAATGACAAAAGGCATAAAAGTAACAAACCCCAAATGCAACCCCCACTTCTGCAACAAGTAAAACCCTGAAAGGAGTTATTACTATGTTGAGAGTCATCTTAAAGATATTATTATGAATTCATACAAGCACATTCATATGTTAATGAATAGCATCATTTAAATGGAACTATAAATTATGTTTCTTGCAAAATCATCAAAAGACTTTTGGCAAATAAATAAAAAATAAGGTATTACATATGTAAGAAAAAAATCAGTGAAAGTTTTATCTGGTTATAAAAACATTATATTCTTGCAGTAATATGACATTTATTTGTAATCGCTTCACACTGAGATATGGGTTAAAAAACTAATCTTTTCGCTATCTTAACAGAATACATATAGTAATACAGCAAAGTTATTTCCACAGTGTTATGCCTTCCAGGAAATAAAAGATATAGCCACTTCTATATACCACCTTTGCTGAGGATCAGCTGGAGGTCTAGGACATCATGTCCACAAAAGGATATTGATTGCTGCCACCATATTCTTTCTGGGAGAAATGAAGTGTTCTGCTGCTTAATAGCAAAACAACAGATTTTGCAAGGGAGTTTAATGGGGTAAAAGAAAGTTGCATGATAGGGAGATGATGACTGTAGACTAGAACAATTAAAAAAGAATACAAAACTCATCAAAATGAAAACAAGAGAAATGGTTTTACTGTTTATCTACTAGATATGAATAAAAGGTCTTTTTTTAAACTAGTACACAGTCCTTCTGGTATTACTTTAATGGGCTTGCAATTATTAATTCTTTTTTCAAAGGTTTAAACTGCTTAGCTGTAGAACAATTTGGTAACTATAGAACCTGAAAATAAAATACACATTATTTATAAAATAGGATGAAGATTTCAGAGGTAAGAATGGTCACGACTTCACTATTTGGGAAATGTTTATCTTTAACCTGAACCTTAGCTTAATTTTCTAAATAGCTGCTCATTCTGCTAAGCAGCCCTGGGCACAGATCAACCCTAATGTATTTACACAGAGTAAAACAAGTTTGCGCATATATGCTGTATAGTGTTCTCAATCACAATAATGAACAGAAACCAAACATATTGGTTAAAATAAATTCTGTGTAATGATAATAATGATTAATGTTTAAATAGTAAATTCTATATGAGACAAAACATGGTTATTTCCTTAGAACAGCATCATTGACAGTATAGTTTTCAGAAAAATAAATTGGACAAAAATATGGAATCCGCTGAGATCTTAAAGACACAAAATACAGCATGTATCAGACGGAGTATAAGTAATTCAGCTCTCCTACTGTCTTTTATGTGACCTTGAATCATTGATTTCATTCCCACATTGCCATTCTTCATTCTATAAATTGTGTAGAATTGTACTGATAACCTCTCAAGACGTCTGTCAGACTATTTTATATGGTAAAGCAAAAAAGAAAAGAATAATTTCTGCTATGAATACATCTGGTTTTTAATTTTCTAACTTTTAATTTTTGTAAATCTGGAGAAAAAATAGAGGTGGGGAAAAATGATGAAGCCTAAGAGTAACTTAGATACTATTTTCACTTAAAATTACATGAAAAGGCTTTAGCAGTGGATCGGTCAATTAAAGCACAGACTACATGAAATCTGAAAAAACTGAAAACTAACACTGTTTTTTAGTTAGAATCTGTTAGAATTGATTTCAGGTACATTAAAAAAAGAATCCAGCTGTCTTTATTATCAATTTATAGAATTAAATGAAAACCATCACTTTGGTTTCCAGAAAGATCTTCAGGATGTGGCTAATAGAAGCAAAAAGGAGTTGCATCTTCCTAGGTTGGTGTTTATGCAATGAATGGATGTAGAGATAACTAGAAGAATTAAAAAAAAATAAATCAGGAAAGAGTTTCCAGCATAAGTATTTTTACCTGCAACTCTCAATTACTTGTGGCTGTTGTCAACAAATCGGTATCATACAGAAAAATATTTTTCCCTCAGTAAGGCCTGCAGACTTCTTTTCGTCTGTGATGGGGAAAGTATGCCACCTAGTGTACTTCAAATGATTATATCCCTGTATCTTTAAACTTTTGTTAATGATTTCATAAAAAGTACTTCTTTTCCTTGTACATCAAAATAGAAAACTTTGAGCCAACCAGTAGGAAAGCAAAATGTGAAGGTAATTTATAACAGGAATACAATGTGTCTGATTGCAAGTAAAGTTTGAGTTTTTTAAAAAACTATTTCCGAATTTTACTAGATAGACACTTAATAGACATTAACTGCACTCTGAAATACAGTTTGTATTTGGCCTCAATTGTGTCTTTCCCCTCCTAATTAAAACCAGTATTGGAATATCAGATCTTTGCATTTCTCATTCCACCTTGATAATTTATCAAGTATCATGTTAAGCACTGGTATGTTTTTTTAAGGCCAAAAAAATAAGTTTACAGCTGCTAAAAGAGTTCATACTGCTAATCAGCATGCAAGACAAATGAAAATTAAGTTACCTTCATGACAACCAAAGGTTTTCTGTGAAATCTACATATGTATCACATTTATTTTTAAAAATAATAAATTTTAATATTACTTAGAAGAGTAAGAGCATAATCCTACTAAATACAAAGTCTGCGATATCTGGAAGAGTGATACAAATGAGTCTATCACCATATGCTTTCAGCTTTAATTAATTTTAGTGGTCAATTTTTTAAATGGAACAGTACATCTAAGCCTTTACATTAAACTATGATGTGCTACTTTACACATATAAATGAAAATACATTAATTTGACCTAGAAGATTCCAAAGTACTTTTTTTTATACCACTCAGGCCATGATATAATGAACTCTCCAGCTCTTCATGAGAACTCAAGCACAACTTTAAGTAGATCAAATATTCAACTTTAGTAAGAATTCCTGAAATTTAACTTTCACCTCAAGTAACATGAACAAAACATGTTCAACTTCTTTATGAAAGTAATATTCTATTCAGTATGAAGCAATCTGGAAACAATGAGCAGTTTCTATTTAAATGTGGTTTCTTTTTTTTAAGTATTATTCGTGTAAGCATCAATTTCCTGATTTCTATGCAGTCTCATTTATTTTAGTTTCAAATACTCAGCTTTGAATATTTGAGTTTAAAATAAACCAAAGGTGTCTGTGGAGTTTTTGAGTTTTTGTTTTGTAGTTTATTTGCTTTATTGTTTGTTTTAGCAAAATGAAAATCAAGTTAACTAATAACATTTCTAAAACAAAAAGAGATAATTTAGCTTAACACTTAGGTATACTTTTCCTAAATTATTAAAACATTCCAATAATAGCAGCAGTGCTAGACAGAAATACATTTGTAATAGAGAGTCAAAATAGGAAGGAAAAATAGTAAATATGAAATACATGGAGATTAAAAGTTTCAGCATTTTTATTTTAACCACCTTCTAAAATTTGAATCGTTAAAATAATACAGCACTCTAATGTGTTTTATAAGTATTTGTTATATCAGTACATCTGTTTAACAGAAATGTCTGAATAATTAGTTCAAAAGTAATTATTTTCAAAGTAAAGACACTGCCCTAATATTCTGTAATCAGCAAACTTAGAATTGCCCTAGTTGAACAACACTTTAATAAAATAAAATGCAAATTAAAACCACACTACATTTCTATGTGTTGGTTTTTTTAAAACCCAAAAGAAACACAAACCAATATAACAATGCAGAAACACTAAAGGTTCCTTAAGTACTGACTTTCAGCAATAACATTTATTAATCAGGATCATGTTAACTAAAATGTGAAACAGTGAGTATGAATATGACCTATCATGATCTTAATATAAGTATTTTCTTTCACAAAAGAATACAGTGGCGTAGGGGAACTGTTAGGTCACAGTTTGAACAGGTGAAGGGGTGTGTCTGGCCCAGGGAACACAGGCAAATTGTTTGCACCTGTGCTTCCCAGGTGACCAGAAGGGGTGCACCCAGGGTGGAGCCATGCTGGGCTCAGATAAGGGCCAGGCACTGAAGGGAGAGCAGCTCTTGGGCCTAGGCTGCTTTCTGAGAAGGAGTACTACATAGACAGAGCCTTCCCTTTCACCAGTTGGGTGACTTTGGCTCTTCTTTAGGTATAGGACTATTGGTTTACTGCAAATACTTTTCCTGGTATTGCCAAGAACCTGTCAGAAACAATTTTGTTCCTTTGTAAGCAGAACAAGTAGAAAACAAACTTTGAGATAATGTTATTACATTAGTAATTTTGTTACATTGTATTTTTATAATAACTTTTAAAAAACTTCACTTAGCTGTGACAGCTTTGATAGTTGTATTAGCTGTAGTGTTATGGCTTTCATGTTACATTAGATGGTTATTTATACATCAAAGAACTTCAAACAAAATTTTAAAAATGGATTGCCCAATGCAATATGTTAGTTTTCTTACAGTTATGTTGCAGTCTTTGAAAACTTATGATTTTTACTAGGTAACTAATGGATATTATAAAAGCTTTAATCATAGTCTCATCTAGTACAGTAAATCCATTCTGGAATTGGAAGAATATACTTTGCTTCCTCTTCCTTTGTATTTGCCATTTTAAAAGACAGTAAGTGTTTAGTTTTTAATTGCAGGAATCATCCTGTCCAGAAACAAGTTTCATCTACTTTCTTACATCTTTTGCATCTATCTTGAGGCGCTTTCATACCTTAGAAAAACACTACAGAATCCAGTATTTGTTATGACATAAAATGTATCTTCAACCTAATATGCCTCTGTGGTTTTCATTGACCCAGTTTTATAGCTGCATAATCTAAATACAGGTTCTTCCTAAAAGGATGGTTTGGATAAAAGCAGCAGAAGTGGCAGTTACAGACAAAAATGACTGCATTTTGTCAATAAAGCTGATTATAGAGTAATTTCTGTAGAATGTATCTTCCTGGTAGTAGCTGCAGAATTTAACATTGTTCTGTGCATTTAGTTAGATGAGTTAAGCCACTTGAAAGTTTTCTTCATCATCCTAAAACTAATCCAGAATTAATTTCAACTTAGTTTCAGCTCTTTAAATATCAGTTTAGTTTAAGTTTTTTCTTGCATTTACAACAGTGTTAATTTTCCTCAAAGTATATCATTAGTAACAGTGCATTTGACATTAAGAGGTTACTCTGGAAGTTACCATTGTTTCTGATGTTGACTGAGAATGTGAAGATGGGCTCTGACTGGATAGAACCTTCCAAAGATTAAGAGAATCATCAAAATCTGTATGGATGGGAAAGAAAAAAAAAACATCAGAATCAAACAAGCATTCCTATTACTGCAAGACAAGAAGAAAGCATAAAAACTCTTTCAAAGCATTTTTCATGCTTCAAAGTTGCTAAGCAGTTATTCTCAAATATTCAAAATATTTCAGAGAGTGTCAAAATACTTAAGTTTTTCTACATATTGTACCACTGTATTATTATCCAGTAAATCTCTTGAATAAACAGAAATTGAATAGAATACCATCTTCTGATATAACAAAAAAGCATGGGAAAAGCTACGTTTAGCTCAAATTGCAATTACATAACCTTCATTAATTTTAAATAATTCAGATTTAGTTTTATTTAAAATGGAATAGGCTAAAAGTACTGATTTTGGGGTCTCACAGTACAAACATAATAAACTGGTATCCTCATCCTCAAAAATCTTTAAGCTCATGTTTTAAGAGAAGCAATTTCAAGAGAACCAATATTCATAAATATAATGAAGGTGGAATCAACTTGTAAATATTTCTGAACAAATAGTGATGAAAATCTTACAGCACAAACCTGTTAATAATAGGCTTTGAGGTTTTTATATGTAGAAAAAAATTAAATCAACAGTATAGCACCAGATTATACAGGCTTAGACAGGTGTACTCTTCATTGGTTAAAAACATGGCTGAATGGTCTGGCCCAGAGGGTGGTGGTGAATGGAGTTAAACCCAGCTGGCAGTGATGAGTGCTGTTCCTCAGGGGTCAGTCCTATTTAATATCTTAATTGATGATCTGGATGAAGGAATGTGAGGCTGTGAATGCCCACTCCCTGGAAGCATTCAAGGCGAGGCTGGATGGGACTTCGAGAAACCTGGTCTAGAGGGAGGTGTCCCTGCCTATAGCAGGGGGGTTGGAAGTAGATGATCTTAAAGGTCCTTTCTGACCCAAAATATTCTATGATTCCATGAATTGAATGCATCCTCAGTAGTTTGCACATGACAACAAGTTGGGAAGAAGTGTTTGTCTTCTTGAGGGTAGGAATGAACTACAGAGGGATCTGGATTTGAACAATGGGCTGACACCAACTGCGTGAGGTTCAACAAGATTATGTCCTGCACTTTACTCACAACAACCTCATGCAACACTACAAGCATGGGACAGAGTGGCTGGAAAGCTGTGCAGCAGAAAAGGACCTGGGGATTTCTAGCTGACAGCTGGCTGAACATGATCTAGCAGTGCGCCCAGGTGGCCAAGAAAGCAATGGCATTCTGGCTGGCATCAGAAATAGTGTAGTCAGCAGGATTATAGAAGTGCTTGTTCCTCTGTACTCAGCACTGGTGAGGCTACGTCTTAAGTACTGTGATCACTTTTGGGAGCTCAGGGAGGATCTTATCATTGTCTACAATTACTTAAAAGGAGTTTGCAGTAAGGTGGAGGTCAGCCTCTTCTCTATGTATTTCTTTTTTCTTAAACTTTGATTGTACTGCTCTGTCAAAGTCACAAGCGTAAGAAGTATTTTACCCCTAATACTTTGCAAGGTAATGTACTGCAGAACCAATTACATCTTTTTCCATTTATAAATTTTTGAAGATGTAAAAAACAGTTCCGAGCTTTTTCTGAAATTTGTTGAATCGGTGATCTATTTATTCCTAGAACTTTAAGGTAAAAATTGAAATTAAAAACATTTACATTCATGGCTAACACATTCTATTTGAACTTCATCTTTAATATGAATAACTTAACTAGATGTTACTTCAGTAAGTTACAAAATACTACAAGATTAACATAACTTACCAGTTGAACCACTTTTTTCAATGATGTGGCTGCCTTCCTTGGAAGAATTCACATCAAACATATAACAACCTAGGTAACAGCGTTTCACCATCTGATTCAAATGTTCGTAAAACTGACAGTGATGCAAAAGAGCCTTAAGCGCAGGTTTTCCAGTCTGGGAGAGGCCAGTTTCTTCATCATGTACACAGGGTCCCTGAAAACATGAAATTCACAAAGTAAATTTCTTTAAAGGAATCTTTTACATAAAAATAAACTGGCAACAACAAACAAGCCTAATACTGTTTGTGTGTGTATGTATGGCTGTTTTATAGACTAACTGATTCTGGCAGTCAAATTTAGATTTTGAGACAGCGCTAAATTACAAAGTTTTACAGAAACATTCCATTTAGAAGAATGGAAATAGATATTTAACTTTTGAGGAATTAAGGTTATAAAGTCTTCTGATACAAATACTGTCTTAAATCCTCTAAGTTATAGCTTTCTATGACTTTCTACGTAGCTGTTACAAATTTCTCATTTAATTCTGCCTACAGATATCAACTAATGCAAAAGTTTCCTTGAGGAGCGAGTACGCTCTTAATAAGATGAGTGAATATCCTGAACAGGTAATCCTGTTATAAAAGCATACAGCTGTTACGCTACATCTATCCCATGTCAAACTATGATAAACAATTATTTGGAAAATAAAATAGAGATTTTATCTCTGAAGAATGGTTTTCAGTCATTTATTTTTAAATACTGACTTCAGGAACACTCACTAGAGAGCTGTGTCTATATATTAAAAGAAATGCTTCACAGTAGTCGAGTTTGGTTTTTTCGTTTGTTTGGTTTTTTGTTTCCAGCACTTTGATCTGTCTGTTTGTTACTACATTTTTTCAGTGTTTTCTGTGTTAACAGAAGAAAACAAAGTCATAATATGAGCTAAGTTATCATCTGTTTTCATAAAAACTAAAAACATTAACCAGCAAAAGAATTCAGACTGAGAAAAAAAAAATTACATTATGCAAGTTTTAGGAGGCATCTTGCAAAAATAAACAGAAACTTTCCTTTGTGCTTGATCTACCTCTGCTCTTCACTGGCAATGAAGTCATTTAAAAAATGCTATTTGCCCCTAGAAGACTCTACATCTTCCCTAACCCCTCTATTTACACTGAATACAAACTTCTTTTCCAAGAAAAGAATGGATTGAGTAAAAGGAGTGAAACTATTTTGTGTTACAGGGTAAGCTATAGCCAGAGTTCTGAATGGCTACTGATGATTCTTTGTTTTGTATAATATATAAACAGACAATTTTGACCATTTGCCTTTGATACTAATTGGTAAAGAATGAGATGTCAAATAGATTGAAGAACAATGTTACTTCATACGAATTGCTTATAATGAAATATAAAACTGCTCGTACACTGTCAGCAATATGCTTGGATTGTATCAACAATAACAAATGTATACTTTAGAAATTCTCTTAAATTCAATCACAATGAAAACTGTCTTTGTCATTCTAAAAAGCTATGCCAATCGCTTTATTGTATAATGGGAGCAATGAAAGAGTTCCTCTCACAGTGTATTCTGACTTCAGCAATTTTCAGAAAATGCAGTACATTACAATCTTAGCATACCTTATACAGGCTGAATTATTACAAAATGCCTCCTTGTGGTCACTCTTTGAAATAACATAGCAAAATAAACTATTATGAAGCAAAAAAGAAAATGGATAAAAGTAACACAATAGAGCTTATCAGCTCTAGTAACAGCCTTTTCTTTCCCAAACCTATTTACTTAAGGGAAGAAATAAGAATGTTCTACTTTGGCTATGGTATGTTATTCCTGCTATTTACCCAAATACACTTAATTGGTCTCCTTTAAACTTGATTACATTAAGGTCTAGAAACAATTTATCTTATTAACTGAACATTTGAAAAAAAAAAAAAGTAGCTCCGAAATTCAGTATTTTATCCTGCTATCTTATAACTTTAATTATTGTTTGTATTTTAAGCACTTTTAATTTGCCCACTGCCATAAAGTGTTGTTTAATACCTTTCTGTATGAGCCCTCACCAGGTGATGAACATTAAAATGCTCTTAATAAGAATTGACTCAAAACTCATTAATTGCATTTGAACTCATTCTAAGTTCTTCAACTATTTTCAATTTCTGTCACTTCACCATAGTCACTGAAATGTTTAAAGACTAAAAAGCAACTTTCAATATTGACACGTTTACAGGAAGTTTATATTGATGTCACAATGGCTTTCACCTTGCAAATCCCATGCTAGTAAAGAATTATTTGTATTGATAAAAAAATAAATTCATGAATATCCAAAGACTGAAACCAGAGCCAGATGTTCAAGTAGTCTGTAACATCTTCCTTTATAATTATAAGTAAAGAGAGACATACTATAAAATGCAGCTCTGCAAGATGCGTGCATTTTGGGTACACGTGACTCAGCAACATTTTATCCAAGTAAAACAGAAGGAATGTCTCTTTTTCCTGTGGAGGTGGTCAAACACAAGAAAAAGTTATCCAGAGAGGTTGTGGAATTTCTGTTCTTGGAGAAATTCAAAACCCAGCTGGACATAGCCCTGAGCAACCTGCTGTAGCTCATCTCTTTAAGCAAGGGACTATGCTCTTAAAAAGTATTTAAAGCAACAAGCTACTTCATCTTTCTTTGGGAACGCTTGCTTTCTGTCACTCATATTTCTTTCAAAATATTAAAGACTACTTTCTCAGAATTTCTTCTTTCTTATACACTGGAAATCAAGTTGGATTCCAGGCAAAATAACTAACCAATTTTTATCTTAAAACACTGATACTATGTAAGTAATGAATTTTCCTTGGAGATCAAAGATATTATACATAAGATACAGTACGTACACAATCTAAGATACTATACAATCAAGCTTTACTTGTTTTCTTGAATTCTCTGGGAGGTGGAAGAAGCTTATCTATTGACATATTTCTTTCAAAAATGTCATCTCGGATGTAACTTTTAAAATTTGTTTTGTAGATATATTGACACAAGCTCTTATATCAAATAATGCCTCTCCGTGACAGTATAAACTTTCTCATCAAGTGTAATAGTCACTCACTTGCCAAACACAGTCTTTTAGATCTTCAGTAGGAATTGGGATCACAAGGAGATTTTGTAGAATAAAAGCAGCCTAAAAGAAATGAATGCATTAACGTTACTGTCCAGCCACCATAGTTCAATAAAGCACATCAGATTGAACAGGATAGTTGAGAAATTATTCCACTGTTTTAGATACATGTCAAAACAAAGATTTTCCACGTTCATGTGGATAAAACAAGAAAAGAAATCTTACAACTAGAGTTGAGAAAGGGATGTCTATACAGTTAAAAAAAGCAAATCAGATTACCTCATGTTTGCAATGAGGAGATATTTACTAGAGAACTGGTGACAAGCTGGTACACCAAAGTGCTTGTAAATAGAACAAAACAGATTAAAATCTAGCTATTTATTTTCTCTATAACAAACTACCCACAACAATTTAAGACAGCAGAATGTGACAAGAAACATACCTCCCTGCGTACCATGCTGCATTCAGATTGGTCTAGAAAGATGTTTAACGCTGTTCCCCATAGCCCTCCTGAAATGTTCTGGCAACTCTCTGCTAAGGCAATACAACCTACTTCAAGAGATGTAAGAGCTGATCCTATTCCAAGCGCAGTAAATCTGACCTAGTACATATAAACACAATAGAAAATGACATTACTTACAGTAATAACACATTTTTAAAATTATTGTTGAGTTCAATCAACTTAAATCTGTAGCTTAGACAGAATCATTTTGGAAGGCTTTAAATTGTTCAAACAAGTTATTTTTCCTGCATTCTTTTGGTTCTATACTCACAGTCATAACTACATGTATGTATAAATAACAAAATGAATAAATTTTTGAATACTTAAATATATATTCAATATTCTCAGCATTTTTACCATTTAAAATAGTTCTGTTTCAAAAACTCATAATTTAACAGGTTAGCATCAAATACATTTGCTCTAAATTTGTAGTTTACATACGTATTTTTACAGCAGAGCTAAAGCAACATTGATGAAAACTGCCTTTGATTCATTATCATAAATGACGAATAAGAGGATAGAAGATTGAAGATATAGGGAAGGATTTCGGAGCGTTTATAGGAAAATATTCTCCCTACTTTTTTGGTATTGTTATTTAGGATACAGTGAGTAATATTTAAAATAATGCAAATCAGTAGTTTCAATATTAAATTCCCCAAACAAAAAACATGCACATAGCTAGGTGTCAAAATAAGATATCAACTTTGCATTAACTAACCTCAGGATCTCTATCTACCCATAAAGGAACCAGCCACGTCAGACCTAGGTGGGAAGGAACTTGATCTTCACTGTTATTGTAAGGCAAAGACCAAAGAGATACCCAGTCCTGATCAGAAAACAGAAAATAAAGTAAGAAATTATTTTCTAAATCTTTCAATGCCATGCCTGCCTATCAACAGCCTGGGCTGTCAATTGCACACTAAACTACTTTAAATGTACATAACACCGATAATCCAGGAAAAATATGTTCATTGTCTCTATAAAAATACATACATTGTATTGACTCCACCTACTGAATAAAATTAAATTTGTGACTACTTCTGGTTAGTATTAGGATAACAGTGCTAAAGGGATTAAATATTTTACTTGAAATACTGGGAATATTTAGGAATTACTCCATACGGTTTTTATTTTTTCTTAAATGATTAAAAAAAAATAGAGACATGATATGTGTGCAGGAAACTGCTGAATAAGAACATGCAGCTATCTCTTCAGTCAATTTATTACTCTGTGCACCTACCATGTGATTAAATGTCATACTACTTAGCTGCAGATTCCATGAATTCATACTTTGCAAATACAGCTCCTTAGTTCAGATCAAAAAAAACAACCATACTCACTGTGCTTTGTTTAATCATGGCACTGCACAATGCATTATGTTCATAGTGAACTATGCAATTCAGAATTTTATAGGTGCATCTTCTGAATGTCTCAGCCCTGTATATTTTTTACAAAATAGATGACTGCATTTGAATGCCTCACTTGGAACAGTGTCTTTTGCATGAATCTTCTCAA
Organism: Pavo muticus; assembly: GCA_016647715.1. Classification (NCBI taxonomy): domain Eukaryota; kingdom Metazoa; phylum Chordata; class Aves; order Galliformes; family Phasianidae; genus Pavo; species Pavo muticus. Next base: position 5,675,794 of record JACDJE010000167.1, on the reverse strand, counting down.
TACACAATATTAATAACAGTAAACATAGTATTTTACAGTCTTTGAGGTAGAAGGAGAATTAAAATATGAAATGAAATACACCCAAGCAAGCACAGTATGACCATAAAGCAATATCAAAGAAATGAAAGAAATAAAACACTGTAGCAACTCTATCACGTACTAAGCATCTGTTCTATTTCTCATGTACTCTATGAACAACTGTAAATCATTTCTGTCCATTGCTATGAGCTAAAGGATTCTATGTCCAACTTAATAAGGTGGTTCTTTAAGTAACGAAGAACCAGAATGGTTCATAATACTGCTAATGAGCAAAATAACATTAAAAGCCACCTGGATTTTAACTAGTTTTAATCTCAATTCATTAGACTGGATGTTTTAAGTTAGTATTAATAATAAACTGTAATTTTTATTTTTAAATCAGTTATCCAGGATATTTCCTGTACAACATTGCTTGCACAGAGTAAGAAGGTTAACTTTGTATTCCTCTCTTCACAAGATCTCGCACTTAATCATGTGACTTGTAAACAATGGATAGGATTTAAAACTATCATTATAATAATATAAAATGTTAGTAATCTGGACATTGCTGCTGGAACATTATGACTTACAGTCACAAAAAACCCACCACCATTCATTATGCTACTTTACATATTATTCTACATGATTAAAAATAAATACATACATAAAAATCAATTTAAGTCTCCTCTTTCATTCATTCACTTAGGATTTAATTCCTTAAAAGCTACAGTCTTCCTACAGTATACTTAATACTTGGTCATCCTCTCACTTTAATAAATTTTATCAAGACTTAATGAATCATGTAAGACTACAGGACTGCAGAAATAAAAACTGGAATACTAGCAGTAATACTGCTTTTTTTTTTCATAAACAAAGCGTTATTTCCAAATACAAGGAGTACTTCATCATATTGAGATGTTTTCACAAGTGGCAATCGTAGGTATTAACTGGAGTTGACTGCAATTCTCCAGAATGATTACACTAAATTATTGAATTACATCAGTTAAAATATATCTGTGCTTAGCCATCAAAAGTGACAAGATAAGGGAAACTACAATGTACTCACCATATCCTTAGCTTGAGTCATCATTTCATGAGACAAGTGAAGCAAACAAAGAACAGTGCTTTTTGTAACACCTTTTCCCATGAAAGACATAGCGTTTCCTCCCCATTCAACATAAAATGATGAGATGACCTGGGAGTGTAGGAATAAGTTCACAGTAGCTTTACTGTGAGCAGTATACAGGTAGAGTATAAACCACCGCACGCACTTAAATTAAACTCATGGAAAGATGGTGAACTATCAAATATACCCTTTTAGCTAAATTTTAATACTTTATTTATGAGTCACTTATTCATCATTTTTCTGTATGGTTAAACCCTTGAAGGTCAGTAGCTATTTTATTTGCCTATTTAAATGAAGAATATAGTGGAGCTAGATGATAAGGACAATATTAAATAGAAAGCTGGCTAAATACTGCATCTCAGTCAGAGTTCAAAAGTTTGTTTTTGTTGGAAACAGGCCATTTATTGCACCCAGCTTTTTTCTGCTATGTTTGAAATTAAAAATACAGTTTGTTTTCCAAAATTCTATGTTCAAGAACATGGGTCATTTCTGTCTTTTCTTGGGACTTGAGTTGGAATAAATAAATAAACTTTCTATATCAAATTCTAATGATATATTGCACATGCAATATAGCCAATCATCATAAGCAAACAAATTTTAAAACTTTTATTTTTTCCTTTAAGTAAAGATAGAAGTCACTCAATCTAGTCTTAATCTTTTTTCTTGGAGAAAGAAAAGCACCGTTCATAGTAACAATATTCACTGGAAGTACAGTGTAAAAATTATGTTATTAGTTACACAGTGTTTTACAAGCATTCAGAAAAAAAAGTTAGTTCATAACATAAACTACTTACCTCAAGAAGACCTGTTAAATATTTCTTACAAATTGTGACAGGTTCAGAGGTAGCAGAATATGTACTCCAGTCTGGAAGTGCAGTAACGTGAACCATTCCTCTCAGTGTTCTCTCCAGTGAAGGAAGTCCATAAAAATGTGGTGCATCTGTTAGCCTTAAGCACTGCAGCAGCTTGAGAGCCAGCTCAGTTCTGAAACAGCCAGCAAGTTCCAAGCCCTCTCTGGATTAATTATAAAAAGTAAAAAAGCATCAAATGGCAGCATAAAGCTATTATGATGAATTATTTTGTAAGAGGCCAGTGCATCATTATTATTTTTGCTAGTAAGTGAGTCTCAGCATATCAATTAGTAACTGTTGGCTTAGGCACCAGATAATACAGAACTAAATTACAGAACAGGACTGCTTAACCAAAAAAGGACAAATGAGATAGAACTCTAATTTCTAATGAGCATATAAAAGAGCAAGAGTTCAAGAATATCAGATAACTCAAAGTGACAAGAGTCACAAAGATTTTGCTTATGTTTGTTCTGGTTCAGGCACCAAGTTTTAAAATATTTCCTGCAAATCTATCATCCAGCTAGACAGAAAATAAAGAAGTATAAGACATAACTGGCAGGGATTTCTGTAATCCTTCTTTTTCTAGGTGTCAATTTTTTCTTATGTTTTATTTAGAAATCCAATAACTGAGTGGGAGGAATGATAAAGATAGCACTTTGAAGGAATCTTTACAAGCAGTTATGTTGTGGCACACAGATAAATATGTCAGCGGCAATTTTAGCATCTTAGAATACACTTGGATAGAGGGATTTAGTGTGAAAATATTATTTTATAAACTTAGGAAAAAAAAATAATAGAAGTTAATTTCTATTTGTCTGACTAACAGAAAATGGGTGGCATCTCATGCTGGAAGGAGATGTCCTAACAATAACCAATGCACACGAATATAGTCAATTGATATACTATGGAGCAAAAAGGAAGTGGATGGAAATAAATACTTGCTGATATTATGTTGTTTTACTTCCCTATAAGTAACCAGTAGAAAAATCAATCCAGCTATCGCTTGAGCAAATTTCCAGTAGTGAAAAAGAAATAGCCCATCTTCTCAGTGCCATCAATTTAATTATCATTTTTTGAAAAACTGCACTAATGCACTTCTTCACTATTTTCTTAACGTCCTAACTGTACTGTGAAAAGGTGTCGCTAATGTTGACCTTTGCTTAAAGAGAGTATATTCTGTTTTTAAAGTTTACCGTGACTGTATTGTGATGTAGTTATTTTCAAACTCTAAGATGCAGCAGCACAAGGCGTTACTATCTCAGTCAGAATGACACAAGCAGTTCCATTTAAACTGTACCTGTCAGTCACTGACATTGAACAAAATAACAGTGTGTTAAAAAGATGAACGAGTTCTTTATCCAGTTGTTGTCTGACAGCAGTCTGTATTTCATCTGTTTCATCCCGCACTTGGGATTCTGGTCGCACCAAGAGGCCCAAAAGGGAATTTGATTTCTAAGAGAAAAGAATAAAAATACAGTCACATAATGCATTGTTTAAATTCTATTTTAATAAACACACTACAGCCAGTTTTCTGTTTGGTGCTTTAAAATCACATGCACTAAAAATCACAAATTCCATAATCATCATTTTACCACGAAATATTTCTGTAAATTGAAACAACAACAACACATTAAAGATTTTCTTGTATTAATTAGCCATATCTACCACATTTTAAAGGATTTCCTGTTAACCATATAAATTGAAGTACATCACCTCTTACATAATTGAAAAGAAGATCACTAGCACTTTTTTCTAAATGTTTAAACTATATTTTAAAATGGGAAAATGCAAATGCATGCAGACTCAACATATGATAACCCTTGTAAGACCATGAACAATCTTGCTTTGAGTACAGTATGTACTTGCTTTGTGAAGAACAGTACTTTGTAATGCAGTTATACAATTGCAGTCATCATTTTTATCTTTAGAATCTAGTTTTCATACAGTAAGATTGAATTACTATATTGTGACAAGTACAATAAAAGTTGTTCCATACTGCTTTTTTAATCTTAATTTCCTACTTGCTTTTGTACATCTTAATGAATAATACTAGATAGAACAGATCTCAAATGAAAAGGACATGTCTAAAAAACTGAAAATAAAAATAAATTATATTCCTCCAGTATTATACTTGCATTTTTGTATTTCACCTGTATGAACTGTATGCTCATATAATACCTTCCTCAGGGTTATAAAAATATTTTAAGTAGATGTATTGCAACCATTTTAAATCAAAACTGAAACAACAGACACTGAAAACAAAAACTTCTGTCTTAACTTTCAATTCTTGTTGTTAATCCAAGACAGACATTTCTATTTCTTTACCATGCAGAAACTCACAATATACCCACAGAAAACCTCATTCTTTGAGTTACATAGATAATAGTTATGTACTTAAACGTACAGCTATACACATACAGCTGTACAAGTATATTCATATGTACAGCTATTTACTTAATATAAAAGCATATATAGTGTATGTACAGAGCTCTGTATAAAGCTACGCATAGCTAACTACATTTACATGGCTCTGTATAACCATTTTATTATTGTTACCTACACCACAGCAAGACAAGTTCGTATTTATATTCTTACATTTTTAAGCATTGATTTCAGGATCCACTTTAGATGATCTGCCTCCAAGCTTGCTCTCCGCTCTCTACACAATTTGTTTAAAAATCTTAGGACATCTACCAAAAGCTTCTCATCCTCAGCAGAAGCTGGAAGCACTTGCAAAAATCTGCAATGAAAACAAGAGTATATATATTCACACTTTTAGGGGATTAAAAGAGTGTTAGATCTCAGTCTAATAGGGCTGAATTAACTAAGCAAATATAATATTAAGTAAATAAGGATTTGCCTATACTAAACTTGGAATTATCTACATGACATGACATAACTACAAATAATAAAAAAGGAATTGTATCAGTTATATTTAAACTGAAACACACCTGTATTATATATACTTCATACATTAAAAGACATGGAATTGTGTGTTGGAAAAGACAGAAAAAACAGAACAAAGACAAAGACAGAAACTGTTGGAGCAGATCTAGAGGAGGGCCACGAAGATGATCAGAGGGCTGGAGCACCTGCCCTATGAGGACAGGCTGAGAGAGGCGGGGGACTCCACAACCTCGCTGGCAATCTGTGCCAGTGCTCTGCACAGTGAAAATGTGTCTCCTGATGTTCAGATAGAACCTCCCATGCTTCAATTCTTCCCCATTTCACCTTGTCCTATCACTGGGTATCACTGAAAGGAATCTGGCTCCACCTTTTCTGCAGTCTCCGTCAGGCATTTCTATACATCATTGAGATGCAGTCCTCTCTTAACAGTTGCAGCTCTCTAAGCATTTGTGGATGAATCCTATATATATTTTTTTTTTTAACCAATCGTTACTAACAAGCTTTGGAAGTGATAGAAGCTATTTCCTTAAGCTGTTATGCCCAAACAACTATTTCTGTATTTAGCTGGATCCCAAGCTACAGGAAAACAAACACACACATACAGTCATTTTCCTTCTCATTTGCATTTAGTGAAAATATTGAACAGTTTCAAAAGTTAGCTTTTACATGGATTGAGTGAAGATAGCAACCAAAATAGTACAAGTTTTACATACTGCACCAAAGTATTGATAAGTTATGAGAACTGTTGTAGCTTGAGCTTGGTATAGAACAAACCACTCCCATTTTCCTAAACAGTATACAGGAGAAGATTCTCATACATTAGAACCAAAATTTGGACAGATGGACAAAAAACAACCAAACAAAAACACAAAACAATTAACAGAATTTGTGCTTTACTGATATACCAGTCTGTCAATAAAACATACAAAACTATACACTAGAACTAAGTGGACTTACGCTTAGAATCACTGGCTGTAGGCTCTAAACAGCACTTTAAAGTCAGAACTAGTGGAGAACTGCAGTAGAACGAATAATCCCTGCTCAGAGGTGGATTATACTCAGAACTGAGCACATCCATAACAGTCATGTTTGCTTGCAAGTAGCTAAATTACACATTTTTACTGTTAAAGTTCTATTTGCAAGCAGATAGATGATGCATTTTATGAACAGAAATTAATTCCACGCCTAATCAAAGAAAAACCATGCACAAACAAACACTCAGAAAATCAGAAAAATAAAAAAAAGAATAAAAAAAGCATACAAGCAAAGCCAATGTTAATATTACCTGTATAATCTGTGGTTAGTCTCATCTATTAGCTTTAGGAAGTACAAGGAAACAGAAGTCAACTACAGGATCACATAATAAATTTTCCATGGGATCATTCTCATTAACTACATGCACAGAAAACAATCAGAATCAAAGGTACATAGGCTATCAAATCCTTAAAACTGAGGATATGAAAACTATGAACTTTATAATTTAAACAACATACTTGTAATTCATTTTTGCTTTCAGTATGCTTACCTATTTATTGCTTTTTGCCAAACAATGCTCTTCAAAATGGTTCGACAAGACCCAGAGATGCATTTCAAAGCAAGTCTGTCATTCAGAGCATAAAAGCTGAGCCTAATGATAGAAGCTTTAACATCTCTGTGGGACACTGCCTGAATGATTGAATTAAGGCAGTCCTGCAGACCATAGGTTGTGTGAGTAATTTTCAGTATAAGAATGTCTTCCGAGGAGAGTTTTAGTGTGTCTAAAAATCTGAAAAGACATAAAAGAAAAATTATTATCCATCAGTATATTTACAAATTGTTTTAGTTCAGATGAGAAGACAAAATACAAATTTCCTTCAAGATGTATTTTTGTTAACCAATCCTTTCCACTTTCTTTTTTCACCTCAAAAACAAAACAGAAGCCCAAAACCAAAAACACACCATCAACAAACCACCCCACAAGAATTCAAATCCTGAGCCTCTTGAGTTCTTTGGAAGGAGGTAACCTCTCAAAAACTTCTTTAAAAGGTGTCATTCATGGTTTGTAATGAATTTTTCCTCTATGGCATTGTAGATATTGACCTCTTAGACTACGCTATTTTCTTTTTAAAAAATTACTTTTGTTCTGAATGGGGTAAATTAAAATAAAAATTACTTATCAGGGATGCTGAGTTCTGTATAAAAAGAATCTCAGAAACCTTGCTAATCAAGTGCTCACCAAAGCATTTCAAGAAAGTTTTCTTGATTACCTATGAAAGGAGGGGAATTAGCTCAAATGGTAGAGCGCTCGCTTAGCATGTGAGAGGTAGCGGGATCGATGCCCGCATTCTCCAGTGTTTTGGCTGAACAGAGACCTTTGGCTGGAACTCAGGAACAAAAGGAAAGTTTATGGTCCTTGGAAGATGGTGCAAGCAACTTACGAGGATTACAAATACACAGTGAAGCTGTGCAGGGAGAAAATTAGAAAGGCCAAAGCCCAACTAGAACTGAACTTGGTCACTAAGATGAAAGACAACAATATTTTTATAAATACATCAACAGTAAGAGGAGGGCTAGGGAGAATCTCCATCCCTTGTTGGACACAGAGGGGAATACAGTGACTAAGGATCAGAATAAGTCTGAGGTACTTAATGCTTTCTTTACCTCAGTCTTTAATAGTAAGAGTAGTTGTTCCCTGGGCACACAGCCCCTTGCACTGGAAGATAGGGATGGGGAACAGAATAGGCCATGCATAATCCATGAGGAAATGGTTTTGGACGTGCTTCAAAAGCTGGACACTCACAAGTCCATGGGACCAGATGGACTGCACCCTAGAGTGCTGAGGGAGTTCGTGTATGTGGTCGCCAAGCCACTCTCCATCATCTTTCAGCAGTCCTGGAGAATCAAGGATGTCCCAGCAGACTGAAGACTGGCAAATGTGATGCCCATCTTCAAAAAGGGCAGAAAAGATGATCCTGGTAGCTACAGACCTCAGTCTCACGCCGGGGCCAGGGAAGGTTATGGAAAGGATAATCTCAGGAGCCATCATAGATCAATTAAAGGTTAACCAGAGGATCAGGGCCAGTCAACATGGGTTTATGAATGGTAGATTCTGCTTGACAAACTTGATTTCGTTTTATGACAAGGTGACCCGCTTAGTGGATGAAGGTAAGGCTGTTGATGTGGTCTACCTGGACTTCAGTAAAGCCTTTGACACTGTCCCCCACAGCATCCTCGTGGAGAAACTGGCTGTCCATGGTCTGGATAGGCATATATTCTGCTGGGTGAAACACTGGCTGGATGGCCGGGCCCAAAGAGTTGCCGTCAATGGTGTTAAATCCAGTTGGTGGCCAGTCATGATTGGTGTCCCCCAGGGCTCTGTTATGGGGCCGCTTCTATTTAAAATCTTTATTAACGATCTTGACGAGGGGATTGAGCGCAACCTGAGTAATTTCACAGACAACACCAAGTTGGGAGGGAGCGTTGATCTGCTGAAGGGTAGAAAGGCACTACAGAGGGACCTGGATAGACTGGATCAATGGGCCAAGGTAAACTGTATGAGTTTCAATAGGGCCAAGTGTCGGGTCCTGCATTTTGGTCAACAAACCCAGGCAACCCTACAGGCTTGGGGAAGAGTGACTGGAAAGCTGCCTGATGGAAGGGACCTTGGTGTACTGATGGACAGTCAGCTGAATATGAGCCAGCAGTGTGCCCAGGTGGCCAAGAAGGCCAATGGCATCCTGGAATGTATCAGAAATGGTGGACTAGCGGACTAGGGAAGTAATCCTGCCCCTGTACTCGGCACTGGTGAGGCCCCACCTCTAGTACTGTGTTTAGTTTTGGGCACCTCAATACAAAAAGGACATTGAGGTGCTGGAGCAGGTCCAAAGAAGGGCAACAAGGCTGGTGAAGGGATTAGAGAATATGCACTTCAAGGAGCAACTGAAGGAACTGGGGCTGTTTAGTCTGGGGAAGAGGAGGCTGAGGGGAAACCTTATTGCTCTCTTCAAATACCTCAAAGGTTACTGCAGTGAGAGCAGGGGCAGTTTCTTCTCACTGGTGATGGGTGACAGGATGAGGGGAAATGGCTCAAGTTGTGTCAGGGGAGGTTTAGGTTAGATATCAGGAAGAACTTCTTTACATAAGGGGTTGTTAAGCACTGGAATAGGCTCCCCAGGGAGGTGGTTGAGTCACCATCCCTGAGTGTGTTTAAAAACAGTTTGGATGTGGTGCTCAGGGACACGATTTAGAGGAGGGTTGTTAGAGTTAAGGTAGTATGGTTAGGTTGCAGTTCGACTTGATGATCTTTAAGGTGTTTTCCAACCTGAGCAATTCTATGACTTACGTACTATCGTGATAACTTATCTACAACTCCTGGGATGCAATCGTTTACATTTAGAAGACAACATTCTCAAACTATAAACAAGTTGTACTGCTGTTTGATGTTGAGCATACACTTAAAGGAAACATATTAAGATTTTAAATCAAGATTAAACAGCTCACGTTTCTGCTTGCTTCTCGTAATTTTTCAGTTGCAACAGGTTTTCAGTCCCATGGTACCATGACAGATTCCAAGACATCTTTAGCATATCTGACACAGGTTTCATAGTCAAGCATTCAGGAGACAATGGCACTACAATGGAATTAGGGCTAACTATATGATGAGCAGTGATCTTGACTGGGAGATGATATCTTAAATAAATAAACAAACAAACAAAAGCAACAATTAAATTCTCCAGTCAAGCAATTTTTTAAATTTGCAAATAATGCTTTCACAACTGTCATAAAAAAAAAAAGGCTAGGTGAAAAACTCCAAATTTATCACTTAAAAGAAAAGACAACTTTGAATTTAATACCAAATGCCTTCCTTTGCTTCTGTCCTTTAGGGAGGACAGCAAATGTAAAGGACTTAAGTTTAGTGAAAAAACAAACAAACAAAAACAAACAATGCCAACCCCTACCTCCCCCTCACTACCCCCCCCCCAAAAAAAAAGCCAAAGCAAACAAAGAACAATAACAAAAAAGCCAACATACCGTCTAACAACAGCAACAGGTAAGCTGAAGGCAGGTAGGACAGTACCATTACTGCTTAAGCTCTCAGTCCTGCAAGAAAGATTAAGTTATTTCTTATTTTTAACCTTGATTATCTACTAATGCTGTAGTTATTCATTATGATTCAGATATAGCTGTTTTTTTTCCCCACAAAAAGCTCTTGAAGAACTCATTGCTGAATATATTTATATTAATAACCTGTGATTCTTTATGATTATGCAATATTCAGGTAGTTCTTAGGTCATATACATATAGAATACTTATTGGAAACGTAATGTACATGAAAATGAAATTAAGTACCAAAGCACAGGCTTATTTACAAGGCTGCTCTGAAAGTAATGTCTCCTATTTTATTATTTTGACCTGTGACATCAAAGGCAAATGCTGGTGGTAAGGCAGTACAGTTTGAACCTTCCTGGCAATATTTCATTATATTTTGTTGCCGTGTGACAGATGGCAGCAGAGAGGCAGTCTGACAAAACAGCATCTGACACGGAAGTGTGTATGAAGCAAAGGTACGGAATTAAATTCCTCCATGCAGAAAAAATGACACCCACTGACATATATCAGTGCTTGCTGAACATTTATGGAGACCAAACAGTGGATGGGATGGTGTGTTTCAGTAGTGGCAACAGCAGGCCACCTCCACTGGTGCATATTTTTATGAGCACAGCATTCAGGCTCTTATTCATTGCTAACAAAAATGCATAGCAAATGGTGTTGACTACATTGAAAAATAGCGTTTTGTAGCTGAGAATTTACTCTATCAAACAGTTGTTATTGTGCTCTTTGCATCTGTTGTAGTTTCCATGGAAATAAATTGGAGGCATTACTTTGAAGTGACCTATGTACTCTTTTTCTATTAGAGACAAATATGCATGACAATTTTTTTCAGTGTATTTCACATGTGTGTATTTTAAGAGCATATTTTTTCCTGACGTACATACTAATTTAAAATAATAATATAACACTAGCTGAAGTCCTTTGACTTAAAGGCAACCACTACACTTGAAAGTCAAAGTAAATAAGAGAATTCTAATTGAGTTAGAAAATCATAAACAACACATCTATAGCTAGTTATTCGATTAGTGCAGTTTCTATTTATGGAAAACATGGATTAGAGAATAACCAGGGCTTTTTGAAAATGAAAATAAATGTACTTAACACTTAAGTACAAAGTACTTATACATGCCAAGTAGATCTGTATAACATGCAATCTAAATACTGAAACAATTCATTTGACATGCAAGTAAGTAATTCATGCAATCTTGAACATATTAAACTTCTGTGGATAATTTATATATATATATATATATATGTATGCATGTATGTATCCAAACAAAACTAATTTTCATGAAAATCTTAATTTTTGATTGAGCAAATGCAATTGAATAACTTTTTTTCATACCATATGTCTGTTCTTGATACTTCGTCAAACAACAGAAGACATAGCAATACTGCAGCTTCCGTTAAAACAGCTTGATCATTTTGGAATATCAGGGAAACTGAATGAAACAAAAGATACTTTAAAAATTGTTAGGAATTTAATGGTACATAGAAGGACAGTGGTTAACTTTTTTTTCCACACCTATTTTGCTAACATCTTCATCAGATGTCACAGCATTGTTAGCACTAGCAAACAATGTTTTCTTTAAAATATCAGGGACTCTGAAGTTATCCAAGACACTCATGAAAGCTTTTGGTTAGACATCTAACATATTTCACACATTTTCTTTCTACCGATGTATTAAAGTCAAAACAGAATCTTTACCTCTGAACATTAAAAGCAACAAAGATGATTGCTGTGCTAGAGACAAACGAACATCTGAATCAGCATATACGAGTTTCCGTAAGAGTGTCAGACAAGGTAACACTATGGATTCCATAACCTGCAAGAATAACAACAATTTAATATTGATTTCAATGAGGATGATCTGTTATGAGGTGCTCAATACAAATTGTTATGCTATAAACAAGCACATCGTACTATTTATAGTATAGAAACATTCCTAGTCAAGAATATGTTGTCCTTGCATACCTGCATATTCATTAGAAAATATCTGATAACTTCTGGCTTCATTTTATTAGCAATTGATGGTGATATTGTTGGTCTCTGGCCTCATAAGTCAGTTACAGTTATATAACATGCTTCCAAAATATGTACTTTATAGAAGCACATATGTGAGATGAAGGATTAAAAAAAACTTATTACTCATAACCTTATTCATTCTTTTTTTAAATGTAAATAGCTTACTGTATCAGATTAATTTTCTGGTCCCAGTCTTTCAGATCACAAAACATAAGAAAGCAGCTGTTAAAGTAACAGTCAGCAGCCAAAAATAGGACCAAAATCACTTCCACTGCAGAATGAGAAGACAGCATGTCCTTCACAGAACATTACTTTGCTTGCCTGAGATTCTACCTTTAAATTTAATTTTGTGAACTCCATCACCAAACGCAATATCATTAGGTATGCAATAGATAAAAGCTCTGCTTATTTAATATGAGAAGGAATGTTTTGCATGAGTCCATATAAAGCCTTTTTAAAATTGTGCTTCTTCCCTCTACTATAAACTTTACCCTTTTCTTGGTAGCCATTTCACTAAGACAATGCAAGGTTTTATTTATTTATTTATTTTGTGTGTAGTTTTTTGCATATTTATTTTTTTCCCCCTCTACAGATTTTAGAATGAAATCAAAAATCATTTGAAGGGAGAACTGGAATCTAGGCTAGACTGCATCCCATTGACTTGTTTAATAAAACTTACAAGGTCTATCTTTGATCTAATGAAACTAGCACTGCCTTCTGTTTAGACAAAATTACATTAGAGAAAGAAGTAAGCAGTGCTTCTACTTGATTTATTTTCTAACCCAGCTCTTGCACATTTTGAAGAAAGAAATCATTACGATAGAAAAATGATTTTTAAAAAAAATTTAAATAACTAAATGTTTGGATGGTTGGACTGCTATACCAATGCTATGTAAGCAAACTGAGAAGTTTTTCCATTGAAGAGAAACTTTATAGCCTAAATAAGCTGACATTAAATGATTGTAAATAACGACATTCAGAAAAATTCAATCACCAGATTAAATGTAGTACAAAACTGGAAAGGTTCTTCATCCACAACATAAATGCACTCAGCTTTAAATATGACCTTATCTTACAAGACTGTCCCTTGTTAAGTGATCTTCTATGGTCAGAAAATTACTTCTTCCTGAACTGTAATCTGATGCGTAAATTCTCACTTGCTATGAACCTAGCCTAACTTTTAATTATAAATTGCCTCAAGTCTTAAGTTTAGAGACTATTATTATAGACAATAGCTCTTATGAGTTAAAAAAGTTGTTTTTTGGTCGCTACTGAGAAATCTTGTAGAAGTTCAGGTATATTTAAGAACCACATCACTCAACAAAGTCTGGTAACTATTCTCCCAGGTAGACAAACTAATCTTCCCTAACTAAGAATCTTAATCTCATCAGAAATGTAATAAATATATTTTACAATTAAAAATTTTACTAAATATTTTTACTAAATATTTTTATTGTATGCAAAACTGACGCACAAAGAAAATAAGAGTTTTAAGTGCAGAAAAAGGCAAATTCTACTATCATCATGCTAAGGTAGTTTTACCTTGCCATTCACATGTACACATTCACTAAGGTAAGCCAAAACCTTTTCTACCACACCCAACTTTTTCACAATACCATGCATGTTGGTATCTGTAGGAAAAACAAAAGGTGGTTAACAAACACTGGTTTCATAATCAATTTAATACTGAACTTTTCTCAACGATCAAAAACTTCCATTGAGAGTAAAACTTGTTCTGTTGATTAACAATCTTAACAGCAAGTAAAGGGAAGCCTCCACAAAGTCTTGTTCATCAGTCTTTCTTTAGCTTAGCAATCCTAAAGATAACATAAATGCTAATTAAATAAAAATGCATAAATATTAACTAGTCCTTCTAAAAAACTTGACAGTAACTGCACAGTTAGCTCACAGTTGTCTATATAACAAGTGAAAAAGCTCATACTAATAAACAGTCATCACAGCACAAATTTCAGATAATACGCTCCAAGGCAAAACAAATAAGTAAATGCAATGATCTGACTATAGTAGCCTCTTAAGTATCCTAAGTATCCTTTTTATGAAAAAAAAGCTGCATTTTTTACCATAGAATTTTATCCTATGATAACTTTCATATTCTCTCTTGACATCTGAAAACTTTTCCTGTCATAGCCAAATATATTTTACAATTCAAAAGAGACATTTCCTCAGTTTTCTGATCATTTTTCTGAAAACAAAAACTCAATTTTGATATTGTGTAAGATTTCATGTTCCCACGTTCTATCATTATGATTGGCATTTCTTGAATAAAATCTGTGCTTGAATCGCATTGATCGGGTACAGTACAAACCTTCAGGCTGTGATTCTGCACCAATCCAAATCATACTCTACCAAAGACTGTTTACTTATGTTTTAATTTAATCAATTCTTTGCAACAATTCATATTTTTTCTGCCCATGTGAGCAACACAATTATAAAACAAACAAACAAACCTATCAATGAAAATGTGATGCATATGATTAGTAACTTAAACCATAAAGATTATAAGCAGGAACATTTTTCCTGCAAACATACTATATGCCACAGGGAGTCTATATCTTGATATTGAAAGAGGATATAAACATGGAAGCTTAACCTGAGTTTACTGAATGATGTTCATGCAAATGCCATGACCATCTCAAAATGGAGAGAAACATTTAGGATATTAGAAGAAATTCTCCACTACACATAAAACATGTAAAAGTAGCCTATGTAACCTAAGAACTGACTTTCCTAATTAAAATGGAACAACACCAAAAATACATGTATATTTTATAGTAACCATCACCTCCCTCAACCAAGTTATAGTACTTAAAGTAGTAAAAGAAAATATTTGAAACACCATAAGTTGTATCACAAGTGAACAGAATGATGAACATTCAAGGTGGAAAAAAAAGTTCTTACAGAGCTTACAGAATTAAGCTTCTTCCTCTATTACCGAGGGGAGCTGTTTTCAAACAAGTAAGATCACTATTTCTTATTCTTGATGGTAACAAAAAAGACACTATTGTCCACAACAGCATTAAATTCTGATCCAACAATATACATAAAACCTGCAGAAAGCACCATTTGCAGAAATACACACAAAAAATAGCAAAACTACAAGTTCACCTGATGGACAACATACGAATACAAGTTCTCTCAACAATTTTACCTTGTAAGATAATGGCCAGCTGCTCAGCTGCAGACTTTCGTAAAACTATGTCAACAGCATCAGAAGTCAAGATGTCATAAAGCTTTTCAATTGTTTCTACCTAAAAGTAAAGCTATATTAGATTTACAACCAATATGCAACTGTGAAAAGAGGTAACTTGTCACATTTCTTAATGAAGTAGAAAATCTCAGAATTACAGAATAGCTGAGACTGGAAGGGACTTCAGGAGGTTCAAGCCACTAAGTTGTGGCCACCTACAGAGAGTTGCCCAAGTTCACATCCTGCTTTAGAAGATCTTTAAAGGGACTCCACAACCTCTATAGACAACCTGTGCCAGTGCTCCATAACCTGCACAGTCAAGAAGAGTTTCTTCATGTTTAGATGGAACCTCTTGTGTTTCAGTTTGTGTCCAGTGCATCTTGTCCTGTCACTGTACATAACTGAAAAGATCCTGACTCCATCAAAATAAGGATTTATATTCTTTGTTAGAATATATTTAATTAGATTCCATGTGTACATAATAAGAAAGGAATAGACTGTAACCCTTTTTTCTCTAATATATAAAGAACAGTTTCCAGTAAACAATAGAAGCTGATTTCTAATAAATAACGTTCAGTTTATGCAGGACTACAGAAAGCCCAAAAATACACAGAAATGCTAGAATTAATAATTTTAAGTCTGTGAAGGGGACTAATAGCTATAGAGCTAGAGGAACTAAAATAATTCTATATATCTGTGCAGATTTCATGGTTTTTGGAGTATAAATCAAGTGTGGTCAGAATAATTTTAAAACAGAGAGGAATCACCTTAGCAATTGTTTAACATATTGTTAATCTCTTATGGTAAAGAAAGGAAAAGAATGGAAGGGAGGTAAAAATGAGTAAATAAGAAAACACAGCTTAACTGACCAAATGCAGAAAGAAAAATTTTCCCATAGATCACGTACTCATTACTATTTCTTCATTCCACAAAAGCAATAATACTCAGAAAACACAGACACAATTTTCCAATGTTTTAGAATATTTTCATATTGAAACCTATCTTCTTCGGTAAAAATAGATTTTGTAGAATAAGACTGAGAAAAATCAGACTTTACCCATGCACAATTAAATTGTTGTAAGCAGGGCAAGCCTGTTCCCTTCGTACTTCAGTCTTTCTGTTAACTGATCCACAGAGGGAAAAAAAACAACAACAACAGAACAAAGGAGTAACGATTGTTACAGTGTATCACTGTAACAATGAAACATCATTTGGCTAGAGCTTACCTTAAATATAGACTCCATTTTATCATCCAATTTCAGCTCAATAGCTCCTTCTATAATAAATAAGTTTGATATACTAGTAAACACACTGCCATGCAGACATGGACGTTTCAAGCTTGCTCCTTCTTCATTCAAAAGATGGAATAATAAATGTTTAAGTGCTATAGAACGAACCCTAAAGGAGTAAACAATTAAAATAAATATATCTAGTACTCATACCAGAAAACGTTAACTATACAGTTAAATATTAATTTATAAAATTAACATAGTATGGGAGAACAAAGGATTTACTTTATACCTTTCAAATGAACCCACAGTATAATAGTCAATTATCTTTTAGGTTTGTTTGTTTTAAAGAAGACATTTTTGTCACAAATGTTAAAGATATGCTGAAATGCTGCAAGGCAATACTCACAAGTGCTTTTTTGAGAAGAGAAGACGCAGAGCAGCTCGTAGTCTGGTAATTCTAGGGAGAATACCATCTCCTTTGTCAGAGGATGTTTCACTCAAAGTGAGGATGCAGTTACCTAGCTCATCCTTTGTGTCAGCATAACCCTAAAACAAAAACAAATCCCCTAAATTAAAAAAAAAAAAAATTAAAAAACTTAGCAAATTTGACAAGTAATTCCCATTCTTTTACATACTAGTGGAGAGAGGAAGAAGCAGCAACTGAAAAAACTCATAACTTAAAAAAATAATTATTCCTGTAGATTAAAATTCCTCCAAGAAAAAAATGATCCTGCATAAAGTTTATCTAAAGATTTTTACATGGCTCAGTTTCACCTGAAATTGTTAATGTTTTTTTTGTTTGTTTTTATGTAGTCACTATAAGCCATAGCATAAAGAAAAACTGTACTCTAGAAAAATGAGAGTAGAAAATTCCTTCTCACACGCTTAGCCTATGGTTATATTAAAACCACTATCTAATCTTGAATATCAATGGAATTCATACATATGTGTAACAGAGAAGCTGACATTTCTTCAGAGCTTTCTCCACCAGTAACCTTTCTCCAGTCCCTTTCAGTTCTCATACGGTACTTCCGCTGCTGTGGTAGACATCCAATCTGATCCTTCTATTTCATGGACCATTTTACTTAAAGATTTTTTTCAATTTATGTTAATACTGAGACACAAGCAAAGAAGAAATTTCTGGCAATGATACTAAGTAAGCATAAATAATAATCAAGAGTGATATTTCAAAAGAAAACTCAATAAGAGAAAGAAACCTCACAAGACCTCTCTCAATTATGTTTCAATGGTCTTGGGAATCTGGAAAGTTCACATTCAACTGGAAGCTGGCAAATGTCCTAATTTTCAAGAAGGGCAAGAAAGACAGCACTGGTAATTACAGATCTGTCAACTGCACTTAAGTGCCTGGTAAAATTATAGAGATTACTCTGTAAGTTACTGAAAAACATTTGAAAGACAATGCAGTCACAGGTAACAGTCAACACCAGTTCAGAAGGGTAAACAAATTTGTCTTCTTTTTGTGACAAGGTAATCCACCTAGTTAACCAGTAGAAGCTAGAAGGCAGAATTTTGGGGATTTCAGCAAGGGTTTTGGTGATCTAGCAGTATCATTCTGCACAAAATGTCCAGCACACAGCTAAACAAAGACATAACACAAGGCATGAACAATTGGCAGATGGGTAGAGCACAAAGGGTTATAGTAAACGGGCTTACACCAGGCTGGTAGCCAGTCCCAGGCTCCAGCTTAGGACCAGTTCTTTTCAGTGTTTTCATGAACAACTTGGACACAGGACTTGAAGATATATATAAGTAAGTATGCAGGTGACAGTAAATACGAGGAGCTGTTGACTTGAGGGTAGAGAGGCCTTGCAGAGAAATCTTGACAAACTAGAGGGCTGAGAAATCATCCACTGCATTGTGTTTAACAAAAGCAGGTGCCAGATTTTGCACATGGAATGGGGCAACCCTGGATATCTATACAGACTGGGGAATGAGGATATAAAACTGGTCCACAGAGAGTATCCAAAGGAGGGCTATGAAGATGGTGAAGGGTCTAGAGGGTAAAATATATGAAGAGCGGCTGAGGTCTCTTGGTTTGTTGAGAACAAAGAAGAGGAGAGTCCTCATGGCAGCCTACAGGTCCCTCACAAGGGAAGAGGAGGGGCAGGTGCTGATCTCTGCTCTCTGGTGACAGTAACAGGACTTGAGGGAACAACATGGAGCTATGCCAGCAGAGTGGCAAGTTGGGCATTCGGAAAAGGTTGAGGGTGGTCAGGCACTGGAACAGGCTCTCCAGGGTAGTGGTCATGGCACCAAGCCTACTGGAGTTCAAGAAGAGTTTGGACAGTGCTCTCAATATAGGGTTTGAATTTTGGGTGGTCCTGTGTGGAGCCAGGAATTGGACTCTGTGATCCTTGTGGGTCTCTTCCAACTCAGGATATTCTATGAAATAAGACAAAAAACACCAGAAAGGACCAAATAGGTGCATCAAAACAGCTGATTTGGAAACCTATAGATAGATCATAGAAGGGAAGTGTCTAGCACTGGAGAAAAAAACAATTAAGAACTTGGATGTAGCAACTACACTGAAAACCAGATTGAAGGTGGCAAAACTATTAGACTGAGCCAAGAGTGAAGATAGGGAAAATAAAATGGGTACATCTTACGGATATGTAAAGTCTATAGATAGTGCTAACTGTTGATTCTTCTGATAAAGAAACAAAACAGACAGAAAATACATTTTACATCTTCTGCTGTTTATTGACCACATAACTTGATCAGAGAACTGTACAATCACAGAGGATCTACAAATGTTCAAATTTATCCAACTGTTTCCAATATCTTAATTAAACACCAATTTAAAAAGCATGCAATGTTTTAAACTGTATTTGGATTTCCATTCATATCCTCAAAAAAAATTAAGTCTCAGTCAGTAACTGTCATTTTCTACTATAATAACAGGCTAAAATTTGTCTGAAAACATCAAAGAAGTAACTTTGATTGGCATTTCACCATTTGACATATGAGTATTTTACTGTCAATCTACTTTCCACCTGCTACTTAAGTGAATATTCCATTTGTTCTTTAAGAGATCCATTCTGCTTTTTACAAGATTTCATACATTAAATACAGATAATAGCAGATAGAAGTACCTGTAAAACAGGAATGATGGGATAGAGAGCCTCAAGAAACTTGTTCCAAGTCAATATCGTCATTACTAATTGGCCCTGCAATAGATGCATCAGAATGGCCTTGGCTGTGGAGTTCACCTGCTCAATCAAAAATAATAATAATAATAATAATAAATAATAAAAGAAGAAACTAATGCAACAGCTCATGTGTTTAAATCAGTTTGACAACACTGTAGTAGAAAATATGAATACAAAAAATTCTCAATTATCAGTCACCCTAAACATCAGGCTGTTAAAAAAGACTGAAATACATAGCTTATTTCACTTTTCATTGGTCTTTTAATCCTTCACTCTTTCCATGCATATATAGAAAAACTATGTAATAAGAACTTCAGGTAAGTATCAGACCACCATAACAATATCAACTTATAAATACATTTACTAAACACAGTACCTCATTTTTTTCTTCTTGAAGTCCAAACGTAGCAATTTCATATAAAACTTTTGGATGAAGAAGAAAATGTACTCCGTGGCAGATTGAAGACACAGATTCAGCAATGTTATGAATATCTAAACAGTCCTTCAGTAAAAATAAAGACAGTTAGTTTTAAAATTCAAAACAGATTCCACTACTGCCTGGAGTTGTCTTGTAGTGAAAGGCATCCACGCAGCTAGGAAGACTGAAGTTCTGAAAGCTAAACATTATGGTTCTGGAAGAAACATCTTTATAGATCACTGACTAAAAGTTGCTGCTGCTATATAAGAATAAGAAATGTTAAATATTTCATTTTGATTTTAAATAATAGCTACATTTTATATGTTGTCCAGCATTATATTAAAATAAGTGAAACCTAACAAGGAAGGTAAAAATCTCATAAAAAGTTACAACTGTCATTCAGTGGAGGCAAACAGCAAAACAGAAAAGTGTTTTTTGTTTTCACTGACATAAGTCAATATTACTGAATACCTGAAATGATCTGATTAATCAGACGCTACCACTGTTAATAAAGAATACAACCATATACTTCCAGAAAGTTGATGCTCCTGGCCTATCTTTATTAAAACAAACAAAAAACTCAGGCAGTGGGTTTTTAAAAAAAAATGGCACATAAAAGGAGTTGCATATTCTTAAATGCTCTCCAGACATTTACACATAGGAAAAATAATCATTTTCTTCCACGTTTTTATACTGTCTGAGCAATTAAACTGAAGTAAAATATATATATTCTGAAAGTGTCAGTATTTCATTATTCAATCATATCTAAGCAAATATCCTTGCAAAAAGCAGACAACCAGTCAACTCAATATGATTTTTGCTCAGGAACAAACAAACAAAAAATACTAACTAAATCAAAAAAGCACAACAAAGGAAAGTGAAAAACCTCATGGAGAGAATAGAAGCTGGGCAATCTCATTTCAGCAGACAAGTAAAAGTGAACGCTTCATTTCTTTTCAAAAACAAATTTAAATTGAAATATTTCTGTAGAGCAGCAGCAAAAACCAAAACAAAATCAATCAAACAAAACAACAAATAGTGACCAATATTACTAAGAATCCTTTTGAAAAAAGCAAAGTTGTCAGTCACTGGCTTTCCTCACCCTTTATGGACATTCTGAGTAGAAGTACCTGAAGTTTAATCTAAGTAGTTTTAGATACCAGAATAAAATAGCAAACTGCAAACCCATGCCTGTACAGATATAACAGCATATCATATAGTAAGCAGAATTTGCAGTAACAATGTTTTTCATGGGGAAATCACACATTATACATTATCCAGCACAACAATGAAGAGTGATAAGTAAACAGTAGTTCTAACCTTAACCACTTCCAGACAGCAGCGATAGGCTTCAGCTTTTATATTCAGCAAAGGATGAGCCAATAGACGGAGAAGCACATTCTGACTCTCAGCATGGAGCAATGGGTCAGCTTGGACAGACTGAGAGCTTAAAATGAAAAATAGTTAAATTTACATTATAAATTATAATAAATTGTATAATAAATTATAAAACTACGATTTCATGCATATATCGAGTAAATTTATTTTACAGGAACCAGAGATGTCCATAAAAATTTTCCTGCTAAATTTCAAGACAATAACTCAAAAATTCTTCCTGAAAGGATATAGAGCCTGAAAAGAAAAATGACTTGACAGACAAAAGCTCAAGATCATAAAAGATTTTTAAAAAATCATAATACCAATCTTCACATTTGTAAAAATGCCTTCTTTACATACATGTAAGGAAACAAAGATCACAGTTTCTCCAAAATCCTCTCATCAAAGTTAGGAACCTGAAAAATATTTATGTCAATCTGAACTTCAGTAGAATCTTTAGGTGATCACATATAATTATGAAGATTCCTGTGCTTTCAGGGTTTTTTAGTTCCATTTTGTTTTTACTGTTAGAGATCACAGTCCATCTCACTATCACAAAAAGTACGGACATTAGTGAAAGTATAACAATCAAGTGAAATTCCTGTTTTTTGAAGAATTATCTAATAATAATTAACTTTAAAAGGATTAGAATACTGAAAAGTTGCTCTGAACGTAATGCCTCACACTTATTTCCATGGAAACTGCAACAATACAACAAGTGCAATAACACTATTTGATAAAGCAAATTCTCAGCTACAAATCACTATTTTCAACATATTTACCACCATTAGCTATGCATTTCTGCAAGCTGCACTCTAAAATCTGTACTATATGCCATTTTGTCAGACTGCCTCTCTACTGCCAAATGCTGTATGGCAACAAAATGTAATGGAATATCAGAGGACAACTAAGTCCCAGAGCCCCAGCACTGCAAGTGGTGTAGGGAGCCTGCTTTTTGCAGAAGGATTGGACTAGATGATCTCTAGAGTCCCTTTCAGCCCCTACAATTCTGTGATTCTGTGAATACTGATGTGAAGGTTCAACCTCTACTGCCATACCACCAACATCCATCTCTGATGTTGTGGGCTGACATAACAAAATAGGAGGCTTTACTTTTGGAGCAGCCCTAGTATTCTGACAGTTCATAATTAAAAGCCATTATTAGATAGCACTTATATGTAGTTTCCTTTGAAATATACCCCTGAAGTTCTGAAATAGCGTGAAACTGAGATTTTGTATTTCTAATTAAGTGTTTGACACAAAATTTTTCCAGTAACTTAAATTCTCTAATAGAGGCTAACATGGAAAATCCAAAAAAGAAAATGCAATTAAAACAGGCATTTTAATAAATGAGATGGAATATTGCAAGACACTGTCTCTACAACAAAATAAATTCTTCAGGAGTTTTGAAAGTAAAATAAACAGAAGTTACACCAGCACAAATGGAACAAAAAATGCAAAAAAAAAGTCAAAGCAAAGGTCAAAGTGTTTTACCACTTAGAAAAGAATAAAGCATAAGTTCGTAGCACCTGAAATTCCATTTTTAAGAAGTCAACCATTGAATGGTGCAAATTGTTCACAAGAGATATTTCAATAGCTAAAAGAAAATTGAAGTTCAGATAGTGATAGGACAAGGGGGAATGGTTTTAAACTGAGACAGGGGAGGTTTAGCTTAGATATTAGGAAGAAGTTTTTCACACAGAGGGCGGTGATGCACTGGCTCAATTTGCCCAAGGAGGTTGTGGATGCCCTAACCCTGGAGGCATTCAAGGCCAGGCTGGATGTGGCTCTGGGCAGCCTGGTCTAGCGGTTGGCGACCCTGCACATAGCAGGGGGGTTGAAACTAGATGATCATTGTGGTCCTTTTCAGCCCAGGCCATTCTATGATTCTATGATATAGGGACATAAGCAAACCGAGATTCCACTTGAGAAAGTTTATGCGTTAAAAATATATATATTTTCCCAAATAAGTTAAGCAGTAACACACTTACATATTAGAGCACATGTGAATACTCTCCTGAAGCAAGGGCAAGTGTTGATGGTAGGGTAGGCTATGTAAGGCCTGATCTGCCAATTCTACTAATTCAGTAAAATTCTTCTCCCCCTGAAAAGTAAAATGAAGAGAAAGAAACTATCAGAATTAGTAATATTAAAAATATAAAATGTTATTTCCTAACCTTTCAGAATTAATCATTTAATATGCCTACTACATAGAGATTAGTTCAGCCTTTCACAGAGAAGTTCACAGTACCTGATTAACAAATACATTTTAGTACCTGTCCCTGTGAGCTGACAACTCTTCAACTGCTAAAAAATTTCTATTAAATTCAATGGGGATAAACAATATCTAACATTTTACAACACAAACACTCCAACACTATTCAAAACACTTTCTAAAGTGTCCGAGAAAAGACTATAAAAAATTAAACTTTTAACAATCCACTATTAATATTAAGGTAAGTTTTTAAAAATAAGTAAGTAAATAAGTCTATGTATATATGTCTTCATACTTCCAGTTAACAAATACACTAAATGTGAGCACTTAAATTTGAAGATTGCAACTTCACTGCAAATAATATTTTATGACTAATCTACTGCTTGTATTAAGTTCAGAACATTTTTATGTAAAGGATGTATTCACTCGGATTTAAGATAACAGGTCATTTCTATTGCTGTATTTGGTTCATTTATATTTTAGTGAGAATAGAACAAGCATTTTGCACAAGCAGGAATTACTTGTCCATTTTATTAATGGAGAAGAAAATTTCAGTACCGTGCTAGAATCTCTTAAGTCATAAAACATTGTTATGCAGACAGCAAATATACTAAGTGAAACATGCAGATTTCATACAGTATAAAAGTAGCAGTATCTTAGAGCTAGAATTGACAGATAGTTTGGAATTTAAATATTTGCATATACTAAACTACATACTGAAATATAGCATTTGCTTTAACTTATTTCTGCATTATAGATCATATGGCGACTTGCAAGTGTTTATTTCTTTGTTTTTGCTTAAAGTTTTTCTTTGTTGGCTTTGTGTTTGTTTGTTTCAATAAACAATAACAGAAGTAATACTAATGAAAACAAATATAACTTAAATAAATCTGGAATGCTATGAAATTCTCATGAGTTTTCTGTGGCAACACTAAAGTACACTTTTTACAAGGAAAACATAGGCAATAAATTTGCTCTATTGTTGATAAAAATATGCTTTATATAATAAAATTCTACACCTTCTTATGAACTTCAATCATAAAGCTACAAGTACATTCAATCGAATAAGCAGCTTCTGAAGCCTGTTTATAAATACTGTAGTTCTCAGAACTCATCTGCTCCAAATAGGCTGCAATGGCTTCATGAATGCTTGGATATTCCACGGAAAAGGGCACGTCCAGAGACAGAAGGAACAAAGCACTCAGCAAGCTCTTTTGCAAAACTTTGCTCGCCTTCAGAAAAGAAAACAATTTTCAGAATAACAACAGCATTTGCAGTCTTTCAATAGATACAATCATTACAGCTACTAGGTAAAATTTAGAGGAAGAATTGGCCAGTTTACCGTTTAACCACTAGATGGCAGAGAATACACAGACCACAATTATCTGTACAATTCCACATTGCAGTAACATACACTAAGAATAGGAATTTCTATTATTTTGTTTTGTTTTTGTTTTTAATTTCTTACTGCAAGTGTTCAGTATTCATTCAATTAAAATTTTGACATCGAATACAGTAGCATTTTTTCAACTCCTATCATATACAGAACTAAAATTTTATTTTTTGTACATTGGAAAATAAAAACAAAAATTACAAATGTCTGCACTTGCTTGCAGAGACAAGAATCTACTTTCACTATTAGTAAAAGATTTAATGTTCATGGCAAAAAAAAGCCTGAATCTGATATTCAAGATGAAGAACGTCTAAGAAAACTACACTACAATATAATAGACAAAAGATGTGGACAATACAAGTTTTTAAAGGGAACTTTAAACATCGTCTACCACTTTGCATCCCACAAAAACGTTCAAACGTGGGATCCCCACTGGAAATAAATTCAAAAGAAACAATAAAAGAGCTACAGCACATAATTTTTTAAAAGAGCATTAGAAGCAAATAATAGTTTAAATCAGTATGAAGTGTAAAACATAATTGCTCACTACACTCCATAAAATTAAGAATGATAATTTTCAAGAGTATACAGCACTAGACATATCATGTCAACAATAAACAAGCAGGGGGCAGCATAGTTTTGCAAACCATTCATAATAGCAGGAAAAAATGCTATAGGAAGGACATTTAATATTGCAAACCTCATTAAAAAGCTGTATAATTATTATTTTATTTTAAGACTCGCATTCTGCAGCAGGTTCTGCAGAATATAGCGATACCTGAAGACAAAATTCCCTTCCACAACCATATTTCAGCCCACGTATATCAGATGAAAGGGACCTTGGTGTACTGATGGACAGTCGGCTGAATATGAGCCAGCAGTGTGCCCAGGTGACCAAGAAGGCCAATGGCATCCTGGCTTGTATCAGGAATGGTGTGGTGAGCAGGACTAGGGAAGTAAACCTGCCCTTTACTCAGCACTGGTAACGCCTCACCTCAAGTACTGTGTTCAGTTTTGGGCACCTCAATACAAAAAGGACATTGAGGTGCTGAAGCAGGTCTGAAGAAGGGCTTGGAGAATATGCCCTACAAGGAGCAATTGAAAGAACTGGGGCTGTTTAGTCTGGGGAAAAGGAGGCTGAGGGGAGATCTTATTGCTCTCTTCAAATGTGTGAAAGGTGCTTACAGTGAGAGTGGGGTTGGTCTCTTCTCACTGGTGACAGAATGAGGGGAAATGGCCTCAAGTTGCGCCAGGGGAAGTTTAGGTTGGATGTCAGGAAAAACTTCTTTACAGAAAGGGTTGTTAAGCACTGGAATAGGCTCCCCAGGGAGGTGGTTAATCACCATCCCTGAATATGTTTAAAAACCGTTTGGATGTGGTGCTCAGGAACATGATTTAGTGGAGCATGGTTAGAGTTAGGGTAGTATGGTTAGGCTGTGGTTGGACTTGATGATCCTTAAGGTCTTTTCCAGCCTGAGCGATTCCATGATTCTGTTCCATGATTCTATTCTTCCCAACATTAATCACTGAGGAACATATCCCTGTATGTCCTCTTAAAATGCAAAAATCAAACGCAATCACTTTTAAAAATAGCATGGCCTACCTTTTCCACAGGAAGAAGTGTTTGCAGCAATCTAACTGTGAAAAGCGAAATGCTAACAAATGCCATTCTGTGATGCACCATCATCACCTCAGGCTGCTCTGCACTTATATTGGTTTTGTGATATAGTATAGTTTCTCCAAGCAAGCCCAAGACCAGAAGCAATTTGTCTTTCTGAAAACAAATCAAAGATACAATCATTAGAAACAATTGACATATTTTTATTGTATTGTTTATATAGTACCTGCAGAACCCTTAAAATAATTATACAAACTAATTTAAAATTGCAGAAATGGTACAGCATACACAGCATTTCATTTGTCATCTGAACAGAATTAGTTCTAGACCTCTCTTTACCTGCACTTGTAGCTCTGAATACTTTGTTCAGTAATTAGTCATTATTGGTTACTCTCTCTCTCTTCCCTTTTTTTTTTCTTCTTTTCTTAATTCCTGCTTGCTCCACCTTAGAATTTCTAGAGTTTTAGAAATATTAGGAGCTAGCATGAGCCTACTGATGAAACTTTAACTGAAAAATGTTTAAAAAAAGAAAAAAAGTCTTTGTGAATACCAAATGTTCTATATATGCCTATATATCACTGTCATTGAGAGAGATCCAGCTCACGGACACAGAATCCAGTCACTTCAAAAGAAAGAAGGAAACAAAGAAAACCCCACAAGTTCCATACTTGGAATGCCAGTTCTGGAACTCCAGTTTTCATAGTGACAATTAGGAAGGCAATACCAAATATGAGAATGTGTTCCTGTTTTTTCTTAAGGTTAAAAAATTAGTTAAAGATATCAGTAAGGAATGTGCTGCCCTGAGGCAGTGTTGTCATGGTGGCGAGGCCCATAACCTATTACACAGAAGATATGTGGGCAACTTTCACAGTTGTTGCCTTCAATGAATTTGAACTTCACTCTAAATAAGTGCAGAATCCTAAAAAAAAATTTAAAAAAAAAAAAAAAAAAAAAAAAAGACAATCTATGCCATGGTCCTGGCAATGCCAGAGTTACAGTTTGCCACGCTATGCTGGGGACTCTTGTCGTGAAGGCATCCATCTTCCCAAGAAATCCCAAAGCATATTGAGGTCCTGCTTCCCAAGATATGGCTGAAAATCACTTGCTGATGGGAAGTAGAGAATAATTGTCTCCTTTTGCTTCTGCATGGCCTTTGTTGTTTTGTTGTTGGTAGTGAGCTTTTTGGTTTGTTTTTTTTTCCCTTTTCCTTTAATTAAACCACTCCATATCTTAACCCGGGAGCCTTTTTTCATTGCATTTTCTCCTCATGTTCTTTGGTGGATGGGGAGTGAGAGAACAGTACAAAACAAGCACAGTCCTTGTAAGGACTCTTCTCGTCTAAGCTTCTTAAATTTAATGTTCTGCAAGGAATCCTCAGTATTGACTTAATGTTGATCAATTACAATAGATTTTGACAGATCAGTGCTCTAATATAAAGAAAAAAGCTCATTCACTGCTAGTTCCTATAATTAATATATATACAATCATTTGTACAGTAGTGAGTAGGTGTCTCCTGTACTATTTTAATTAACAATTATTGCAATACTATTGCTTCATATTTAGCGGTATCTTCGTGAACTCTAACTTAAGTCATGTGCATTTGAGACTACAGTTACCTCAAGTTTTTAGTCAACTTTCAGTTTCTCCATCGCTGGTATTTTTGCTATGTGCATAAGCCATGCCAGCTAATGTTTTAGCTTTCCATCAATTTCAAAAGAGCAAGACACCCATTGCTACTTCACCTGTCCTTCACTAATTTGATGTTTCATGCCTATAACAATTCTCAACTGCATTCAGTGTGTATTTCCAGTAATTAAAATTATTAGGCCAACAGCACCACAACGTTTTAAATCTCGCCTGAGGCAGCTTTCTCCTTTCTTTCTCAGCTAAGCAACAGTGAGTAGTCAAAATCTGTGTGAGAATCTATACATCTATGTAGGAAATGGACACAAGGTACTTTAACATTCCAGTCTGGGATCTAAACAGTTATCCCCCTACTTTGAAATAAATAGTTTATAAGGTGTAAAGAAAGTTATAGTTGTCATTTAAGTCAAATTGCTCTTCTACATCTGCAGTCAGCACTTGTGCGTCAGATCCCTTCCTACATGTGTTCCTCAATGGCTACTTAATAGCTTTTCACTACAAGACAAAATTAATGATTTATTTTACTGATGTGAAACTTCAGTATCTTCTAGTGAAAGAACTTACATTTCGAATAAAAAGAATGTGTCAGTGGTAAAGCTCGCAATAAACTATTCAGGAATTTCAAAATGACAGTTGAGCAGATTAAATATGTATATTAATCACCGTAAACACCAGAGGCTTACCAAAGTGGACTATTAAAAATAGCTGATCGAAGGTTAAAGAAATCTTACCAGTTCCAATCCAAAAAGGCTCTCATCTTCCCAAACATTCTCAGAAATAGCATCACCAATAAGGTACAGGTCTTCAACGAGCAACTCAAGAACTTCCATCGTCATCCTCCTGCTGCCTAATACAAATTAGAGGATAAATCTGAATACAAGCAAAATAATATATTATCATATTCAGACAACACCACATTGAACAAAGTATTCTAAATCTGAAAT
The DNA here is from genome assembly GCA_016647715.1 of Pavo muticus. NCBI lineage: Eukaryota > Metazoa > Chordata > Aves > Galliformes > Phasianidae > Pavo > Pavo muticus. The sequence goes on along the minus strand of JACDJE010000167.1, from coordinate 5,646,556 downwards.
ACTGAAATTTTGATTTTCCTGTAGTATCCCTCTATTCAATTAATGCTAACTACCCTCAACCAGCAAACTATCTTCTAGCAGAAGTCAACAGCTAGGAAAAAATCACAATACAAGACACTAAAATAATTATCTAAGTTAAAAAACACTGCATTTGCTTATATCCTAGAGGATAACGTGTTACTATTGCTGTAAATACAACCACTAGACTCCAATAAAGTTAAGAATAGCTGTTTACTTCCGCCACCATCAAAAGAGCTTGGTTACAGATATTCAAAATATATTGCCTATTCCTGTTAATCTGTATTTTCTGTATAGGAGGAGTGGCTTTCCTCCTGGTCTGTTTTATGTAACAGCTATTTTTGAAAGGCAAGGAGATGAATACCACTTTATCTGCTTGTCCTTTTTCTCCATAACATCTTCTCCCTCATGTCAAATATTCATTCTTTTTCATGACACCTTCTGACTCAGTATCTCTTAATAGGAGGCTATTTAGGTCTGCTTATTAGAGACTTTCTTGGTATAGTTTTATGCTTGGACATAAGACCACAAATAAACCTGGCCAAAGATTGAAACTGCACAGCCTAGATTTGCTACAAATACATCCCCTGCCCCATGCCCACAAATAATTAGAGAAGAAACAGTGAAAGACTAGTAGGTTTCATGAAGAACAAGGCAGAATTCCTGGAGCTAGACCAAGTACATTCATCAACAGATAACAAGGGATGCCAAGGATGTCTGGCATCCTAGGGAACCAGAAAGTGACAGTTTGCCCCAGATACTTGACATAGCTCGACTTTGGCTTAATGACTGCTTCTATTTAAATACATGGACGAATTCTACATACCACTGAACTTTCTCAATTCCCTTTTAAATTACGATAAAGACTAAATATCCCTCAAGATCTGTTTTAAAAATTTAAAAAAGCAAGTTTATGGCTTGCTATAGCATGTATTAGAAGAGAAAACAAAAAATAATTTATCTACTTTTTGTAGATTTTACACCATGCAGAAGCCTTGTTGGTATACTTCAGGAAAAAAAACTGTCATTAATGTAGTGAGAAAGATGAAAGCTCATGCAATTCTACATATTACACCTGCAATAACACTTTGTTGTAGCTGTCATGATCTACAGACAGATCATCTGGCAGTCCTGAAAAGTAATGGAAAAATTACAGAAGCTCCGCAACATGCAAATATACTAATTGATATAATAAAGGAAACTACTTTCACCTACATAATTTATTCTGCTTATATCGCATCTCAAAATTCATTGCTTGATTTCTGTAGCTAGACGCCAGCTTAGGACAAGCTGTTTTCCCAATCAAGCAGTGACTTTTTCACGCCATACCAGAAATGAGTGCAGTGACATTGGATGATAAGGGAAATATTTTATAAACAGTAACAGAAATATCATAATTAATTAATTAATAGAAATGCTGACTGCACTGTTCCAACTTTATAGGCTAGTACAAACTCAGGACCACCATAAGAACCAGTTGATAGATGCAACAGGTAGTCATTTTCATTATCAAATAGGACAGAGTCAGTACTGTTATTTTTCTCCAGAATAATTTATCACAATATACATTTTTTAGTTTCTACATTAGACTAATATAAATAATGTATTTATATATATAAAGATACATTAATATAAAGATTAATAATATAAATTAATAAATATATAAAGAACTCTACCAAGAGAATGATACTGCATAGTTAATTATCCTACTACAGGCTTCCTAATAGGCAGACTGCTGATATAACCTGACTATATTGGTATAATCTCCTAATTCATATATAACGCACTTATGACTCTGATTTTAAAAGCAAATAATACAATTACTAGCAAATCACATTAAGCATAAATTCCATTCACCATGCAATGTTGATATTTCTACCAAAGAACACAGTAAAGGATGTAATTAATCCAACAGCAAATTCAAAGTTGAAATAACTATATACAGCTGTACAAACTGACTCGTTTAGCAAATTGTTATCTTCAGATCTAAATAATTTCACAAATATTAAATGAAATGGAAACTCAAGTGTAATCATCTCTCCCCACAACAATCTGCTTAGAAGCTATCACATATAAAGACATGAGTGCATTACATGTAGTCATTCCCACAGTAACTGTAGGTAGTGCCAGCAAGAGTGGCAGATACCATAAGGAGCCATCAATGCCAATAGACATATATACACCTATCACTTCCAGTTGTTTTAAACCATCTAATACAGTTCTTCTCATAGATCATCACTATTGTTGGTATCCATATTAATCAGAGGCAAAGACCAATTACAAACATATGCGGAGAGACTAAACTCTCAATATGTCTGTGCATTAGGTTAGAATGACATGACAGCTGACATGACCCTGGCAGATCCACAAAACAGGACGTTAGTCAAGAAGAATATAATATAATTATCTCCATCAACTTACGCTATTTGTAAGTGAAACTGGAATGCTATTATGAGAACCTCTAACTTGTTACAATATTGGCAAAGAAAAGCGATTGGAAATTAAGTCAGAGATAGTCTCCAACCCCAAGCGTAGTTTTCATGTCTATACTTGGCTTTGTAAGAGCACGTTCACACCTACAGAGTTGGATCAAAACCAGATGGAAGAGTTCGATTTTTCAAGTAAACTAGCTGAATAGAGGGGGAGCAGTAACATATTACAATACATATTGGTTTTACTTTTAAAACACGTGTCTTGCAGATCCAATTCACCTAAATCTTAGACAAATAAATTGGCAAGATACTAATTTCTCAACATCTGGGGCAATCACCATCTTTGAAGAGATAATTATTACTAAATGCAAAGTAAGAAGGATATATCAATGACCAAATTTAATCAGTTGCAGTTCAGATTTAAATAATTGTCTTTAAAACATCCAGTATTAACTCTGGCTTTAAACCACTAAACTTAAGACCAACAAGATAGTTTAAAGCTAACAACAAAACCAAAACAAACAGTAAACAAAAAAAAAAAAGCCAAACAAACAACGAACAACAACAACAAAAAAAACACCACATAACTATTGATATCTGAAATGACTCCACGTCACAAGCCAGGTCAGTACAGTGAATGAAAAATTCCCACCTCAACAAAGAACAGATTTTGAGCTTAATCAAAAGATGTTATATTGTAAAATATATGAAATAAGTGAATTTTACAGTACACTTACTAATTTCCTTTCACCTAGTAATTTAAACAGCTGGAAGAAAAAGAGGGATTACTTTATACCATGTAAGGTGGTAATGATGCTAATAAATGTGCCTGTCAACTTTACTGAAAAATAAAATAAAATCAGAAAACACTATTACATGGGAACAGTGCATTACTACATATCCCTGCCTCACAATGTCACAGTGAGACTACACATCACAGGGTTTCAGATCAATGGGAACAGGATGAAAAAAAAGGAAAAAAAACAGGCTTTCTCATCCATGTCTCATTACAGCACAGTGGAAGAAAGAAACTAAGAAAAAGTACAGGAAAAAAAAAACAACTGAGGGCAACAGAAAAGACCAACTTATCTGAAAATGAATCTATTTTAGTTCTCTAAGATGCAAAGAAAGAAACTTGAAACAAACACTCAATTATGAAAAAAATCACTGAGTGCTTTTAAGTCTGTAGATTTGAAGTGACAGGTGCAAGAAATGGAAAAGATGGAAAATAAGTTTTGTACAGTTTTACATCATAAGTAAAAGAAAAAAATGGCAAAAATCATGAATGTGTTTGTGAAGAGTTAGTATTTGAATATTTAAAATTTTCAATATTCTGAATTTTTTTATATTCAGAATATATTATATATTATTTTATATATTTTTATATTCAGAATATATATTTTTTTACATTCAGAATACTCTGAATATATTTTTTTCAATATTCTCAATATTTTTCCTTCTTCTCGAGTGACATTTTATTCCACTATGCACTTTTTCACAACACCCCCCCACTTTTTTCCTATCACTACTCACCATAATCAGTAAAAAGCACCTTAAGCTTCTGCAGCAAATATGAAAATCAACCAGAAGATTCAAACCTTACGACCTAGACAAAAACTCTAGAAAAGAACTGCTATAATTAACTACCATGTATCAGTAATCATCTACATCTCATAATACCAACAACCTAACAGGTTGGTACGGAGACGGAAAGGTTAAAGTGAAACATAAAGTTCAAAAATTTCTCACCTGTTCTTAGAAGAGGTATAGCATTTTCCAAGATGGAAATACAGAACTGAGGAAGGCTAAACTGTTTCATCTGTAATTCCAAAGTGTCCTCATTTTCAAAATCTGATAGATCAGTATGTCCAGCGTTAAGTGGAGAATGCAGAGAGATTCTCGAGTCCACATTTGCTTGAGTACTGTTTCCACTTAAAATGACAAAAAAAAAATTAAAAATAAAAATAAAAAAGACACAGTGTTAACCCTTGCAAAGAAAACTGATATATGCATAGACGTTAAAGATGACAATAGGTATTTTAACATCTTCCTTCTATATAGCATACCATTCCTTACTAATATCCAATCAGTGTTGCAGGAAGTGGGGGATTTTGTCTGTCTGATTTTTTATTTGACTTTTTTTCCAATAAAGAGTTGCAACATCATAAGAGAAAAAATCAGTTGATTTGTAACTTCTTATTTAATGAATAAAATCTAACAGATACTTGAGGCAAGGCCACTTATTAAATCAAGTTTCAATCTAAATCATACCTACTACATTAAGATCATTCTACACAGCTAGCCACGGAATTATTAGAAGGAAAACAGAGTGCTATTTGTTAAATAAAGCATTTAGGGCTCCTCCTTTCACTGTAAAACAGAAAATTATCCCTTCCCCAAGAAAATCAAGTATGCATTGCAAAAAAAAAATCACTATTTTATTATTTTCTACCTGCTTTCAGAAAGAACTTAATTCTGTTGCCTGCATTATAATTAATGGAATTAAAATAAGTAATGTCCTAAATACATGAATGGTTTTTAACTGCTTTAGCAATCAGTATGACTTTCATAGGGTTTGTTTTGTTGTTAAGCAAGCTGAAAAAAATGAACTGTGGCAGGACTATGTTATTTTAACTACCTGAATGTAAAAGCTGTCTGAAAGCTAACAGATTAAAAGGATGATTGAAGACCATAAGCAGAATAGGAGAGTTCAGCAATATGTAGTGGTTCTGGCTGTACTTACCTGAGGGTAAGAAAGGAGAGGTATCAATCAGAAACAATTCAGAAGAGGAAAGGTTAAATTTCCAGGCAGAATTTGAAATAGACAAACACACAGATTGAAGAGTCTCAAGATTCAAGAACAAGGAAAAAAAGAGTTACTTAGAGAATGACAATAAACAAATAGTTTATGTTACAATTATGTTGAAGAAGATTCACTAACAATAGCTGTTCCATGTTAGAGTCATGAATGTTAAAGCATTATAGTAATTTCTGCTTCATTAAACATCGTTTCTGTTCAACTATGTTTTTCGTTATGTTATCTCTGAGCTAAACTATATACTCATAAGAAATGTGATTCAGGGACAGCAGCAGACAGAATGCGACAATATAAAAGTGTACCTTCATGAATAGCTCAAAATATGGCCTTATACTATTAGTAAATTATTGCTGTTTTAAAGGTGCCTCATCACAACCTCAACTGACACTTTTACATAGATTTCCTTACTAGACTGATAGATAGATAGGGCCATGCCTCTCTCTTGTGCAATAGGAACCAATTACTACTAACCCTTTAACTGTTAAACTTGGGAAAACAGTCAGGTCCTAGAGTATATAAAGCACGGAGGTTATGTACAGTGATGTATAATAAAACCTGAATAAAACCCTAGCTAAGGTGAGTAAAAATAATTTTTAACATGACTCTCAAGATGCATATACAATTGAACATATGAACTGTTCTCATCTGTAAAATCATTGTATTTGAATAAGTAAGAGTTACTCAACTATTAAGTCAATATTCCCTAAAGACTCAAAAGAATTACCAATAAGAACACTAAGGATTCCCAGGAACTTAAATTGCTTTAAGTCTGTTATATCAAGGTAAGTAACATCTACACACAAACAGCAATCTCAATATTTTGAGGTTATGACAAAAATTTGTAATTTCATACTGTAATTTCATTTTTAGGAGATAGAGTTGAAATTTGTTGTCAGATTTAGCACCAAAGTTTAAAGAGTTTATCAGAAATTATACAGTATAGTATTTTTGATCATGCTGTACACTGTTACCTACGTGATAGCCATTCAATTTTTAAGAAGTTGTGGGGTCAACTGATAAAGAAAAATCCCAGAATTTACGGCAATAATCTGAATAAACATTTGTGTGTCTTACAAATAGATGCACTAAGAGCATAGTAACAACTGATACTAAGAGATTTTGTTAGAAATGTCAGTTAAGTACAGAATCACAGAATCGTTGGAAGAGACCTCTGGAGTTCATTTAGTCCAATCCCTCTGCTACAGCAAATTCCCTAGTGTAGGTTACACTGAAAAGCATCCAGGCAGGTTTTTAATATCTTCAGAGAAGGAGACTCCACAATCTCTCTGGGTAGCCTGTTCCAGTGCTCTATCATTCTTAAAGTAAAGAAGTTTTACCTCAAGTTTGTATGGAACTTCCTATGCTTCAGTTTGTTCCCACTGCCCCTTTTTCCGTCACTGGGCACCATTGAAAAGAGCCTGGCCCCATACACCTGACTGCCACCCATTAGATATTTAAAAGCATTGTTAAGATTTCCCCCTCCCCCTTCCCCTTTCTGCCTTCCTTTCTCCAGGCTGAAAAGTCCCAGGTCTCTCAGCCTTTCCTCATAAGGGAGATGCTCCAGGCATCATCTTTGTCGCCCTCTACCAGACTCTCTCCAGTACCTTCCTGTCTTTCTTGAATTAGAGAGCCCAGAACTGGACACAGTGCTCCAGATGTGATCTCACCAGGGCAATGCAGAGGATAACCTTCCTCAATCTGCTGATCATGCTGTTTTTAATGAGCTGCAGGATACTGTTGTCCTTCTTAGCCACAAGGGCACACTGCTGGCTTATGAATACAGCAGGTATAACTAATCTTACTTATTCTCAATACAATTTAAAGAACTGTTTAATTCTTTGTGCAACCTGACTACAACATTTCCATAAAAATGATTTGAATTTAACTGGTTAACAAAACTCTCACATGATCCCAAATACTGGCAGAGAGCTCATGACATAATCCTGTATTAATTTTTAATTAAAATTCAACTTCATTTCTGATTTTATTCACCTAGAAGATGCTGCATCCCATTCTTGACCATCTCCTCTAGGACGCTGAACTGTCCGTCCAATCACAGATGGCCGAGGACTACTACTTCCAGGTGATGGATTCTGAGAACGAGGAGCACCTCTTGCTTCTTCACAGTAAGATATAGAAGAATTCTGGGAAGTTGTGCCTTCGTAAAAATTATATATAGACCCATTAAAGGAATCATAAAGACTATTTTATCTTAAAGATATTAAATAGCCAAGTAATGGTAAAAGTAATTAAGGTAGAGCACTGAAATGCTTAAGTAAATATTGGCAAGCTAGGACAACCTATCACTGGCATGTAGGAGAGTTGGAAAACACAATTTAATCATAGTTTAATCATAAATCTTAAATTAAAAAAAAAAATCAATAGAATAATTTCATGCCATGTTTTGCTAACTCTATTTTAGTCTTAGAACTGCACAGTGGAAGAAAACATTCTTATGCTGCGTAAGCGTCAAATAAATGTTGCATTCAAATAAACAGCTGTGGTCAAAGAAATCAAGTGATAGATACCAACTTATGAAAAGAGAGTTATCATGGAGACTTACTTAATAACAGACCAAAATACTGATGTGGTCTCTGACTAAGGCTATTGGATTTGTTGATGTTACAATGGAATTAGTAAAGACACAGCTAACAGAATTTATTGAGATCTTCACCAATTATAGTGACAATCTTCTGAAGAGAACCAGACTGCCATTTCAGAGAAACAAAATCGATTAAATTTATCTGACAAAATGGAAATGGAAAAATCCTTACAAATAATCTACATTATTAAATCTTCAAAATTTAAGCATTATGAACATTGAAAAATAGCCTTAATAATTGTAATTTCTGAAAAAATGATTAAATTATTTTCAGTCATCAGAATACAGAAAAGGTTACCATGGCTGAAGCAATTTCTAAGAGAGCTGTTAAGCACTAATAGCTCAAAAACCTGAAATTCAAACGTTGCCTACTTTTATCTTAAATATTTCATTTAGCTTTATTTAAAATCCCTCTCCTGCTGAAGTACAAACTTGTATACTGAAAACAACTGATGCACAGAGAATCGTGTGAAACAATACAAACAGTAAATTTAATTTTAAAATGTTTTAAAATAATTTTTAAATAATGCAAGTACTCTAGAAATATATAATGACACAGATAGTACTGAATGCCATCAACTACCAAAACAGTTTTATGAGATTTGCTATAAAGAGGTGCATTTTTTCTAAAAAGCATTATAGACAATCTCACCTGTTAGCGAAAAACACAACATTATTTCAAATATTTAGAAACACCTACCCTGCTCAGTGGAAAAAAAACTTGGATCTCTGTGGAAGTTAAGTCTGCCTCTTAAGAAAATGCACAGCTGCTGCAGACACGATACAGCCTGTAAAGCTAATCGATGTCTTCCATCTCCTCCAAAAGCTAAGTTTAGTAGAGATAAAAGGCTCTGCAAATAATACAAAACCATTAACACTGATAGCTGAACTATAAGACACCTTCATGAAAATCATGTCAGAAAGATCTTTGCATTAAATGCGATTCACAAATGTTCCCAAGTGTTTAAAGATCACAGCAAAGAATAAATAGGCTTAACTAATGTTTTTTTATTGAATACAAGACTATCCTAGGGACACTTAAGTCCTGAGTTTCACATTATATTTCTAATAAAACTATTGCTATCATTATGGGAAGCTCTTAAATGCTGTGTGTATGACAGGGACCTTATCCAGATGAAATAACATATAATTTTACAGTACACTTCAATACTGATCAACAATATACAAACTACAATCAATACAATTTTTTAACTAGAATATATTTGCATTGTTAAGCTATTTTATTTAGAAACAAGTTATAGCTTTTACATCTGTTCTTACTTGACAAAAGTGATTCCATAAAAAAATAAAACCTTAAACTCAATGTTAATTCTTGCCTGTACGATCTTTGGTCTCTGAAGGAAGATCTCAGCAGGAAAATCTTGCATAATCACATCTTGAAGAAGTTCACATGTACTCCAAATTAAACTTTGGTTGCTACTTCTTAAAGAGCTAAAAATACAGTACGTGTTTAAATATGCATTAAAAACAAAAAAGAAGTAATCATTACTTTGGGCAAGTCTCTATAAGAAATAGATAATCACAACACTGAAGAACCAAAAAATAAAATAAAGAGCTGTAATTCTACTGCCATGAAATTTTTAAACTTGAGGTATTCCTTAGCTATGCTAATTCTGTAAAAAATAAAGAATACCTCCATTCCCACTATCATATAAAATTAAGTTCCCAGAAGAGAAATAACTTTATTGATTCTGAATTAGAAATCGAGGTAAGAAAGACTGGAATTTCCCCACGAAGCTGCTGATATACTCAGAGGTATACAGCAAGCAATCTAACACTAAGTTTTTCTCCATTAGCAAGGTTCATGTACAACTTCAAAACACTTGAATTACATATGTGGAAAGTTATATAAAGAAAGAAATCTAGTAGCTATTCTCTAAAATATAGCATAGTAAATAATAGCCTTTTTAACCTTCTACATCACTTTTTCTATTTTTACTGTTTGGGAAATCACTGTTAACAATTTAAACACATCCTGTTTCAATCTTCTAAGCTCTATTCCTAGACTCAGACATAAAGGATTTGATGTATTAAAGAGTTTTTCCAGCTTCACAAGTCCTTTGAAAGGTAAAAAGTGAAAACATTTCACAAGAAACATGACAGTTAAATAGACTTGCTAAGTAATCCAGTTCTTCATATTGCATTGCTGGCTATGCTAGAAATCAGGAATCCCAGCTCTTGCAAGGAATCCCAGCTCCAAACTTTTCCTTGGGCCACTTCAAACATTGGTTTACTAGGTGAAACTTTAAAAAAATACATCCCTGCAAAAAGTAGATTTAAAGGGTTCAGTGTCTGAAAGCAACACAAATAAACTAATAAGATTTAAGCCATCAAAAGTATGGATTTCTCTGCCAAGTGGGGAAGCAACAATTTTGCTCTAAAATTAACTGGACAACACCTTTTATTCACTTGACAAATTTAGACAAGTGAAGTGTTATGAACAACAAAAAAAATGTATTCTGACTTAAACATCAAGAATGAATACAGCTATTAACAAGAAATCTGTCCTATTACATATCACAGTTTATCAGTGTAGTATTAAAAATCATTTATCAAAAATTAACTCATTAGTTATTTACAAGAACAGCCTAATTATGAAAATATACAAAAAATTTAGAATCCTGTTCTCCAATAAAAATAAAAACTACAACCAAACTCCAATGCTATTATGACTGTACCTTTCATTTGATGACAGAATGTGTCTATCTGTTGAAGTAAGAGTTAGCCAAGGAAATGTGGAAAATTTCAAGCATTTCGCTGCAAAAACAAACAAAATCAAGCATGAGAGAGAAGACATTTCAGAGTGTATTTTACTGAAGTAATAAACTGTGTATTTCTATAGCAAAGTCAAAACATATGTGAACTATATGCCATCTGAAAATAACTTGAAAGTTATTTTAAAAATTAATTTTTGTAATAGTTATTCTACAATTTTAAAGATAGTTCATCCACTGATAAAAAGTAAGCCAGTACTTTACATACAGTAATTCCAAAGTCAGTTTTTAAAATCTACTTCTCAGCAATATATTATATGTTAAATATGATACTGACATGTGAATTGCTACGAGCATATCAATGCAGGCAAAGATTTGACTGAGTATTATTGGTCTATGTTTGTCAGTCAATGAAACATTTTCATATTTTAAATAAATTGGAGCATAACATTGGATTTAATTTAGGTAAAAGGTAAAGATTCCTAAAGCACTATCCAGTTTTCTGAAAATAGAAAGGTATTTCAGTTTTATTAATGAAAAGGTACTCAGACACATTTGATTACAGAACACAGATCTTCTGAAAAAACATTAGCAATTTAAACTACTTTTTTTTTAAACTGCTTTGTTAAAGTACAGCCTATTCTAAGGTGTTTTAAATATTCTGATACAGTTATACTATTTACTAGTGAAGAAAAAGATCAACTGTAATATCATTTTTATAAGCCTTTTAACTGAAGTTTGTGATATCAGAATTCACAGAATAACAAATAAAAGAATAGTCAGTATTAATAGTTGTAATTGAATTCAATCTAAAGAACATTTCTAAGCACTTTCTGTGATCAAATTTATAGTCTTTAACTACACTTACCAAGTGTTCTTTTCAGAGGTATTTCTAACTGGTGCATACGACTTCTCTCTTGACCAAAATATCCAGTAAATAATTCCTCTTGAGGAAGAACTAAAATTAAGAGTAAATTATACAAGCAAACAAGTCAATTTATCTTCACTGCTTCCTTTTTTCCCTAACAATAAAAATGATTTCAATTAGCCGAGGGAAACCAAAGTGGAAAAAAAAAAGAAGTGCGTTGATGCCTGCTTTTATAACAATATTTTCCAACTGTTATTCTTACACTACCTTTCATACCTTATAAGCAGTAGTGAAAACAATTACACAAAGTCTATTGCCTAAGTGAGAAGTAGCAGTGAAGAAAATGTTCTTCTCTAATCTAGCTGTGTAGTAATAAAAGCTACATTTACAATCAACTACTAAAAGCCTCCCTCTACCAAAACTGCTGCATTTTCCAAGTCAGCTGAAAGGTTAAGTCCCCTTTATATATGCATATGTGTATATATATATTTATATATATATATATATATGTATATTAATATTTAACGTATGTAAATCAATATACAAACTATAAAACAAAATATGCACAGCACTGAAAGTAATCTGTCCCCCAGAACACGTTTGGTTGCAGTATTTGATTCAAAGAATCAAACCATTTAATGCCAGGATCTACAATGTTTTTCCCAAAAACAGAAGTTGAAAAAGAAATACAACACCCTATTACTACTAAGCACTCAGGCAATTTAATCTACATAATTTAATCCAATTTACAGTATAAAGAGGAATTGTGTGTGATATTTCTATTAGGAAAATAGGTATATTTTAAGCATGCATATGTAACAGATCAGTACACTACTCCTCTCAGTAAATCCTAGATTAAAATCTTGCCTAACTCTTACTGGGACTCAGAATAAAAAATAAAAATCAGTGAATATTGTTCTGGCAATCTGAAATTCCAATTTTTGGACAGAGAGCAGAAGCAATAAAAAATGTTACTTCTATCTGTGAGATTGCACAGTGTGAGTGACAAAGATGTGACTATTACTACACTGTACAGTACAGCATCCACATCTTTCTTACAGGAACTGGAAGGATCAGGCAAGGACTTCCATGGTTCTTACTTTCCTCCTTCATACTTCATGTCTAAATTTTTGATGCAGAAAAAGAGTACACGGGTTTGTCTCTTGCCTATATCTAAGTGGCACTGTGTAACATCATAGTAATGGATGACAGGCTAGGTAACAGAAATAAATAATAGCACTTCACTCATTTTCTGCAAGCTTTACACACTTTACTATAACAACTATTTATCCAAAGCTAAGGAGATAATGCATACCACACTACTTCAAAAAAAAAAAAAATTCTACTGCTTTTTTATATGCATACATATACACACAAACATAATTTATATTCCTCTTAAAGTCTGCTATGCAAAGAAAAGTAGTAAAGCATAATGGCTTAATAAGAGATTTGTTCAGAAGTTGATACACTCATGCCCATAAGGCAACCTTCAAAAGCCACTTCTGTATCACGTCTTTTTCAAATTGTAACAAATAGTTAATAGACAATATGAAAACGCACAAAAGGTCTGCTTACAAACAACAGGACCTTTCTTGTGCAGAGAATTAATTAAAGGAGCAGCACCACCTGAGCTAAGATCACATTTTTTCTGGCAGACTCTGCTTACCTCACACTTCACACTAAAGAATACATTCACCTAACGTGCTTCAAAAAGTCAGTTTTCATAGCCTAGAAGATGTTCATGTATTTTATTTTCATTTAAAGTAAGTCACACTCCCAAACATATAGCTTACCTGGTTGATCTACTGAAGGCTGAGACTGAGTTTGGTAACACTCTGATAAATAACTAGAAGGAATTTCAGAAGGAAGTAAAAACAGTCCATCCACTATCCCATCTATTACAGCCTGCAAGTTTGGATCCACATCAGAGCGAAGCTGAGTGAAGAACTCCACTGCACCAATTTCAATCATTTTCTGAGCAGCTGGTGGATGCTACATTAAGACAAATAACTGACAGAGTTAGCTGGAAGAATTTCAAGGGCTTTTGAGGGGGGGATTAAAAAAAGAGAGAAGCTACTTAAGAAGCTACTAAAGAAGCTACTTAAGAAGATACTTAAGCTTGATTAGATCCTTATTATTTTAGATTGCTCACCACTGTCAAGGATATGTTTGTTTGTTTGTTTTAATTTCCTATTTATAGTTGCTTTTTACTGATTGCAACACAAGAATGGACGCAGACTAAGATCTCTAAAACTCCTGCAAAGTTTTATCTACCACTTTTTTAAAATAAATTGCAATGTTGTTGAATTGTTAATTTCTCAAGAATGGTGCAAGTGTTTGTCCCAAGCAGAAGTTAAACACTAAGCAAGGAATCAAAGAATCAGAACTAAGTAGAAAGCCAGAAAATAATTCCTTTTCCAGCTCCTCTTGTGGTTTAACGCTGCAGGTGGCTCAGCACCACACAGTCATTCGCTTATTCCCCCTCTTCCCAGTGAGATGGGAGGGAATCAAAAAAAAAAAAACAACTCATGAGTTGAGATAAAACTATTTACTAAGACAGAGGAAAGGAAAAGGATAATGATTACGATAAATATATATAAATGTATATAACAAGTGATGCACAAGCAATTGCTCACCACCCACTGACCAATGCCCAGCTAGGCCTCCAAGCAGCTGAAGAGAGATAGATAAGATCAATTCCCACCCCCTATAGAACTCCTTCCGCATGATGTCATATTATATGGAATGTCCCTCTGGCAGTTTGTCAGCTGTCCTAATTCTGTTCCCCCCCAGCTCCTTGGGCCCTTCAATATGAATGGCCTTGGCTCTGTACAGCACTGTTGAGCAGCAACTATAAACATGAGTGCATTATCAGTATTGTTTTTCTTGTATAACCAAAATACAGCATCATAGCAGACACTCCAAAGAAAACAATTCCATCCCAGCTGAAACTAAGACACTGTCCTTCCAACTGATTGCAGAGTAAGTCATAGAATGAGTTAGGTTGGAAGGGCCCTCAAAGCCCACGCAGCCCCACCCCATGCCATGGGCAGGGCTGCCCCCCACCAGCTCTTCTAGTTTAAAGCCATTCCCACCTTATCCCTTCAAGTACTGGAAGGAGTTTTCATTTCTCTGCCTGCATACAATGATTTTATCACTCTCTTCTTTGTAAAATACTAAAATCTCACTAAAACTAAGTTACAACCACTTCTATTTTGTATTCTAAAGATACAGTTCAATTATAAATAAATGTAAGGATGCCAAACCTTGATCAAACTGCTCACAAAATTCAGCACTTCCTCCTTCATTGGCACTATGGGAAAGTTGAACCACTCCAAGAGATTGGGGAAAAGCACTTTCTCATGGACCAAATCGGCATAGGAAACCAAGTTATGATCCAATTTAAACAAAATGCTCTTCAGTGACCGTTCTCTTATCTCTGCCAGTTCATGACCTGCCCCCAAACAAGGACAAAGAAAAAAAGAAAGTAGAAAACACAACAACGTCAGATCACTTGACTTTTTTATTATTATTATTTGGACAAACACAATGCCGTCAGAGATGTGTGGAAACACCTCCATCTCAGAGGCAGCTCCCGGGCAAGCTAACTATGGAGGGCAGAAGGAAAGGCCGAGGGGCACGAACCGCTCTGTCTGGGAGACGCAGCGGGAGAGGCAGCAGAAGTGCCCACGGGGGAAGCAGGAGAAGAGGCCGCGTCGCGCCCGTGTACGCCCAGGGGAAAACCTGCCGTGCGCACAGGCCCGCGGAGGGAAAGGAGGGGGCCACAGCGAGCTGCGGAGCGAGTACCCCGGCAGAGAGGAGCCGGGAGCCGTTTACCCAGCTTCCTGACGAGCGAAGACACCTCCATCGCGCCTCTCTCCCCGCCGGAATTCAACTGTCGCGCCGGTTCCGCTAACCGCCGCGCCTAGCCGGCCGCGGGGCACCATGGGAGACGTAGTCCGCACCTCTTCCCCTACTCCCCTGCGCTTCCCCATTCGCTCTTTGCAGCAGGCGGAGCACCCTGGGAGCGGAGAACTCCCCCAGAATGCGCGGGCGGGAGGGAAAGCAACTACAAGTCCCGCGGTGCCCCGCTATGGCAGCTGGCGAGGGAAGCGGATGTCACCCTTCGGGGCCACTCAGAGCGGGGATGAGGAGCTTCTACTTCGCCTGGCTGGGGGCGTGCTTTGCAGCCGCCGCCCCGGGTTTTGTGGAGGGAAGTCCTGGGCCGTTTCCTCAGCGCGGTGTTCTCTCGTATTCTGCAAAGAAAAATAAATATGTTTGTGCAGGAGCCCAGCCGCGCAATGTAACAGTCTCTGTGTTTTCATCCTTACGGCTCAGAACGCAGCACCTGATTATGGAGTAGTGCTCCTGAGGTTGTGTAGCCCAACCAGCCGCCTCCCCATCCTGCAGCATTGGAACAGGTCCATGGCAGTTACCATTCTCTGCTCAGAAGGCAGCTGCCACATTGGTGTTAGTTCTACTTGCAGCTTGAATCACAGAATGGCCCGGGTTGGAAGGGACCTCAAGGATCATGAAGCTCCAACTCCTCTGCCACAGGCAGGGCCGCCAAGCTCCACATTTAATATTAAACCAGGCTGTCCAGGGCCCCATCCAAGCTGGCAAGATGGGCCTTGTCTGTAAATAGGATAACAGCTCTTCATATCCTAAGTTGTGCCATCCTTCTTAAAGGCGTATTTGCAGCCTAATCTTCTGCAAAAATAATTTTGTTGTTGTTTTGTAACATAATCTGCAAAAATAGTTTTGTAGTTTGTTTGTTTTATAACCTGATCTCTAGAGTCATGGAGCTGCTGAGATTGAAAGGAGCCTCTGTGTCTGGTCCACTTAGAGCAGCAGGGTACCCAGGTCCACATTCAGATGGTTTCTAAAGGTCTCCAAGGAGGAGACCCCACAGCCTCTGGGCAGCCTGTGCCAGTGCTCCATCATCTGTACAGCACAGAAGTGCTGCCTGATGTTCAGAGGGAGCCTTCTGTGCTACAGGTTGTGCCCAGTGTCTCTTGTCCTGTCACTGAAAAGAGCCTGGCTCCATCTTCTTTGCAACATCCCTTCAGGTATTTATAGGCATTGATGAGATCCCCTCTGAGCCTCGCCATGTTGTAGAGTCTTAGCTCCCTTAGTCTCAGGAATTAATATGTGAGATGCTTCAGTCTTTTGTTGGCCCTTCATCAGACTCTACAGTATACCCATGTCTCTTTTGTTCTGAGGAGCTCAGAGCTGGACACAGTACTCAAGCTGGGTAGCCCACAGTATGTACTGGTGCCTGGGGTTGTTCCTCCTCAAGTGGAGGACTTTTCACATCTTGTTGAACTTCATGAGGTTCTTGTCAGCCCATTCCTCCAGCCTATCCACGTCCATCTGAGTAGACTGCTTTGTTCATAATGCAATGCATTTTCACAAAGCTGGGTGTCTTAAACGTGTAGTAAAGATGCATAACACATTGTAGATTGTCTAGAGGGCTGATTTTTATTTTTGAGAGATTGAACTTGACATGATAATTGTGAAAAAATGAATTGATAGGTGGTGTACATGTGGTGTGTGTTGTGTATATGCTCTTGAAATTTTTTTCTATGCAACTGCAGATGCAGAAATGACAATGGCTTTGTAAACTTCATGGTTACTTCTTTTATATCATATATTGCTTAAGAAAATACATTTTAACTGCAGCCAACAAAAATTTGGAAAGTGCAACCATATGCAAATGATTTCCAGAAGGATATATGTCCCTGCCCTCTCAGTTTACATCTAATATATTTTCCACCCTGGTCACCATCACTATGGTATTATCTCAGAGTAAACTCATATTAATATCTTCCATCTGCTGTATCAAGGCTGTACTAAATTCTTAATGACAACTCTGAGCAGTCCACCATTTTGCAAGTGAGTATTTACAGCTGTGGAACAATGAAACAAAGGGGTTTGCTAAATCTGATTATAAGCATACTATTCTTGCTGCAGCTAGTTTTTTCTAGAAGAAGCTGAACTCATTAGGATCTTTCCAAGAGCAATTATGAAAAAGACATCACTGACAGTGTAAAAATTTCTTTTAGCTGTGCACAAAGAGCTCTTGTCAGGGATATAGAGGTGCTTACACTTCCCCAAGTAGGATTGTTGGGAAATTTATTAGAATCTATAATGATGGAATAGATTTGTCCCTCATTTGTTCTGCAAAGAAAAGGAAATGAAGAAGCAGTCATTTCCCAAAGTAGACTAAGTAAAAATGTTTCTTCGGGGAAGAAACATGCACCATTGATGTCTATAGACTTGTTCAATATGTAACTTTTCTCACCTCTTCGGTTATCTTCAATC
The DNA here is from genome assembly GCA_016647715.1 of Pavo muticus. Taxonomy (NCBI): domain Eukaryota; kingdom Metazoa; phylum Chordata; class Aves; order Galliformes; family Phasianidae; genus Pavo; species Pavo muticus. The sequence goes on along the minus strand of JACDJE010000167.1, from coordinate 5,628,759 downwards.
AATATTGCATCCGAAAAACAAATGTTTTCCTACATTGTCTTGAGTGTTTGAATTAGTAGCTAAACAAGAGATTCATAGTTGTCAGCAATGCGCAGATGACAAGTATACACTCCATTGCTAATATATTCCTCTGCAGTGTAATTGCTGGCATTTCATTCAGATTTTCTTAAATGAAGTTCTAATTAAGTTCAACTGAAAATATGTATATATATATTGCTAGCCTTGGAACAGCAGCTTCAGTTTTGTTGCCCCTGTTTTAGACCAGAAATAAAGTTGTGTGTAACCAAAACAATGATCCAGGAGCATGCTGTATCTGCTGATACAATGTGCTTTATTCTGACATGTGTCAAATTGCTATTCAACATCATCAGCACAGACTGAATGCTCATTGTTACGTATCTTAAGAGTGAAGTGTCTTTCTCCTAAGAAAAATGAAAAACAAATCAAAACAAAACAAAGCCAAAAACCCACAGTCTTTTACTGGATATAGAAAATGAAATAAAGTGGTGGATGGATTCAAAAATTGTCACTGAGATTGTGAGAAAATCTCAGAAAGAAGAATACGGGTCTCTCATTATTGAGAGCAACAATTCCCTGTGTATCTCCCACTAATGCCTCCATTTTCTCCTATCTCCTAGTTCCCATTAGCCTACAGATTCCCATAACTGCTTCTAAAACCGGTTTGACTTTTTCACCTTTGCTGGCGTTATTTAACGTGGACGTTTGTCCTCTATGTATATTCTTATTGATCTGAAGTCAAAATGTGTGGGAGTTTCATCACTGGGGAAATTAGTCATTGAATCTCATTTACATTGTCCCTTGATGCTTCCTTTCTGTGCTCTACATAAGATGTACTTTAAAGAACTGCCTACTCCTCTATCCTCATATGCTTGGTTTCTATAATTCCAGTAATTTCTTTTCAATCTTATGTATTAGTTAGATTTTATTATAAGCTCTAATTTTGTGCAAAAAGCCTTTTAGCACTTTCAATACAAGATGCACTGTAACTACTGAAACTTTAAAATTTCCCTTCAGTTAAATGTCCTAGCAAGAGATGAGCTTGGGAAAAAAAAAAAAAAAAAAAAAAAAAAAAGAGTCTTTTTAAGGAGTTTTCAGACTTTTCATTTGTTTGTTTTTTTTTATCATTGCTGTTAATTCAGTGCAGGATGCAGCCTTACTATCTCTGCATTCTTTTTTCAAAGTTGTCTATTGAAAACAAGATTTCCTTTCTTTACTTTTTTTGAGTTCTGTCCTCTTGCGTTCTTCAAGTTGCTCTAGAGATCACTATATCAAAGACTGTATGTGACAGTCTTGATTCCACCTTTGATAATATTCTTACTGCACTTCTGAGCTTAAGTGTTGCAATTTATGATTCTTCATGAATTTTCCTTCACATACGCCAAAGAGCAGCAGTCGTAGGAAGAAACAGGTCATGTGGGATGTGAAATATGATTCTATGAATTCCAGCAGTTTCTGTGAAGGGAATGCCTAATGGGAAGTGTGATACCCCAGCCTCACTGACTGCTATATTTAAAATGAAGATGGCAAAATAGAAGCAACGAGAATGGAAATGGAATGAGTTAGAAATGGCCAAAAGAATTTAGATGAGGAATTCCTCATCTGAGAAAATTATCTGAATATATTAACCATCTTCTCAGCCTGCCTGTATTAATTCCAGAGTCAGCTGTCAGTATCCTTTCCTGTTCTGGAGACCTGCTGTCACTCCTAGCTTTCTTACTGTTCTCTGTTCACTATTGATACCAACTGCTGCTGATATCTAAAATCCAAAAATCAAAAAACACCCCTGTAAGTTGCTTATCTATGCAGTCCATATGGGACCTACGGGACTTGCTGCCCATACATTGTAAATACAACCTGGGCAAAAGCATTTCTGTGTGCTTATCACTTCATCTGACTACCAGATTTTTGAAATTAGTATTCAAAATCAGTAGGACGATAGCAGACTTCTGAATGTTTTCTGTAAACATCAGTGAAGCTGTATATGTAAAAACTTTTACTTTGTGCTTTTTATGGCCAGGAACAGCATTTTATTACATGATCTTAAAGCTTGTGACAAGATCTCAACAAGATCTCTGCTTTTTGTTAGATTCTTGAATTTTACTGCTTTCAGGTACATAATATCCAAACTGTGTGCCTGTTACAAATGTTTGGCTTGCAGTATTACAGATGCAGATTTGGAGCTCATTTATAAGATTCTTAATTTATTATTTCTTATATGTAGGTTGCTTCAAAAGTAATACTATTTATTTCCATGGAAACTACAACGGATACAAAGATCATAACAGCACAGTTTGATAGAGCAAAATGCTCAGCTACAAAACATTTTTTTTCAATGTAATCAGCACTATTAGCTATGCATTTTCACCAGCTATGTACAGGAGCCTGCATACCACACTCATAAAAATTTGCACCAATGGAGGTGACCCACTGTTGCTGTCATCACTGCTAAAAAGCATCACTCACTGTGTTCACATCCAGAGTTTAGTCTCCATAAATGTTTAGTGAGAGTAAATGAATGTCAGTGGGTGCCATTATTTCCACGTGGAGGAATTCAGTGACACATCTTTGCTTCATACACACTTCCATGTCAGATGCCATTGTGTCAGACTGCTCCTCTGCTGCCATCTGCCACACAGCAACAAAATTTAATGGAATTTTGGTGAGAAGATTCATCTTCTACTGCCTTACTGCTAACATCTGCCTCTGACATTGCATGCTCACATCATAAAATAGGAGGCATTACTTTCAGAAGAGCACTCATAAAATAAAATAAATTAAGACAAAATGAACTGATCAGACCAGTCAGTGGAGAACAGCCCCATTCACCATGATTGTATCTGGGCAGGCCAGGATGCACAGATCAGAGGAAGCAGCTCTCCCCGAGCAGCATCTCAGGTCGTTGCTCAGAGACAGAATGCTGTTAGAGCAGCCTCCCCCATCAAGGCACTCCTATTTTCTTCTACTGTGCAAATTTAGATCCTATCAAAGGGAACACATCAGGGAGAGAAGGAGAGCACAACATAGAGAATTCAGACGCATAAGATGATTACCCTTTGCAGCAGTGAAAAGGTCCTCCCTCAACACATCAGCTTTTAGCATTTGTCATGTTCCAAACCCTTCTGATGGAAGATGTAGCCCACGGATTTTTAGTGACCTTTCCACAGTTAGTAAGTTTCTTCATCCCTCTGAAGTATAAAGCTACCTTAAATTGAATGTTGTTTTTTTTTTTTTTTTTTTTTTTTTTTTTTTTTTTTTTTTTTTTCCAAAATGTAAGGACAAGATTAAACTCTGGTACACTGTGTCTGCATCCACCTCATGGAAAGGGCTGGCAAGGCAGTGCCTGATGTACATAACTGGATTGCTTTATTTGAGGGCCCGGTGCATTATCTATGATTTCTGACTCTGGCTGTACGCTTACCAGTTACCACATATATTTTCCCCTTTATAAACAAATCATAGTTATATAATTCAAAATCAATATATCTCTGTGATAACATCCTAAAGGTTATTAAAATATCGACTGTTTTAGTTTGTATCACTACACTTCTTCACTACTTTCTGATAATTTAGTGTGTTGTTTAGGACATTTCATAAAGGCAGCTTATTCTAAAGAGAGCTCTAAAGAGAGTTTATTGCTTGTATAATATTGAACATCTCAAGATGGTCTACAGTTCTAGAAAACAATAATTCTTGAGAATTGTTAAATTGTCATAGGCATTACCCTTTCCTGCTAATACTAATGCTGTATGATATTCCCATTTTAGCCAATATTGTGACATTCTTACTTTCATTCTGATGTAACTGTAATTAAATTGACAAGTCTAGGCCAAAACAGAAAATAATTCCTCTTAAAACACTGATGGAGCAATCATTTTTATACTTAGTCTCACATCAATTTATGGACTAGAAAACACTTCGAGTCGCATTTATAGAAGTGAAAACAATTCTGGATGTTATTACTGTTATTTAATGATAATAGTATCTTCAGATAATACGATAGTCATTTGCCTAAGAAAGTAAGTTTCCCAGACTCAAATAATCCACAGAATCATATTCACAGGTCTGGCCATTAATTAACCATTGCACTAACTTGGTGGCCTCTGAGTTATAGTGGAAAAAAGAAGCTAGTGCTAATTGCCTATCATTTAATACTTTTCTGCAGTAGTTAGAATTATAGCTAAAAATTGCACCAAAGGAAATAAGAATCTGTTTCCATTCTGTCTTTTTAAGAATCTACCAAGTTTCTCAAAATTATGGTTCTAATCACACACATGAGAGGCGGCCTGCTGCTAGCACACTGGGCCTGCAACCTGTAAACATTAAATATTCAGACGATTGCATCAGGCAGAAAGGATGAGGGAAAAAATCACTGAGGTGAGTATTCTAATGCAAATTGTAGCCTGTTTTGAGCAGGGAACAACTTCTAAGAAAAAAGATAGAAGTACTCTCATAGCAGTGATTTGACTTGAGAAGCAGTTGGAATTGTATATTTTATGTTCTCAACTTTTCTAGCCTTTGAACAAATCTTGAAAATGCGATAGTCATGTGTGGAAATATTTGACTCTGGAGTTAGATGTTCTTGATCTCATGTTCAGGTGGAAGAAATAAAAAATATAAAACACTTCAGATCAATTTACAGATCAGTGTATTATATACAAAACTTACATTTAAGATCTATTATCATAGAAGTGCCCATACTATTCCAAGTCTGTTTAACCATCAAGCTCGGAAATCTTGCCAAATATTGAGACTCTTACATTGTTCACATTACTGCCCAAGAGCATTCAGACAATTGCAGATCTTGCAGATGTCATGATGTCACATTTGTGGGCAGTGAGAAGCCCTGTGACTTTCTGCTGCCTCCACAAACAGCAACTGAGAAATACGCAATACTCAAATCACTGAGAATTACTGTGCTTTCATGAAAGCACACAGTAACAAATGTAACAACAGCAATAGTTAGAGGACAACAAATTGTATCACAGGATACCCAGTTTCCAGGATCTTGTCTGAAAGTCTAGGAACTCCTTAGGAAAAAAAAAATAGATATCAGATCTGTTTAAATGACAATCTATAAATCAAGTCTTAATCTGAAATTCATGCACATACAGTTTTGAAATTGTATTCAAGTTAGAAATAAAAAATATTTTGATAATTTTGAGGATCTTGATGACAGAAATTCATAATCTATGAGGGCTGCTCTGAGAGTAATATCTCCTATTTTATGATGTTGGCTCACAATGTCAGAGGCAGATGTTAGCAGTATGGCAGTAGAATATGAACCTTCTCACAAAATTCCATTAAATTTTGCTGCTGTGTGACAGATGGCAGCAGAGGGGCAGTCTGACACAATGGCGTCTGACATGGAAGTGCGTATGAAGCAGAGGTATGTCACTGAATTCCTCCACGTGGAAAAAATGGTACCCACTGACATTCATTGATGCTTGCTGAACATTTATGGAGACCAAACTGTGGACATGAGCACAGTGAGGTGGTGGGTGATGTGTTTCAGCAGTGGTGACAGTGACAGTGACAGTGTCTCACCTCCCCTGCTGCAGATTTTTACAAGTGCGGTATGCAGGCTCTTGTTCATCACTGGCAAAAATACATTGCTACTGGTGTTGACTGTATTGAAAAATAGCATTTTGTAGCCAAGAACACTGCTCTATCAAACAGTCTTCTGTGCTCTTTGTATCTGTTGTAGTTACCATGGAAATAATTAGGAGGCATTACTTTCGGAGCGACGTATGTGTATTTTATTCAGCTGTGGCAGGAAACGCTTCACTACATGCCCTTTGCACAAACCACCTGGTTTTTAAATATATAGTAAATTCTTGAGGAAATACATAACATTAAATAAAAAATTAAATTCTCATCTGTTTTACTGAAGTCTCAATCAAAATAAAGTCAGTCATCAACTGTTAGCAAGTTTGTGCTAAAACTTCTTCAGTTATTTGAACCTGTGATTTGGAGCTGTCAAGTATTATGATATGAGACTAGTGTCAAATATCTAAACTGCAGCTGGAGAAACATGCCTCCAGTGGAATCCTACTCACTCTGTTCTCTTCAATTGCAGTAAAAATGTAAGTGTTCATGTTTTGGTAGAATGTTCTTGACAGGCAGAAATAATGCAATTCTTGTTTATCACCGTCCCATGTAGATTTCACATGGTTCTCACAGCACATGTGCTTAGTCCACACTTAAAACTGTAAAGGGCAAAACATTTCCTCAGTGTTACAAATTAAACAATAACGAAAACCAAAACAACTTTGAACAGATGATGCCGATCCTCCATTACTTATAGTCTTTTGTGCTCCAGAAAGCAGAACTGCCAGCCCCAATGGTTCAGAAGGAGCTCTGCCCAACTTGCTTTCCTGGAGTGACCTGAATTCCTGCTTTCCCCCAATGGGAGAAAAAAAGTATGCCCTAGTCCATAAGCAGATTCTCATAGTTTGCCTATTTTCCCACTCAGCCTTTTATCTTTGTCTGAATTGCTAAAAAATTTAGGCTGTCAGTTGGCTTGTTTTGAATGTCAATTCTTACAGGTTTGTTGTTTTTTTTTTTTTTTTTTTTTGATCCCACAAGCATATTTTTGAAAGCTTCTTAGCAAAGTCACCTGTAATCTTTGTGAGAGTTATAGTGCATGCAAGAAACCAATTTTCCATCCAACACTTTATGTCCTTAAAAACAGGCACTTTTCCAAATATCTTGAGAAAAATTTTCAGAAGTCTATTTGAAAATGTAACCATATGTATGCCTTCACCTAGTCTTATTTTCTTAGCAGAGAAAAATAAGTTTTCAATAACTGTAACCCTGCTAAGTCAGGATAGCTGCCAAGCAATGAGGAAGATGGTTCATGTTCTGGCTCCAGAGTTGTTTGCAGATCTGATTGTTAGCATTTACTGCCATACAGATGAGAAGGGCCAGAGTCCATTTTCAGGTAGCTGAAAGCAACAAGTTCATCTTCTGACATGTGTTGCCTTGGAGAAACAGCTAGCTTGGCTGCCAATTTGTCATTTCACAGTTTTGTTTTGGTGTTTGTTTGTTTGTTTGTTTGTTTGGCATAGTTTCATTTGGTGAACAAACTAAAAACACAGATACTTCAGTCATACTCTATGATGTGTTAAAATACTGATGCTTTGGTGTTAGCGCAACTTAAAAAGGCAAAATAAAACAAACATCTGTGTATATAAACTGCGAGTTTATATACATTGTTTGCTCCAAAAGTAATGTCTTCTATTTATTTCCATGGAAACTACAACAGATACAAAGAGCATAACAGCATTTTTTGATAGAGGAAATTCTCATCTACAAAACATGATTTTTCAACATAGTCAACACCGTTAGCTATGCATTTTTTTGTCAACAATGAGCAGGAACCTGCATGCCACGCTTGTAAAAGTCTGCATCAGGGAGGTGAACCTCTGTTGTCGCCACTGCTAAAAAGCATCACCCACTGCCTCATTGTGCTCACATCCAGAGTTTGGTCTCCATAAATGATTAGTAAGAGTAAATGAATGTCACTGGGTGCAACTTTTTCCACATGGAGGAATTCAGTGACACACCTTTGCTTCATATGCACTTTCATGTGAGACTCCATTGTGTCAGACTGCCCCTCTGCTGCCATCTGTCACACAGCAACAACATGTAATAAAATACTGGTGGGAAGGTTCGACCTCTACTGCCATACCACCAAGATCTGCCTCTAACTTCATGGACAAACATAATAGAAAGCATTACTTTTGGAGCAGCCTTTATACGTGTATGGTAACAAGGAGGATTTTCAAAAAGAATCCCTTCTCCTCTCTCTGATTTCCACCTAATTTGCTCTGATTTTGCCACTGTTACGTGGCACATATTACTTTGGGGTTTAATGCACTTTTAAGAGGTGTTAATAATCTGAAACATTAAAATATGCTTAGCATTCTGCCATTATCAGTGAGTGGCTTTTGTTTGTTTTTCAAAGTATAAATGAGGAAAAAAAAATTGAAATGCCTGGCAATGTCTTTTTCTGGTTTCATATAGGAAAGCCTTATTAATAGCGTCCTAAAAACACCAGATATATGACACATGCTGGGCTAAAAATAATTGTATTCAGTTCTGAAATCCTTACCATCTTGGTTCCCATATTTATCCTAATCTACCTACTAGCAAATTTTACACAAGATATGTATATTTGGATTTAACAGTGAAAATTAAAAGGTGTTTTAATTTTCATTTTCTCATAGAAAGGCAGTTTATAAGTAGTATCTAAACATTCCAGAGCTATATCTCTAGTGAAGAAAAATAGAGTTTTCAAAATAAATTATATCGTGGTGACCATTGGGATTGCTACCACTCTTTTGTTGGACAATGTTTCTATTCCTCATTCTACAGGACAGAAATCTGTATTTCTTCATGTAATGATATTTTTTAATGTTTTACTCTTTTCTTTTCTTTTTTTCTTTTTTTCTTTTTTTTTTTCCAATTTAAATTCTATGTGTTGAATATAAGCCATAGCAAAGACTATAGCAAAGGGCCAGGTAGCCACACATACCTTCCAATTCTTACTCGTCAGGGGCAGAGGAAAGAGTGACCCAGTATCTATCTATTGTTCTTGTCACTGACTAAAGGAAGATGATATGTACTTATCTCTAAGAAGCAATTTATTATAGAGGTATTCCTTGAAATTGTCTCTTGGTCTGCACTAAGCAAATGTTCTTATCTGATACTGAAGAAACTTGGGTTAGACAGCTAAATCAGAGGTCCAGGCCTAAAGCAATTCAGCAGCTCATTGAATAAGAAGGCTCTATCTGAAGAATGTGAAGACTGTTTCCAGTGCCAGCTCATCTCTCTTTACAATTTAATTAGCTATGCAATTAGAAAATAACTAATTTGATTAAGAATCCATTTGAGCTGTGTGACTCTTTCAGAAAGAAGCATGTGAATTCTCTGCTGCTAATACTAGATAATCATTTGTCCAATATGAAGCACAGATCACTTTGTTAGGTCTAAATCTTTTCATCCTCTCAAGTCAGAGAATCTGCTACTGATTCACAGCTAAGTAAAAATATAACTGAGGGTTCATACCACCTCACTATGTATGGATTAAAAAACATTTAGCTGGTGATGTTTCAAAATCAGACGCTTGGTCCCAGACTGTGCCTCCCCGGATTCCTCGTTTAGCTCCAAACCACCCATTTAACCGTCAGAAAGCTGTATCGTTGCACAGACATCTCTCAGCACAATGACAAGCTGTTGGATAACATTTCTCTGTAAGTGTGCATAGGAACAAGGATAAAGAATAGCACAGTCTTCTGTTTCCTTATTTTACCCTCTTTACAATTTGATGTGTTTCATCAGGACTTGTCAGAAATGATGACAGAAACCTCATTAGCAGCCAGCAGTAGCTGTGATGCTTCTCAAGCAATTATGCTGTTTGTGCACAGATGTCCACAGATCAGGATAGATACAAAGAGTGTGTCAGTGTCTCTCCGTAAGCAGCCGCTGCATCTGCCTTCCCAGCACAACAGAGAGCATTCCTGGGAACTGTTATTGATGTGCAGCTCATCTTCCTTACTGCTCACCTGCGGTCACAACTACAATCTAGCCCCAACTTACTGCCCAATGTGTTGTATGCTCTAAAATGCCATAATCCCCGCTCTGCTTCACCTGCAACATGTTGCTGTCTGAAGACCAACTGTAGGCTCGCTACTTTCAGTTTGTAGACACCCTTTGCTTGACATACTGTTTATAATGTGAGACAACTAATGAAAAAGGAGTTAATATATTTTATTTCTCTAATTTTAGTTTAATTATTTTTGTTTAGTTTCATTTAGTTTGTGATTTCTGTTTTTAAAGGAAATGTTCTTAAAATGGAAGAGATGTAGGCCATCCCTCTGGGCAACTTGAGACACTGTGAAAGAGACCAGTAATGATAACCATTTCTTTTCTTTGCCCTGATGACAGAAATACAACAGGAGCACAGCCTTGGAAAGTGGGAATCTCTCTGAAGTATACAATAGATAGAAAAATGATTGAGCAGTGACTCCAGGAGATGGCCAGAAGCAGAGGAATCTTAATCCACTTCTGCTTGGCCACTACGTGAGGGCCATTTACAACAATGTTCTCAATGAGAAGGAAATCATACCTGAAAGACATTTTTCAGATCTCATATATTAAGCCAGTGATCATAATGAATTCATGCTGCAACCTTTCAAAATAACATTTCCAAATACTTAGTTTATGCTCTGGAGCTTGCTATTATCCTCTTTCTACACTCAGCCATCACTGCCACAAGTGAAAGTAGTGTCTGGGACACCTGGTAACGATTAGAATACAATTTACTTATAGTCTGTAGGTCGGAAGGAAAACTGATTTCCTGCATGTCCCCTTGAGGGACATTAAGGTAAAATTTAATGAAGTAAATGACTTCACTGGTGTGGTAACTGTCTTAAGACACATAGCTAAAGAAAGCAATGCAGGACCTATATCACTATCAGAAGAGAGGACAGAACCTTCAGCTCTTCAAAGGCAGTGGATTGTTTACAAATTATCTTTTTAATCATGTAATGATGGTTTAGGACTCAGAGTTATTAGTAGCTAAGAGAACTAGATACCCCATTCCTATTAACAGTAATGGAAACAAGGCATTCAGTGTTTCTAGGCAGTTTCGCAACAACCACATCTAGAAATTGCAAATTAAAAAGAGCATAGAAACTTCTCCAGATTTGCACCACAGGGAAGAATGTTCTGTGCAGTATTTATTTAGCCTACAATGGTTGCTTCAAATTATTTCTTACTTTAGCCTTGTGTAATTATTTTGAACTGGTTTTTTACTTAATGAATAATAGACTAAAGGTTAATCTTGTTTTTCTATAATCCATTTTGCATGTTTACGTTTTCATTTCTGACAGACAATAAACTCATTATTCCCATCTTAGATTCTAGCTCCCCTTATACATTTATCAATGGGTGGCATGTTTTTTGTCTCAAACTTACTTTCTGATGCAATTTCTATGTACATTTATTTTTACTAATTTACTTAATACCTCCATTTTTGCAAGCTTTTCCTTCTCTGAAAAAGCTCAGTTTTCATCAGTGTGTTTCAGAAACAATAGTACATAAAACTTAAAGACTCCTGACACCACTACACGGGGGTTGAAACCTTGGTCTTGGTGATTTTGGCTGACTTAATTTGTAGTCAAGTCAAAGGGTAATTTTCAGTTGTTGTCAAATCACCAGCCTAAGATGTATTTTTTGATTATTTTTTAAAAAACAACCCAGTTCTTTACACTTAAGAATTTAAGTTCCCTCCTAACCATTTTTGCTATCCATTAATAATAATAATAATAATAAAAAAATGAAATATCAAATTGTAATATTTGTAATGTTGGAACAGTAGGATCTGTGACAGAGGGAGCAAACTCAACACTAGCAGGGTTAAGAAGTCTCAACACTACTCAGTCACCAAATATTTCTGTTCTGTACTTTATTCAGATAAAGTGAAAGATTATTTAAACAATGTTTTACAATTAATTTTTATAATATTTTTCAGGTCTGAGGTATTATATGATAAAAGTTAATGCTGAAATTGTTAGACAATTACCAGCTCCAAAAAACGAAGCTTAATGTGGTGATCCTGAGATAACCCTAACTATTCTGCTGCTTTTAAGACAAAATGAAAAATTACATTAAAATATACAGTCACGCTCAAAATTCCTTCTGAGGAAATGAGCAGTAATTCACTACTGACAAAATTCCACTGACTTTATAAGCTGTTCAAGTGTGAGTACTCTGTGAAAGAATGCCAATAGAAATCCAAGAAGATTCTGTTACTTAAATATTTCATCAGAAGTTATTTGTTATTGATGTGACAGTTTTCATAGTTAGCACAGCAAGCTACTTCATCCAGCAGCAATAAAATGTCTTTTTCTAGCAGAGACTCTCTCCTCATATGTGAAGGATATTTCAATAAAACATACAGATGTGAAGGCTCACACACACGCATCCAATCATAGGCATTTTTTAGCAGTAAACCTCCACTTATCCTCCACTCTCAACTCTGGCTCTTTATTAAACCATCTTTCTCTAATTTTTGCTTTTTAAGATAATTATTTTCATAGTTCCCCTTGGATTAAGTTCGTTGGGAAGAGTCAAACGCAGCTGCAGACTGAGACAGGAGTTTGATGGGGAGAAAGTGTGCAAGGATGCCACAGAGCCAGGCATTACGAGGTGACTGCGCTCTCACACACAGTCCTGTGAATTAAGGAAGCCTAAGGCTTGGTTTATACTCGGACAGTTCAGGAAGCAGTTGCATCTCCTAAGCCCTCAACAGTATTACACAATTATCTTGGTATTTGAGGGAGTATCAAAACTTCCTCTTTAGACGAAGCACCCCACACTGGGCAAAGCCGTAAATAGATTATCAGGTCTAGATAGGATGCTCATCCAGATGTAGATCAGGTGTGATAAATCCTTTGTATTTTTCCATTACACACATAGTGTTTTTCTCTCTGTGTTACTCTTTGTTTAATCTGAGATCTTAACATTGCAAAAATTTGACTTTCAAAGATTCTAAATAGTTTTGAAGTTTCAGGCTCCACTTGAAAATTAGAGGTTTCTAAAGAAGACACTCATTCTTTTGATAGCAGATGAGTCAGAGAACGACGCAGACATGGGCTTCTTGCCTGTAAACTTATATTAATAGAACTTCCTTGTTTGAGAAAATTGTTCGTAACTTCAAAAAGAGATACTGGCCCAGTTACAGTAAACACTCCTAAGTGCCCGGATATTACTAGTTTTGGAAATAAAAGGTATTGAGATCAGAGATAATTCAGCATAGCAGTGCAGTAGAAGAGTTGTGATGAACAATGCAGCATTTCATGGTGCTGAAGTGCACTTTAGTGCTTATTTCTGGCAAATGAAATGGAAATAATTATTGCAAAATGTGGAAAGATATGATAAGGTGCTTTGGATAAGTGATCTCTATGGACTTTTAGTTTGGCTAGAATCATGGGATAATAAAAACAAAAATTAAATACCCTATTAAGGAATTATGGGCAATCTAGTCATATCTAAAACAGATAGAAAATATCTGCACTTATATTACTAATATAAGCATTCAAAGGAGCAGGTCAAATTTTATAAGATGCCCAGATTCTTGGCTGGGGTAGAGGTGACTAAAGGAAAAAAATTACAGATTTATATTTTACCAAAGTGCTGAGATAGCTCTGTAATTTCATGGAGGGCTTTATTCCTGTGCATTAATGAAATCAATGGGACTGTGGCTCATAACACTGGACCAGCTGGCCTGGTATGGGCATTACATTTAAGAAACAGGAAGAAGAGGTAAATATAGAATCAAGCATACTCAGAATATCCACTTTCTTATAGTATTGGTCAAATATTATTAAAAAGTCAAACAGACCACTACTAATGCTTCCTTTGTCATTAAAAACAAAAACAAAAACAAAAAACAAAAAAGTCTCTTCTGTTTCCAATCAAACTTTTCAAGCCAAGAAAAGGGGAGATAAAAATGGTGTTATGAAGGAAATTGGTTATTTGACTTTCAACAAAGACATATTATCTGTCCTCAACTGTGTATTACATATTATGTATGTGTAAAGACAGTAGAAGATACGGACAGGAAGAACTAGGAATGCAGAGAAAGTTATCTTTAATCATTATCTTATGGAACTTATGTTATGCCAAAGTTCTTCATTTCCCACACAAGCATATCAGTATACAAGACTATAATCATGAAATTTTTGATTTTTTTTTCCAATAATATTAACAGCATAAAATAGATAATTTTTACATGGAAATACCTATAATTGAAAGCCAGGGGACAAATGCTACAAAGTATTTTGGCTCAAAATTCACTAATTTCTGCATAATGCAAATGTATTTTGTAAACAGCATCTGAGTCACACACACAAACACACATGCACACACACACAAAAAGTAAATTACAAACAGAACAAATATTATAAGACTAAACATCCTATCTTTTTGCTATTACTGGATTGCTCTTTACACTGCCGGTACAGTCCACCTCATTATCATCAAAAAAAGAGATTAAGGTATGCTGAATCCTCAGTACTACAGATTTGTTATTTTAATGGGTCTAACTGTCATGCCTAAAACTTTGCTGTTTTAGGTCAATTCTAAAGTGACTCGTGCCTTCTTCCCTGCTTTCTCCAAATTAACACATCTCACAAGGGCATCTTCAGGGGGTAGCACGTACACTTTCTGAGGATTCTGATACTTGACAGCAAATGCCTGCACCAAAAATACTCTAAAGGATCTGCTATGCTGAAATCGATCAGTGCTGTTAATTCAGCCATATTTAATGCCCTTAAAATGTGCCCTGTATGAAAATTATACATTTATAGATTGAAATCAACCTGCTTTACAATATAAAACTTTTTTTTTTCCTCATGTTTTTAACTTTTTCAAACCCTCTGATAAACTGTATTCACATCTTTTCTTTCTTTAACTCTGCTGGCATCTCTGCAGTTGCTTGATTACGAGACTCTCATTCCTGCGTAATTGCTTGATTCACTTATTTTTAGATATTTGTTGTTAATGCCAACAGATATGGACAAGTGGGGAAAATTGTGTGCTAACTTCTTGTTCCTTTCTTTGCATCTTTGTCCAGTGGTTATTTGCATACATTGTGATATAACTTGGGTTACAACAATGACTGTCCTGAATAGCGCGTTGCAGGAAATTTGCATGAATAACAATGAAGAGCAATGAAGGCTCACAAATGGCTTTGTTTGTTAATTTGTAATGTAGAGGTCAGATATAATGGAATCTGACCTTTGAGGGTAAAAGGAATTGCCCGTATGCTGTTCCCAGATCCAGAAACAAAAGCGCTACACATGAAGTGAAACTATTGTTAAACTGCTGCTACATGGAAAACACTTGATTCTTTATTTCTTTGTTTATTCTGCAAGCCATTTTCTCAAAACTTGGTTACATTTGTGCAAATCGTAACCAAGATCTGCTCTAACTTGGGAGCTTTGTCTCAGCTGAGATAAAAAACTGACCAAGTTGTTACAGGAAATTCCAATTGTTTTTTTTCAGAAGCTGGAAGTCAAGAACGCAAAATGTCATTTATCCAAGATAAAATTAGAGCATTACAAAGGCAATAATGATTTGTTTGCTTTCTTCAATGAGTATAATTCAGTACTGTTTCATCAGATGTGTATACTTTCATTGGTATAATTTCAATAACGGAGTGAAGGTAAGATTGCCTATTGAATTTATTAATATATTTAGAAACAGTACAGCTTCATAGAATTGTCTACTTTCCTACAGACAGGCCTTGTGAAAATATTTTTTTCGTTTGAATAAATATTATTTGGAAGCCTGAGGATTAAAATAAATCAGTGCCAACTGATGGCAGTTTAAGGGCATGTGGATTTGAACACTAGATAATATTATGGACAGTAAGATAACTATTATTTTCAAACTGTTCAATATTGAAGAAAAGACAAATTAATTGCAAATGTTTTACAAAGCTAATTATAAGCTGGTTAACACCAAACTTTACTGAGTCACTTAAAATTCAAGAGAAATCTAATAAAGAATCGGACATTCAAATACTTGTGAACTTGGTAGTGTATACTGAAGCTACTACTCTTGATTTTGTGGAGTAGCTAAGTTACTTAATTTTGTTGCATTGTCTTTGAAGTAGGTGTTGTTGTTTTTTTTTAATTATTATTATTATTTTAAATGATCACTATTGTATACTCCTAAACATTATACATGTTGTTATTCTGATTGTTAGGAAGGAAATACTGGTTATAAAAAAATGGAGTTGGAATATAAAGACATAAAATTACACCATTGATTTAGTCCTTTTTCTTTTCTTTTTCTTTTTTTTTTTTTTTCAGAATAAGTGAAAGAAAATACCATTTTCACTATTGTCTGTATTATTTTATAGATTTTATTTTTGATTTAATTTAATAAGTCCAGACCTCTGTTTCAGTATTGAGCTTTATTTTGTACATTATTAGTACAGAGATTTCCCCATTGTATTTGACTTCACTTTCTGTATCATGCATGTTAATGCATGTGGATGCTCCCTTCCTCAGTATATTTTCTACAGGGAATATAGACTGTACAAGTAGAGAGAGGGAAAACTTGTCACGTCTGTCCAACATTTGGATTCCTTGATATGAAAAATGTTTTTTTGTTGTTTGTTGTTTGTTTGTTTGTTTTCCAAGAAGTTCTTACATTTAATTTAAATTTATGGAGAATTATAATAGGGAAGTTCTACCTTGGTCTAATGTGCAAAATTTAATTGGGCAAATATTGAAAATTAGCAGTCATTTTGACACTGACATAAAATAAATCAGTGTTTAATAATAATTAAAATAGTACCTGGATCATAGATAAAGATATTCTGGGAGAAGGTTCCTTGCAGATGCTCAAGCAGATACATAACAGTCAATGGAATTACATGTGAAATTAATTCGCTGCTGTTTCTAATTAGGATGCACAACAGCCCTAAGAGGCAGGTAAGGGAGGTGAATTGTTTTACATATGTGCAATGGAAAGCAACTTGGTTAAAGACAAAGGCAGACTCAGACTCAGTCTGAATGGGAGGATGGCACAGCCTTGTGTCTGCTTCTTTGTCACGTGAAATGTGCACACACGCACCATGGCAGATGGAGATGTGGCTAGAGCATATTGTTGCTCTTTTGTACCTCATCACAGGCAGCATTTTACTGAGTACCTTCAAATGAGAAGCAGGTGTTTGAGTGATTGTTCTTGCTTTCCCTAGGTTGATTTTCAGATATTAAGCACTTTTTATTTCTTCAGTTAAGGTTGGAGAGCTCAGGGGTCCCTCAAGGTCATTTCACAAACATTTAAATCCAAAGACTGAAATGCCCAAAATGAGAAGTCATTTCTGGAGATAAGGTAACTTCTGTGCTGAGAGACAGATCTTCTAGGGAAATTGGCAGTTTCTATATGCATGTGTTTCTATTTTTTCAACATTCCATGGAAATCATTTATGTTTTTGAAATATGAACTTTATTTCAATAACTCGCAACATTCATAGTGTGTAGAGTTTCTTAGCACAGTACTAAGATGTCAGATAAAGAAGCATGCAGAGCTCAGCTGGGGTTTTAGATATCTCAAAGAGCAGAAAGCTATTTTTACTAGCTTCCAAATGTCAGTGCCATTATCAAAATAATACTTGAATGTAACTGTGGGCTTTCACAAATGTGGGGAGATTCAAATTTTCTTCTTTTAGGAAGCTATCTGCCATATTTATGTGACCCAAAGAAAACAGTTGCTATGTTTGTTTCAGTGTTTATTCTCACCCAGCTTATATGAAGAAAAACATAAAGGAAGAACACTGAAAGTATCTGCTAGTGGTAGAGTTTTTCCATAAAGTGTGTGACAATGCAAGTAGAAGTACTATATGGTTGCGTGGTATCTTTGATAAAAGGTAAGCACAGATAAATAAGGTCAAAACTTACACCAGTTTTCAGAAGAAGAAAGCATGGCATTGTATTCTAACTACTGAAGGAACCTGTTCAACTTACAGCTTCTTTTCTGGGATTATTCCAAATTCTATTCTCAGTCTATGTAATCTGCACTTCATCAGTGTGGCAAACAAGAAAGTTTTTGAAAGGTAATATCCTAATACTGCAAAATACTTTTTTCAACTGTTTTCCAGTGATGGAGGAGAAGAGTAAATACATGAGAACATCTGAAGCTTTTGCTTTCTGGTAGTATTTAGCCATCAGTGCATCCTGACCTTGTCACCAAACACTGGACTGCAACAGGGAGTTGTTAAACACCTTACCAAACACTATGTTCCACTAAGATGGAATAACTTCTATTGAGTTACTGGAATTTATCCATGTGATGACACAGTTTCATTTTGCAGGCTGGGTGTCACTTATGTTATATTAGGTGATACAGCAACCTGTAAAACTCTATGATCCATACTTCCAACAATATGGAAGAACAGCAAATGTTTCTGCCATTTTTTGAAGTTAGCAAGAGTTTTAAAATATACAAAGATCTTTAATAAGCTTTTTAATGTTGAGTTGCTAGACAAGATGCCACTTCAATACAACAATTTTATGTGGCCTTTTGGAGAGGACATAAGAAATTTTGATAAGAAAAACAAGAAAAATCTATGAAGCGGCCTTCTAATGTGATGGTCTCTGAGTAAATGGAAATTGCCAACTCAGCCAAAATTTTTGTTCTGTGTTCCTGTGCCTACTGGTATTGCTAGCATTCTTCCTGGCTTTCCCTTTTTAATCAGATGTGATTTCTCCAGATGCCACTCCTCACACTGCTTAATGCAGAATGATCTCTGAAATAAAAACCTCTTCTCTGTGGTGATCATTGCTGTGCCATGAGAGAATACTGCAACAAACTCACCAGAGTCCAGACAAAGCAACTCACTCCACAGCACTGTGTAATCTAACAGAAAGTAACCTCAGACAGAGAGCAGGCTGAGAATGTTTTCGCTTCTTTCTATTACCATCTTGACAGCAACTGTGAGGATATATAGGACCTGAACTACAAATATAGTTTTGAACCTATTCGGGTAAGAGTGCACTTAATTCTTACTATCATCTCTTTAGCAGTGAAATTAGTGTCCTTTAGATAAGGACAGCAAAAATACTCAATTTCACAAGAAGCTTTCTGGCTATGAAATTTTGCAATAGTATATTCACAGTTTCACGCAACCTGCTTTCTTTCTGCTGTACATTTCTTCAAGATGGATGATATAAATTAAATGGGAACTGAAAGTAGACTCAGTGTAAGCTCTGAAAACTGCTTCATTCTGAAAGCCCCCAACCACTTGATTTCCCTGCCTACATAAGACCTAACTGCAGCTCTTGAAATAATCTGTTGTGAGGAAAGCAGATTTAGCTATTTAGATACTAAAGAGCTGAGTAGCTTGTATCTATATTTGATTCTGTTCTTCTAGACAGTTAAAAAAAAATCCAAGCCTGATGCTTATGCTGTTAAACCTTTCCCACAGTTTTACAAGAACTGACAAGGTCACAGCCTGAGGTAGCATGGTTGCCAGATGTCACACCATTAGTTACAATTTTAGACAGAATAGGTGTAAGTGGGGAGAAGCAAGATTTAAAATAACTGTTCCTGTAACATTTCTCCTGCAAATGCTCTTCTAACAATGTAAGCACTATTCCTTATTCCATAGTATTACGTGGATATTATTATTCTTACTTAACAGATACTATTTTTATTTAATAGAAGTTTATTTAGCTCAAATTATAATTAAATGGAAATAACTGTAGCTATTTCTCTTGTAGAAGCAGTGTTTTTAATTATCAAACTTTTCATCGGCAAAAACCCTTGAACACATCTGATCCTATTGGTGACCCACGATTTCTCTGAACTGAACATTTCCACAATCATTTGCAGATATATTTGTTATTCATTTCATTTTAATATATTCTGTCCAACAAAAAGTATAGGGTTCTGCATTGTTTTTGTTTTGTTTTGTTTTGTTTTAGCAAAGGCAATATTTTTTTCAAAACATTCCTCTTAGATTTGAAAGTCACTTTCTCATACTGGGATGCACATAAATAAATCATTGCCTCACCTCATTGGCCTTTGATGCTAGTTTTCTGCAGTCCATTCTTCACTGAATGAAAGCTATATATCTTTAGTAGCAGGCTTGGTAATGTCAAGCTAATGGTGCTTAATAGTTCTGAAACTTCCAGACAGGAGCTGGAAGATTGCAAGTCATTTTCTGTACTTTTGCTCATGTTCAGCCTGTCTCTCTTGGACAATGCATTCTTATTTCTTAAATAAGATTTAAAGTGAGCAACTACTGTATCTGCCGAAAGTTTTCTAGAAATTACTGATAACTGTGATAAAAATGGTAAAATTACCAAAACAAGGATATTAAATTCTCTTCTGTAAGAGAATTAATAAATCAGAAAGAAGAAAATAATTTGTATGGGGAAATGAATAAGTGTGGAAATATGCATTTATGTCTGTATCTGTGTTCTATTTGCAAATATATTCTCTTCTGTATAGTGCTGTATACACCTGCATAGATATGAAAAGGGATAAAAAACATTTCATGGTATCCCACCATTCAGATGCTATTTTGACCCCCATATTGCAGCAGAATGACGGAGGCCAAGGTCTGATGCATTCCACATTGTAGATAGTGCTGCCCCATGGCCAATGGATTCAGGAACATATACATACTGACTGGTGGGGATCTGGCACAGCTGGAAGTGCTAGACTGGAAAGCAACTCTGCACATTATTGAACTCAATCACCAAAACCACATCCCATAGACATTTAATCCAGGAAGTTCTATAAGACCCTCTTCCAACATATTGTCCAAACCACCTCTAACCAGGCAAATGAGAAACTTCCTAGGCAGTGAACAATATAAACTGTGGTATTATAGAACAGTAAATCTAATCTTTGAAATAAGGAAATGAACAGGTCTGACTCAGTAACATCTAAAACTGTTAAATATTATTTCTCTTTGATGTGTTTAAGTCTGGTAAACTATATATGAGAGTATCTTTTACCCTTACACAGAGCACCATCATTAAATGTTCTAGTCAAGGTGATATATAAATTATTGCATTATTAAAAAAAATTATGAAACCTTGTACATAGGCTGACCAATGTCATTTCACTGACATATATATGCTGAGTAGCATGGTAAAAGAAATAGTCAATGCATGAGAACCTAGAAGACCACTGCATGTAAGTAAATAGTTGTTCTATGCTTGCTTTCATATGGTGTTCATTAGAAAAACAAAAGAAATGCCTCCAGCAGTTTTTCCTTAGAAGCAGACAATGCAGCTTTTGTCCTTTGAATCTGTATAATAGCATTACAGACTGGAGAAACTTCTAGGTTTCCCCTGTGAATTAATGATATCTAAAAATAACATGAATGAAATATGTTATGATTATTAGATGAATGTTAAACTGTAACTAGTGCTCTATTAAATTGCACTCTTAGAAAAAACGACCCTTTCAGATACACAGCCTCTTTGCTTAGGGCAATCCAACTAAGAAATATAACAGTAAATTATCATACACAAATTAAGCTTTGATATGAAGGGTGTCCTTAGAGAGCTGGCGAGAAGCACGTGCATATAAATAGTCACAATGTGGTACTAAAGATTCCAATGACTTACAGGGTAGTGATAGGCAAAGCAGTATAAATTACTAGTGAGAAATAATGTCACCATAGCGATTATCTTATGTGCCAGTAACCTAAAAGTTACTGCAAGGCTGCAGTTCACTTTCTACTGAACCACTGACTGATTAGTAAATGACTGGCTAAAAACAGACTCTCTACTACTGTCAGTTACTGCAATTTCACTGAAATGAATTGATTTTCATCATTTGACTTACATCCAGAAGCAGACTTGAAACTCTGAAATCCCTGAGCATTTCCACAAGAATCCTCCCACGGCATGAAGTGAGTAGTTAAAATTATTCTGATGTTTATGAATGAGGTCCCTTCTGGAACCTTTTCAGCAAAACGAGGAATTTTTCCTATAAAAGCTCTCCAGATCTTACCTGTTAGGGGAGATAAATTCTGGAACCAGAACGTCAATAGTCAGTTGAAAAGAAAAACTGTGGAAAGCTGTGTGCTTGCTGCTGCTGACGTGATGTTTAATTTATGTCAAATAGCATCTTCCACACCAGCTATGTTTCCTATTCACATTGTAATGTCCTTAAGTAAAGGATTTAGGACCCAAGGGAGTAAGATCTTAACCTCGGAGCTTCTAGGAGCCAGGTACAAGGACAGAAATGCTGAGAACTGATGGAGGACTCATTTGTTTGTCACGCTCAGTTGTTCTGTCCATACCCACTTGTTCTGTCCATACCATGATGGCAAAATTATCAAGAAATTTCTACAAGAACTTCCGGATTGGTCAACAAAATAGACAGTGTATAAAGAAGAAGCTTTTTACGATAAGGGTGGTGAGGCACTGGAACGAATTGCTCAGACTTGTGGTAGATGCCTCATCCTTGGAGGTGTTCAAGGTTAGGCTGGACCAGACTCTGAGCAACTTGACCATTTGCTTTTAAAGTTTTTAATAATTTTTTTTAAGTATTTTGTTTTCCTCTGAATCTGAAGCAAAAAGATTTTAAAATTGTGCTCTCTTAATTTTGCCTTTTGTCTTAAATTACCACAAGAATGGTTTAATATTCAGTAGTATACATAATATTTACCATTCTTGTTAGAATTTCAACAAAGTGGAGGAAGTGACAGTCCTGAAGTGAACGGCAATTCTGCTAAGTATTTTAATGGAATTACCAATTCATTTTGAACTATTAGCTAGGCCAAATTAAATACTGACTGATACCTACACCAAAGAGGCATAACTTCAGTTATTTGAGTATAAAAATTTTTCCCACGTTGTATACACATACGTATTTTACAAATATTTTAAACATTTTCTTCTCTTCATCAAACATGACTGTATGTTTCTAAGAGTTCCGTAATTACCATATAAAATGTTAGTTTATAAAATATGTTTTTGAATAATTTTGCTTCACTACCTTTTTTCTTTCAAATTAGATTTTGTTATTTTTAATGTATAACCAAGTAGCCTCTCTGGTGTGATCATACATGCTGAGAGCGCGCTGCATTTCTGTAGCTGCTGAGCACCATTTAAATCCATATTCCTCAATTTGTACTCTTCACTTTTGCTAAGTATCCTTCAGCTTTACAGTGATTAATGTTTTCCATGCTGCCTATCAACATATTTATAAAACCAAGATAATGTTTTATTTACAGCAAAGAAATGATAGGGATGAGTCATAAAAGAAACAAATTCTGAGTTTAAAAAGTCCAAGTAGAGCAGGGAAGGATGTTTTATCAAAGATATGAGGATACATGAGACACCTAAGTGCCCTCCATGTCTTTGAAATACCCTGAATTCACATCACTTTGACGTGATTGATACTGCTTCCATCAAAGTGAGCACTTTCTTTTCTGAAGCAACATTTGAAATCCATCTGGAGACTGATTTTTACTCAAAGAAAAAAAAGACAGTTATGTATTAACTATGTAAGCATGTCTTGCAAATGTATCAACCTTTTTCTAAATGAATAGCCAGTTTCAGCTGAAAAACCTCTGTCCAGGGGTTTAACATTATATTCTTTTTTGTGTATCTTTACCAATGCTGATTTTAGTGGCATGTTGAGAAGCAGATTCAAATGCACAGCATTTGTGGTGGAAAGACTATGCCATAATGTTACTTTACACCAGTAATAATTTCCTGCTTTGGAACAACACATTACATATTCAGTGCTGCTTTTTCCTTTGACAAAGATCCTGGATGCAATCAGTGGATCTGCGGCATGATCTTCAGCTGTCCATGCTGAGCTACTGAGTTTTTCTCCTCTGAAAGATGCCTTCAGTCACTTCTACCCAGAGCAGAGTGGAATGATTAAAAAGAATTTTGTTACTCTATAATCATAGTGACAAAATGTACTGTTTCGTAAATATAAAGCAGAGAAATATTTCAGAGGTCTGTAAAGCATTTGAGAAAGAAGAATCAGGATCAGAAAATTATTCCACCTAAGCGTTCTGGAACCATGTCCCTGGGCACTGACCAGAAGCCAGAGAAGCTGATGGGAACATTTCCTGGTTGTTCTGCACACTGAGGACAGCCTACAAGACCAATCACGGTCTGAAGATTTTTCACATTTATGCTTCTGAAATTGTCTTTGTATAATATAAACATATACTGAAAGTTCAAGATATTTGACAGGCCATTATTCTGAGGGACAACCTAAATTTCAACCTCCTCACACTTAAACGTGGCTATACTACTGTGTGGCCCTGTACTGGTGCAAATGTCTGAATAAATGTCATCAGGAAGTTTTTGAAAATAATATAGAGAGGCACAGAAGACTATTTTCTAATAAATGCAATGCCATTCCAGGATCTTACAGTGATGTCACTTGAGACCAAAGCCTACTGAAAATGTGAAATGTGAGCAAGAGAGGCTTTTTCAGTCAGCTTTACCTTCAATGACAGACCAATGTACACATGAAGAGCTGTAGCTGAAAGCTTTGACTTCTGCGAAAAAGTAGGTTTCAGGTACAACAGAGCTTTTAATGTCAATATTTTATTACTTGTCGGGACAACATTAATAAAACAATGTTTTGGAAAACTGCGAAAGTCAGTAGTGTTGTTTTTTTTTTTTTTTTCTAAGAGAGAGAATTTTCATTTTTTAAAAGAACCATATTTAAACAGGCATGTTCAGAGCACATTTTGAAAAAACATTCATCAATTACATCCTCTGTATTATCCATTTCAGAAAAAAAGAGAGAACCAACTCATTTCATATTTCCTATGTAATAGATGTCAGTTATTTATAGTTTTAATTTGCAGGTAATGAAGACTGTGTTTAAACTTGTGACCTAAATGTGAAAAGTTCCATATGTACCTCTGTGAGCTGTCTAGATTTAAATATTATTTCCTCAATGATAGGGAATTTTATTCCAGAAAGCTGAGAACTGTAGTTCTTGACTGGCATAACCTGGAGTAGCTTGATTTTTATTTTTTTATTTTTTAAATTTGAGCTTCATAAATATAATAAATAGGAGTTTAAATTGTTTACAGGCTATGTTCAACTTAAACGGGCATCTGGAGTTGTTACACTCCATAATGATGAGCTCTTGACCAAAAGAATATTGGAGTAACGCCTGGTTTGGCTGAAAGTCCAGCATGTAATGAATGATAAGCCCTTGAGAAATGTGAATAGTGGAGCAAGAATGGACCAGGTCACAGCCAGCGGGAGTTCTGAAATCAAGAGAAATGGCTCGTGGCATCAGAGGCGTGCTCTTAACAGTGTTAAATGTGAGTCTTTCCTGTGAACTAGAAGGGAAGGATGATCAAGGCCAGACAATAGCTGCTCAGCTGGCATTGCGGAATCTGCTGGCTTCCTGCAACCATATATGCATCTTACGAGCAAAGGCCTTTATTTTTAATATGCTTCTGCCCATGAATTAAGTAGTTTTTTTAATGCTCTGAGGAATGTTTTTAGAGGTATATTCTAAAGGCAATTGAAAAGAACTCAACTGTCCTTCTCTTTCATAACTGGGGAAATGGCTTCAACATTTAAAGCCAATCAAGCTATACAGAAGTAGAACATTAATTTCTCAGTTCACTTGCTACTACTGTTTTAGACATTTTTTAATTTAATGTAATCGTTTGCAGTGAACATTCAGATTTGATATCTATACTTTACATTGTTCTCTTTTATGTTGGCTAATGTAGTAGGTATGATCATTGATTGTAATCAGCTTTTGTTTTCAGTTAGTTTAATAAAATTCAAGATACAGTTATATGTCTAGCCCTCACATAAGTCTGACAGGAGCTGTCTGATAAAAAAAATGCAAAAATAATATTGAGTTTTCGAAGAGTCTTTTCCATGCGAAAAAGTAAGAGTAAGCCACCTTCTAACACCATTCCATGTTTTATTCTATCTTCTATTGCCTCTTTAAAATTGAGAAAATGAATTAGAATCACAGAATCAGAGAACGCAAAAAGGTCTTGTAGCCCAACTCCCCCGCATTGAACAGGGACATGCATAGCTTGATCAGGTTGCCGAGGGCCTGATCCAGCCTCACCTTGAAAGTCTCCAGGGATGGGGCATCAACCACATCTCTGGACAATCTCACCACCCTCACTGTAAAAGACTTTTTCTTCATATCCAGTCTAAATCTACCCTCTTTAATCTTGAAACCATTTCCCCTTGTCCCATCACCGCAGACCCTAATAAAGAGTCTGCCTTTCCTGTAGCTTGCCTCTAGATACTGAAAGGTCGCTATCTGGTCACCTTGGAGCCTTCTCTTCTCCAGGCTGAACAACCCCAGCTCTCTCAGCCTGTCCTCAAAGGAGGGGTGTTTCATCCCTTGGATCATTTTTGTAGCCTTCCTCTGGATGTGTTCCAACAGATCTATGTCTCTCCTGTACTGAAGACTCCACATCTGGACACAGTACTCAGGCGAGGCCTCACCAACACAGTGTGAAGGGGCAGGATCACCTCCCTCAAACTGCTGGCCGTGCTTCTTTTGAAGCAGCCCAGGATATGGTTGGCTTTCTGGGCTGCAAGGGCATGTTGCTGGATCATATCCAGCTTCCCATCCACAAGTGACCCTAGCTTTTTTTTGGCAGGGCTATGCTCAATCCCTTCATCCCTCAGCTTGTGATGGTAGTGGGGGTTGCCTCGACTAAGGTGCAATATCTTGCAGTAGGACTTACTGAACCTCATGAGGTTCACCTGGACCCACTGTTTAAGCCTGTCTAAGTCCCTCCAGATGGCATCCCATCCCTCTGGTGTGTTGACTGCATCCCACAGCTTGGTGTCATCAGCAAACTTCCTGAGGGTGCACTTGACCCAACGGTCAATGTCACTGATGAAGATATTATCCCAGTGGCCCAGCACTGACTCCTGTGGGACATCACTCGTCACTGATTTCCATCCAAACATTGAGTCATTGACCACCACTGTCTGGGTTTGATCTTGCAGCCAGCTCTTCATCCACTGAACAGTCCACCCATCAAATCCATATCTTTCCAATTTGGAGAGAAGGATGTTGTGGAGTACCTTCTCAAAGGTCTTACTGAAGCCCAGATAGATGACATCAGTGGTTCTTCCCTTTTCCATTGATGCAGTGACACCGTTATAAATGGCCATTAAGTTGGTCAAGCAGGATTTGACCTTAGTGAAGCCATGCTGGTTCTCTCATTTCACCTCCCTATGTTCCATGTGCCTTAGCATAGCTTCCAGGAGGATCTGCTCCATGATCTTTCCCGACACAAAGGTGGGACTGACAGGTCTGTAGTTCTCGGGGTCATACTTTCTACCCTTCTTAAAAATGGGTGTGATGTTGCCTTTTTTCTAGTCACCAGGGACTTCACCTGATTGCCATGACTTTTTAAAAATATCATTGAGAGTGGCTTGGTGACTACATCAGCTAATTCTCTCAGGACTCTGGAATGCACCTCATCAGGACTCATAGACATGTGGATGTTCAGGTTCCTCAGGTGGTCACGAACCTGATCTTCACTTACAGTGGGAGGGACATTGCTTCCCCAATCCCCTCCTACCAATCCAAACACGTGAGGGCTGTGTGACAAGCAGCTTTCAGAGAAGACTGAGGCAAAAATGTTATTAAGCACCTCAACCTTCTCCTTGTCTATTGTTACCAGCTTGCCTGTGTCACTCACTAGATGGGGTACGTCCTCCTGGACTTTTCTTTTCTACTTGAAGTAGCTGTAGAAGCCTTTCTTGTCCTCCTTGGCACTCCTTGCCATGTTTAGTTCAAGCTGGACCTTGGCTTTCCTTGGCCTAGCAACTATTGTTGCTTTTCCTTTTAAGCAGTCCTGTTTAAGAATAATAGAATTCTGAAAAATAGAATTATTTATTCTTAAATGACTGGAAAAATTTTGGGCACACATTTTTCATGATCTCTGCCCTGAAAAAAACAGTCAAAGAGTAACATTTTCTTGGCAAGTTTCACCCTCCAGTCAGGGAAACTGAGAAATAGAGACATTAAGTTCCACATTCCCTTCCTGCAATCTCAGTCAAATCGCACAAATTTCATTTTGATCCTCCAGACCTATGACAACCTCATAGCCAAAAGTTCAGAATGTTTAGGCATTACAAAGTGACATCTGGAGTTATTTTATTTTGACTTTGGCACTTGCTCTCAAAAATTATTGCCCCATGGTCTACTACATAATAATTGAGCTGGTTGTGAACTCTTATGTAGGGCTATAAAGAATTGTAAAGAATGAGAAAGATTTTAGATAGAATGAATTTGGTTACAGAGATGTAGTTGCTAATAATGTCCTAATCCAAGTTAAAATGTACTCCACCAAGAAGTTCAATCTGGTTGTGTCAGCAGTACTTGCAAAGACGAGGACTGGACTGGGACCAGTTCACTGCTTTTCCTGCCTATCTGCATCTGCACATCTACATGATCCATGGCAGACCTGAGCTAGTGTACAAGCAGGTGTACAGGCAATAGGGACAATCAATGAATAAGATGTATAACCTAACAGTAGATAGAGCTACTTACAGAGAAATTCCATGTTGCTTTTCCCATGGACAAGCACAACTTTTCTCATGATTTATTGTGCATCTTCACAAAGAGAAATGTGATATATCACTTCCTTGGCTTTAATAGGAATCCATTTTTGAGACCCAATTTACCCTGACTTTATCCAGCTTTTTGTCCATAGACAATTAAAATGACTCCTACCTTTCTCCATTACTCAGCAGATTAGACTTTAGTCTTCCTGTGGAGTTACTGAAAATATTATTTTGCTATACTCCTTTTTATACCATAAAATAATTGTCAGAGAACTCTGCGATAAGAAAATATGAGCTATTCTCTTGCAGAAAATGAATACCCCTACCATCAACAGAAAACTCTGTGATGGATTTAAGAATTTTAATTTCAGAAAAGCCCATCAAATATTTTAAAATACATTTCCCCTTGAAAGGAAATGAAACTGGTAAAAGCGGCACTCAAAAATAGTTTTAAATTGGATCAATTTTAAATAGATAAGCACTGATATTTTTTTAAATGGGAGCAAAACAAATAACGATATAGAATGTCAAAATACAGCCACAGTATGAAATAGAAGCAATAAAGCTATTCTGATAAAAAGGTGACGCGTAATTTATATGTTCGTGTTATGAACAGATTATCCTCAGTAGCTGTAATGAGGTCTTAAAACCATTTACGGCTTCAAATAATTTCAGCAGTCCCAGTAAACACTGTAAACGTGTGTCCAAGCTGGGACAAAAGCAGAGGTGAAAGAACTTCCTGCATAATTCGTATTGGCTTTTTTTTGAATAGTACTGTTAAACTGAGCGAAGATGAAAAATAAAAATAATTCACGTGCATTAATGGAAATTAAATTCACACTCAATTAATGGAAATTGAATTTTCGCATTCATTTACAGAAAATGTAGTAGAATTTTTGAGAAAGCAAAGTGGAACAATCAACCTACCACACCCATAGTGATGTGATGATAATATATATAAACATTACTAATACACATTATAATATGGGAATATAAGTATGCATTAAACAAAAGCACAGAAATCAATAAAAAGATGAAATAATATGCATGTGATGAAAAAGTAATACAAGAATTAGAAAATCATAAAATAAGGCTACAGTAATCTTAAATAACCAGCGATCTTCAGTAACTCTGTGTGTATTTCTCTGTTTAAAAGTCTGAATTTCCAAAAGTGCTTGAACATTTACCATCTTAAGAGACTGAGTTCCCGTAAACGATCACAGTAGTTTGAAGATTATAATACAATGACAACAAATGCACTTTCAGAATTATTTTTAGCAGAAGTGAAAAAGAAGGCAGTTGTTTCCTTAAAATACATACAATCATGCGCAGCTACATGCCTGCAGAAAACAAAGGCATTGACCTCCAGCCCCAGTTCAGGCCCGTGAGCTCGGAGAATCTCTGTAACTTGTGTTAGGTAGGCAGTAGTAAGATGAAAAGTGCATATGGTGGCTATCTCGTGGACTTTGCTGTCCATGAGTACTCATATTTTAGGTATCTGACCTCTGAACTACAGATAACGTTCACAGGACAGGAAAGAATTTGCAATCACAGTTTTGAGTAAAGAGGGTGTGTGTGTGTGTGGAGGGGGGAAGATGTGACTGTGATGACTATATCAACTTGCAGATCCAGTCAAAGTAATTAGAAGTAAGTGGAGCTCCAGGCTTTAGAATTATGTGAACATAAGGACATAAGAAAGATTTGAATTTTGATTCTTAAAATCAAATTTCTGGTCTTCATCATTTTGAATGAAAGCTAGCAACTGTGAGGTAAGCGTAAAAGGTCCATGTATGTGGAGAGCATTACAGCAAGATGTCTGAATGCATGAACTGCCCAATTAGGTCAGTGTGTTCTTAAGCCAAAAACAAATTTATCCGTGCAATGCTGCTCACTTCCTCCTCGTCTGCCATCTATGTTGCAGTGCCAGCGGCACTCTGAAGTGAGTTCATTCCGGGTAATAAAACTGTTGCTCTCATTTTGGGATGCAGCTGTTTGCTGACAAATTTGGATGAAAGAAACTCTATGCCAAACATGAAGTTATAGGCTAAGGCTAGGACAAGGCAACAGCACCCTGGCAGCATGTAGACAAAATCACCACGCTTGACCCTTCTCTGCCTTTCTCCCTGCCATCACCGCAAGTGCACAAACTGCCTCTTGGCTTTGTGTAGGCTACAATAATCATCTGAAAACAGGTTACTAATCCAACTGGAAAGTATGGTTTGGTTTTGCTCCTTCAGCTTGTCCACCTGCCTTGGTAGATCCTGATTTTTCATGAATTGCTTAACACTAACAATTTAAAAATGCATCTATTGTAAATGAATACAGCAGCAAGTTTCTAATTGAAAGAAAACTAAGGTGCCTATGCAAATTTACATCGCTATTTACTGTCAGGTAAATGAACTTCAAGAGATTTAGCTACCTAAGCTGGCTAAGAGAGGTCCATTGACTATAAAAAAATGTATAAACAGGAGGAGGGAGGGAGGCATGGAAAGTAAATGAGGAAGGTCATTGCTTTTGGTAACAATACTAATTTAAGCCATCTTTTCAGAATCCTTAATAAAAATAAAGTGTGGAAGACAAACTGTGCAAAAAAACATGCAAAGGTTTTTGGGTTCCTTTCCTTCAACTCTGAAAGACTGTTAGTGCAATTTCTGTAAAAACCTAAGATTTTGCCCCGTAACAAGTCAGGGAGATCATTTGAGGAATGTAAAAATATTTGATCAACACATAGGTTAGAAAATCTTATCCTTCAGGATCAACTTTATTTTTTTTCTTTTTACTTTTTTTTCCCAAGAACCTATGGCAAAAAAAAAAAAAAAAAAAAAAAAAATCTCAATGCAGAAAAACATTGTTAGGCCAATTGGATTCTTCAAGTATGGCAAGAACTACTCCTGATATCACCTCTCTGCTGACACTGAAGACTGGTTAAATTAATATTGTGAATGTATATCAAGCAAGAACACCAGCTGGATCCTGTAGATAATTACTCATTTAGATGTTTGTCATTTGAAAGAAAAAAAAGTCCTGAGAAGCATGTAAGAATGCAAAAATTACGTTTGAGAAAAAATTATGTCAAAGTTGAACTGAAATTTTCCTAGTCAGGGCCTTCCTTTCTCACGTGCCTCTCTCTTGGTTCCTGTTTGGATTAGGCTGGTGAGCTCCCTATGGTTTACCTAGGGAAGGAGGAACGTGCTTGCTATTTATTGCATTTTTCTTTTTCCTTTTTTTTCCTTTGGACAGTGCTGCCAACCAGAAAGCCACTCATATTTTTCATACTGGCAGTACTGGTTTTACACAGTAGAGCTGTGCTTCATAAGGATTCCCAAATGATCAACTTGGAGCTACTCTTAGTTTTGTTTTGTTTTTTTTCCTTTTTTTCTTTTTTCTTTTTCCTTGTACTATTGAAGACATTTAATCATAATTGTAAAACATATAGTTTTTAAAAAAACATAAATAACTCTAGGTACTTCATGTCTGAATAAGCCAGTGTTTGCATTAATAAGAAAATAATTTCCTTTTACAGCTCTTACTGGAGACATCACCACCTGAAATTGTTGTAGCCTGCCAGCATCTGTGGTTGTCAGACCCATAAAGAACTGTAGGACTCTTGGATGAGACTCAATAAAATTCTCTGACACTCCTTAAACATCTGAGACACAAAACTGTAAATGCAATCAGGACACATCCTGACCTCAGATAACTTAGGCAATTAGGCAACTCTCAGACCTCAGCCCACAAACCTCCTTGGTTTCAGCAGAAAATTCAGGCAGAATGTGTATGGATATTCTCACAGCCTTGTGAGTTTCAGTGATTACTTTCTAAACTTCATATCAGTTAAGCAAGTGAGTAAGAAGTCACACAAATAACATCATCGACTCTTATAGATAAGTAAATTATGCATATCTTTGCAAAATCAAGTTCTATATCTGCATCAGTTAAAGACCACAAGCAGGAAATGAAGTATGAAATTGCTTCAGAGAGTATACTTTACCAGCTAGACACCAGCCAGCAAATATTACTTTCTACAACTTCCAAGACCCATATAGTCCACACATTTGAATTCTTCACCCCCTCACTTGTCGCTTCTGCCAGTCTCATGTGTCCCAAGCTAGGAATTGCTTTGTTGCTCTTTATTTGGCATTTAAGTCTTAAAGAGGGACCAGCAATGCAAGCAAGGAGCCTGCTTGGCTGGAGTTCCTAACGCACAGCTGATGTGGCTAGAGTTTAGCGGCACTCTTCTCCAGGCAATCTGTGAAGCAGCGTCACACACAACAATGCTTTTTCCTGCACATCGAGACAAAATGGGACAGTAGGGGAGCAGCCAAGCTTCCCGCACCCATGGGTCTGGCAGGGACCTCCTGGTCCGGGGCAGCAGCTGGGGCTGGGCGGGAAGAATCCCTCAGAGGATGAAGTACAAGCACAGCAACATTCATCACTGACAAAAAGGAGCTCGCTATGAACTTTATTTATGAACTTCCAACAGCCAGGCAGAGCCTTCAGAGAGACGGGGAGGAAGGGGCCAGGGGCTTACAAGTCCCCAGCGCAGCTCCCCCGGAGCCCTGCGGCCACAGAGGGGGCGGACGGGAGCCGGGGGAGGCAGAGCAGAGCGGAGCCCGGGCCTCAGAGGGCTGGTGGTGGAACGGGCGGCCGCGCCGGGCGGGAAGGTGCAGGCAGGGCTCGGAGGAGGGCGGGCTGCCCGGGCCGTACGCGACCGCACCAGCGGAGCAGTGCCTGCAGCAGGCGGCGGCCATCGCGGGCTCGCCACCCCCGTGCGCCCCTCGGAGGACGGAGGGGTGGGGGCAGAGGAGGCGGAGGAAGCGGCGGCGGCGCCAGGAACAGGGAGGCGGCGGCGGCACGGAGAGGGAGGGAGCGAGTCGAAGCCGGGCCGGGCCCCGCAAGAGCAACAGCGACGCCAGCTCCTCCTCCTCCGCCTCGGTGAGTCCGCTCCGCCGCCCGGAGAGGCTGCTCGCCGCCCAGCCCGGATGCCGGCTCAGGCCGGGCCGCGCCGCCGAGGTGCCCGGAGAGAGGCCCGCGCCGCGAGCGGGACACCGCGGCCTCCGCTGGGTGAGCGTCCCCGGGGCAACGGGCGCCCTCCCCGCACTCTTTTCCCTCCTTCCTTCCCCCGGTGGCCGCAGATGGAGATCCGGGGATGGGGACGTTGCGGTTCTTAGCTTGCCCGCATCCCTCCTCCTGAGCCCTGGCCTCCTCTCCCTTTGTTTGCGCGGCGCCCCGAGCTCGCGGCGGCGCCAGGCCCTGCGGAGGCAGCGGGGCTGCGGCGCGGCCTGCATGGCGGGCGGGGAGCAGCCGGGCCGGGCCGGGCCGCGGGGCCGCTGCACAGCCCCCGCCTGGCAGGAGGGGCCGCCGCCGCCGACTTCCCCAGGGCCCTGCACCCACCTCCCCCGGGTGGCTGCTCCAGTGCTCCCGCTGCTGCCCTGTGCCGTGACCGGGGGCGGCTGAATTAGGCTGCTTCCTTACCCCATCCACCCGCCTTCATTTTTAGGTTTGCAGGGGTCTGCTGCTGGGCAGGTCGCCAGGGGTGTCATTTTGTACTACTGCTGTCGGGGCTTTGCACTGTGAAGGAGCTCCGGGGAAGGTGAAGCTGTAAATGTCATGTTATTGTTAGCTGAGGGTATGCCAAAGGCTGCGTAAGGGGTAAGGGAAGCATTACTAGCTGTGACAGGCAGTACTTAAAGGCTTAAAAAGCTTAAGACTTTTCTAAATTTATTTATTTATTTATTTTTTAAATCCAAACAACAGGTAATCAAACAGAAACTTTACTAGCTCTCATTGTTCTTTAAACTGCCTCTTCCATTCTCTTTCCCTAATGGTGTAGCTTTGGTCAGAAACAACTGGTTCTGGCCCATGCCAAATCCGTTGTCTAAGAAAGACCTTTCCAAAACCCTGAACTTTTGAGATGCAGAGAATGCTGCTGTGATGTGAGATAATTTGATTGTGTCTTTCTTATTCCTTAATTCTTTCATCATTTCACCCCATATTTTTAGAACTGTGATAATTTGCAGCATGGCATTTTTCTGTAGAGAAGGTTACTCTGCTAAGAAGACTGGCAGTAGAATATTCTTTGGAACAAGAAAGTGTCTCTTCCAGTTACTACATTCTTCTGCCCTTTCATGATGAGGTCTCAACTCCTCTTTCCTGCCTGCCAGTAATGCTTACACCACATCCAATCTCTCAGTACACCTGTAGTTAAAAATGCCTGCTGCAGGCCTCCGGTCTTAGGGAGCTGATTTCTGTAGAAGTACTTGAGGAACAATCCTTCTGCATTTCTGCCGTGGCTGGACGCTATTTTTGTTTCATGTCAATTAGCCCATCCTTGGATTGTAGAAAATATGTAAGCTTTGGCATAGTTACGAGATAAATTACTCTAGCTTGGCTGGAAGACGTAAACCACCGGAGAATATCTAGGTATTTTTGGAGTCTTTCACAGCAAGAGAGTAATTGTAGCTCATGCTTTTCTGCCTAACTTACTAAGGCAGATTTCAGCTTTTTCAAAGTGCTTACTTTAATGAAGAAAACCTTTAATGAAGTTTTCACTTCTATTGTATATTTCTTGTTATGTGGCATCACGCTAAGTTTAGAACTGAACTTTTACTTAAAGTGGGCTCACCTGTTGCGTATGCTTGAATCAAGCACCTATTCCCTGAGTTTTGGGATTTAAGTAGATGTTGTTTTTTTTTTTCCCCTAGCTGTTAAGATTCAATGAAATTAAACCTTAAAAGTATGAGTAGTTGTAGTGTTATGCAGATATCTGCATTTGTGAACTTCCCCAGAAGCTTCCTACTATTGATTTGTAGAGAAGAAGCGCTGTATTCTTTCCCAAGCTTTTGTGAAGGCCTTCAGGGTGCTGGATATGTGCAACTAAGGGTTCTTGTAGCCTAAGTTACAATATAGGATAATCTTAAAAATTGACACAGTAAAATATGAAAAAGATACTGGCTTATACCAAGATGTTAATTTGTTACTTCCTAGGTTGTGAAGTGGGTCAGTCAGATACTTTGAGTTACGCCTAGAAAAGGAAGTTTGGACAAAATAATAACTTGATCTCCATTGCTGTGCAGGTAGATCACATTACTCTGCTTAGTGCAGTGAAGTGGTGGAGTGAGAGTGGACTCTTAATCAACAGTTCTTGAGAAGCAAGTTAATTTCTTTATGTTTTTATGAAAACTTCTGTAGTTGCAGGGTAACTTGAGGATTGGTATTTGAAAGACTTGTTCTAGTAGCGTTGCCTTGAATTGACTATGTATTTGCTGCATCATTGCAGGCAAAACTGAGGCCATAGTTCAGGGTAATTCATTACGTGCCTTATTTGCTGTTACTTTACTTCCTCCCTGGGCGTACGTAGTGCTGTTTTGGTAGTACAACATGCCATAGGGAGGTGAATGATAGAAAAGTAATTGGAAAGGAGACTGGTCTTTGCTGGTGTGTCTTGGCTTGTTGATAGGGCTTTGATGTGTGTTAGCAACAAAGCAGAGAGGATGGCTCCGTTAGCAACAAAACGGAGAGACTTGTGATGCTGCATGGAGGAAAATGTACTACAAATAGTATAAAAGTAAATACAATCGTACTTGTGAGAGCAAATACTGAAGTTTATTGAGTGGAAATTGGGTAGGGTGGGGACTGAAAAGCAGAGTAGAGTTCTTATGCAAATTGACTGTATACTTCAGTGAAGTGTTAAGAGAAATGCAGAACTTAGTTTCCTCTTTTTTTTTTTTTTTTTTAAAGAGAAACAGCAATATCTGGTAATGTTCCTCATCCTTATGCTTGTGCCAAAATCTAATTTCATTCCATTTTAATATATGCTTATTTTCTGAAAATACATATAAGTCTTCAGAAGACCATAAATGTACTTGATGCAAAGCTCCTAAGTTTTTATGAGCCTTTCTTGTGAGGAGCTCCTGTGTATCCCACTGTATTTGCAGTAGCTATAGAAAAGTGAAGTATCCTTCAAAAAGAAAAAAATCCTGAAAATTTTCATTGACAATATCAGATGGCAAAATACATACAGTAGTATGTTATTTAAAAAACAAGAGGATCCTGCTTCTAATAGAATATTCATCATCCATGTTTAAAAAGCAGCTTCATTTCACTCAAATAAGTATGCTTCTAATATGACAGACCCTGAAGATAAATGATGCTCAGTAGATCCCTTCTGCTCAGTAGATCCCTTCTGCTACTGTTATTTATCTATTTGATAATGAAAATAATTGTATTCCAAATCAAAACACGTATGTATACATTAAATGAATTTCTATGATTTTCTGTGTTGAGAATAATAAAACAAAGATGGCTCACCTAATTCAGTCTCTTCTGGTAGTTAAAACCAGACCCACAACAAACTGGCCATGAATTATTGCCCTGAATGAATATGTGAAGCTGATTGTATGTGAAGTGTTGTCTAATATATTAAATATATAAAGATAGTTGTGCACACTTTGCTAGAGTCTACATAGACTGATATTAAAAACACATCATAATACAGATTCTGACTTAGACTGCTTTCTGTCAGAACTTTCACATCAGTGTTAAAAATTGAGCTCTGACTTCTTAGATTTGCTTGGATAAGTTACTCCAGATTTTTTTTCTTCTGCCAGTTTTCATGGTTTTCTGATTTTCTGTCATGTATGAGCATGCAAGGAATAAGCATCTGCAGCTCCAGATAGCTTCAGCAAGTTTTGAGGTGTATGGCTTTACAAATCTGATCACTATTCACTAAGGACTGTAATATGGATTCAAGAACATATCTTTACTATCATTTTGTTTTTAAATAAAGTGATATTTGCCATAATTATTTTCTTGTTTTTGTTGTTCTGGAAAATACTGAGATAAAATTGTGTCTCTTTTCTGTTTCCTTAGTTATTCATATAACACTTTGAACTCTCAGGAGCTCTGTTGGCTTCATTTATGACAAGGATGTAAGCCACATATTACCTAAGAAGTTGTTCCTTGGATGCTACATTGCCAAGAAAGCTATGCAAGTTAAATATAAATCTTCATTTGGTTAGTGAGGATGCATGTACATTAGCTGTCTTGTTCTGCCTCTGACACTAAAGTTCTGTTGAAGGGATATGGAAAATGTTCCTCTTGCTTGCAGAAAACCCCAACCTAAAGATGCCATGTGTAGGTATTTCTGTCCAGCTGCTGCTTTCCAAACATTGCTTGCTATTGTGTATATATAGGGCACGCAGAGCAGATGAGGTTTCTTGTCTTCTGATGAAACATTCTTTTCTTTTGTAATTTGCCAAGCGCAGTAAGTTGGCAGCTTTAGAAAATCTTAGATTTGTAAGGTATGTGGGCTTTTTGTTATAAACACCAAATAATTCTGCTGTAAACTGCTGTAAAACAGTTTTGGATGAGAGCCATTTTTTCTGGCAGTGAAGGTATAAATAGATGTTACAGTGTTATTTTTGTTTTTTTCTTTTTTTGCTTTCAGAGCTCGTTAAGTGGTCTCTAGTTAAAAAAAAAAAAAATTAAACAATGAAAATGAACCTATGAGTCTTGTTAGGTAAACTGTACAGATACGTGGTATTTTCCTTTGCTTCCTAGGGCAGTATATAATCAGCAGTTGTATTTGTGTTGTTTAACTTGCACGGTATGAGATAGCGATCTGTAAGAGGACTTGTGTAAGGTTTTGATGGTCTGAAGTTAATGTGGTTCACGTGACTAGCAGATAAATGGTTAAATTTTGGCATTTGAGACCACAGAGGTAATACTTCAGTAATTGTTCCTCAAGGATATTCTGCATTACTCAAAACAATACATAGACTATTACGCTTGGTGACAGAGTTGTTGAAAATGAGATTCTAGTCAGGCTTCCTTTTACAGTGTGTGATCTTTGTTTTTCTTGAGTAGTTTTATTCTTAATTAATCTTGACGTTCTGTGGTAAATCTGCTAAAACAGCAGTTTGTAGGAGTCTTGAGTAGGTGATTTTTTTTTTTTTCCCTTCTCTAAAGCAGTCTGTATTCCTCAAAAAGGTCGAGAATAAATTAGTAGGCTATTCGAAATGTTTCTGAAGCATGCATATTTGATCCCAAGATGTCTCTGAAATAGTGGCGAAGCTTGCTTTCCTTTTTGTCCTTCTGGTTGCGAGAATCCCCAGACTTTGCCTTGGTAAGTGCTGCAAGACCAGGCAGTTACAAACTATGGTATTAACTGTGTTTCTGACATTGATAATGGATTTTAATACTCTTAGGATCTCTTACCTACTCTTTTGGCTGGTGATTGGGTATCAGATTAGGAGGTTTAATAACTGAAATACAGAAATACAGACCAGCGGCATCAGGTAAAAAGGTTTTGATTCCAGAAATTGTGCCTTATAGTGTGAGATTTGTAGAAGCTGCATTCCAAAAACAGGATAGGCAGCTTTTCAGGATGACACTCTTCTTTCAGACGCTGGTGAGAACTCTGTGACTGAAGAATTCTCACTGGATTCACTGAACAGAAGCTGTTTGTGCAAGCATATTGGTTTTGATGAAACTTGCACTGGGAAAGGCTTGCAGGCTGGAATTTTGGTCAGCCCAAGGAGACTGATTCCAGAATAGTTGGTTTGTGCATTCAGAGGTAAAGTCTCTGGGCTGAATCTCAGATCTCATCTGGATCTCTGTAAGGTGGGTGTCTAGAGGCTTTTTTCCCCCTCCTTTTCACTGTTCTCTTTCCAGTAGAAAACAGAGGTAAAGAAAAAAGCAGTTCTGACCCAGTGCGTTCTGAAACTTTGACTTTTCTCCTCTTCTTGGCTTTAGAAAAGAAGAGAGTATTTAGATTATTTGGTTAGTAATAAATAATGTTGAGAAATAATTAGGGATTAGTCATAGGCCTTTGGCATGATTTTGGGCAAAAACCTAGTAACTTGGGAAAATACATGGAAATGTAAATATTCTTCAGTCTCTTGCTGAAGAGTTAAGACTCTGTACTGACCAATGGTATTTGTTGTAGTGCTATTTGAAATGTAATTCAGTGATGTTCAGGAGAACAAAATGAAGGGGAGTTGTGTCATTAGGGAATCAGGAGTCTGGCTTATCACAAAACCAGGTGCTTCTTGGAATTTGCATTATTTTAAATGGTTTAGCATGGAAAACAGTGTGTGAACATTGAAATGTATGTATCTATTTTCATTTTTTAATTGGGTTAACGCATTTATTTTATTTATAGTGTACATAAGTTTAAATCTATGCCAGAGAGAACAGGAGGAAAAAGCAGATTCTGCGTGCATATGTATGTCTTCCCTTCTTTTTTTTTTTTTTTTTCTCCATGCTTGAAATTTCAAGCTCAGCTAGCTTTTGCAGCAGAGCTCCTGGCTCTGCAGAAATTTGACCTCACTCTGGAGATAGCTATCTTAAGGGCTTTGCGTTTGTATAAATTCCATGCAGCGTGTTACTTCATATAGACAATGAAAACTTTGATCCTGTGTATGAGAATTTATACACCAATATGAAGTTCCTCAGTTTAAGACTCCGATTCTTCAAGCGCAAGCTAAATATAATGTACAGTGAGTAGTGCCTCTGAGTCAAATGTCTGCTCATAAATTAATCTTTACTGGGCTGACATGCAATATTAAAAAAACCAGCTTACTTAGAGCCCTGTGGAAAATGTCTTAAAAACAACAATAATAGAACAAACCTCAGACAGTAATGACAAACAAACAAACAAAAAAATCAACACAACAACAACCAACCTGAAAGCTTTCCGGTTTGCATCAGGACAAAACAGCGTCTCTCTAAAAATTTTAACTGAGATATTCCTTCTCCATCAGATGTGCTGCACATAGCAGGATGTTTCTAACTGCGGGTTATTGCAGTGTAGGTTTGGAAGGGGAGTGGGGAAAAAAAAAAAAAAAAAGAACCTGATCTTAATCATGAATAATTAAGAGTCTCTAGTTTTGACCCAAAATCACAGAATTTGCATGTAGACTGAACTCTGTAAGAACTGGTGCAGTCTTGTAAAAAGCTTAGACTTGGACTAAATTGGGATTTCATTAAAAAAATTGCTAAGTTTTGCCCACGCAATAAAAATTGTGTTCCTATTTTAGTCAGTGCACAAGTTGTGTAGTGTTAATGGATGTGTTTTTTTTCCACTCTGGGCGGAAAAGGACTGTCAATTTAGAAAACCTATGTAATGTTTTACCTTCTTTTTTAAGGGAAACAAAATAATAAAATAATTTTATGATGTTAGATGGAGATACTCTGTACAGATGTGTTTACCTTGTATATTTGACAGTACTTTCTACTTGGTAGCCATTTCTACTGTTATCCTTGTATGGCTAAGCTCTAAACCGTAAAAAAGATAATTACTTTACTCTTTGTTCTTATTGGGCCTTCTGCCAGTGAAAATGGGAGGGAAAATATTTTAAATAAGCTGTGTTTTACATTCTCATTTTCCCAAATGCAGAGCTTGGATTACTGTCTGCACTAGGTCCTAAGAACTTGGAAAAACAGTCAGGATGCACTTTCTGGTCAACGCATCCAGGCTCTTCTGCCAGAGCATATTCTGAGAGCAGCTGCTTGCTTACAGGAGGCACTTTATGAGGAGGAAGTTTTCCTCTTGGGTCTCAACCTGACTGAGTATCTCTCAATCTTTAAGCAGCAAGAAGGAAGTCCTCTCACGTTCTCTGGTTTGTTTCCTTCTTCTTGGCTTGTCTGTAAATAAGCCTTGATTTTTCTTTCATTAATTGAGTCTGTGAGAGGCTTGGTTATGGTATCAGATAGTGTTCATCATTCTGTGTATAGACTTGATTAGACTTGGGGTTGAAAGCAATCCTAACATAATGTTTGATATGTATTTTAACACGGGTACCAATTTTATTTTTAAGTAAGGAATACACAGTTAATAAAATAATCATGACAGCTTAGAAGGATCATTTTCAAATGTCTCATTCCAAAGGATTAATTCTTTCATAAAGTTTTAAAACTTTCTTAAACATCTTAAAGCTTTAAAACTGTCTTAGCGTTGTCTAGCAACTGACAGGCTAGCTTATCAATCATGGAGAGTCCAAATAAAATGCTGGGGATACTAGAAACAGAATATATTGGAATGAGGATTAGAATAAAAACAATTTGGAATCTTAACAGTGGAAAAGAGAGCAGAAATATGAGCCTTCTTCTGTTTTGTTTGTACGTGCAGTACTCTAAGAAACATGATGGTACCTGATCTTTCTTTAGTTGCCTCCTATGAAACATCTTCTGATTCTGAAGGTTCTGGAAATGTTTTCAGAATCTGCAGGTGAAGCTTCATAGATTACTGTTGTATTACTTAAATATCGGTTTATTAAGGCACAATATGAAGAATGTGATCAGCTATGTTACAATAACCTCAGCCTTTCATGTGCTTTGAGTTTTGAAAGAATGAGAATTCTCTTCCTCCCCTCAAATGCCGCCAAATTTGATTGTATTCAGAGCTTAATATGATTACTGGGATAGTTAGAAGTGAAGGTGTGGGCAATAGAGATTTTGTGTACTTATTAAATATCATAAAACTATCAAATTTGATAATAAGCAATTAAGTAAGAACAAATAATGGGGGCAATTTTTTTTTTCAAACAAAAGGAATTCTTGGATTTATTTTCAGATTAATTGTTGAAAGGCAGATTAAATTTGGTCATGCTCACCCCTCATAAGTGATTTTTTTCTACTTGCAGAATATGCCAAGTAAACTGAACCTAAATGATCATTTTCTCTGTACCATAGTTTTTAGAAAATTAAATTAAAATGATTTTTTTCCAACTTTTTGAAGTAATTTGCTCCTGTATTATATTAGCTTGTGACGACTGCAGTTTTTAGGACTTTATCAGTGTTTATTAGAGTCTTTGTCCATAAAAATCAAATGGTTTTATTTAGCAATAATGGGAAATGCTATACTTTCATCATCAACACGAGGTATGAAGTAAGTTGAAAGAAGTCATCATTTCTTTATTTTGGGGAAAAAAAAAAAAGAAAAAAGAAAAAAGGACTTTCATCTTAAATCTTTATATTTAAAACAAAATTCTTATTTTAACCTCCTTTTGTAATAATAACAGCTAATGTTATTATTTGTGTGTAACTAGGAAGATTGTGTAGGATTCTTATGGAGTGATGAGCATGTATATTTTTCTGGGTGTTGTGGTTTTTTTCAGCCTTGAAATCTTGATACCTAAAAGCATGATGAAGATGGGTTTAAGAATCTGATAACTATTATGTGTAGATAGAGAGGGGGAGAGAGGGAAAGAGAGAGACGGAGTGAAGCGTATTCACTTGGGAAGAAATCATAAGATTGTTAGAAAAATGTTTTTGTATGCAAACCTTTTCCTTGGATAAAGTTTTTCCTTCTTGTAGGTACTTTCAGAGCCTCAAACAAATCAATGTTATTCTCAGTTGGGTTGCATCTTGCTAAGTAGCGTAAGTGTTCCAGAATAGAAATGAGATGCTAACGTAACTGTATTCAAGACTGGGTTCTTTATACTTGATGAATTATATACTCTTTTGCCTTTAGAATGGATTCTGAAGTTTAAGTGAAGCATCTTGTAGATACTCTTCTTTATTGTGGACTACATTGTGGGTGAACTACATTGGGCTTAGGTTCTACATGGCAACATTTATCTACAATACAAGATTAAATACAAAATTACCTAAAACTTCCCTTGTTTGCACATACACAGACTGACTTTCTGGCCCAGTTCATCTTTCATCTTAAACTGTTTCTTCACAGAAGAATATCTTAAACAAGAATAAGTGAGTATTTCCCTTCCATCACATCTAGGACTGCTCTCCAGGTTGCTAGAATT
Organism: Pavo muticus; assembly: GCA_016647715.1. Taxonomy (NCBI): domain Eukaryota; kingdom Metazoa; phylum Chordata; class Aves; order Galliformes; family Phasianidae; genus Pavo; species Pavo muticus. Next base: position 5,585,873 of record JACDJE010000167.1, on the reverse strand, counting down.
TGTTGTTTGATTTTTCCCATGGGGCAAAATCCTTTCTGTGATGTGTAGAGATGCTATGATAGCTTATCCACTTCTCATGATGTCCAGAAAAAAAAGTGTTTGTGCTCACATTTTATTTGACATGATTTTGTGAGGTGATGACAGGCAGTTTCATGTTTCCCTTTCAGAACATGCCTGAGGAGCAAGGCATAGCCATGGAGTAGGCCTGGGTACAGTTTAGCCCAGATTACTGCTTTTGTATGCAAAAATAAGGTGAAGGGCTGCTAAAGAGGTTTTAATTCGAAACAACAGAAACAAAAAAGCAACTCCGGTGTTTGAGTACTTCCTTGATTAAGCAGCTTTGTGTGTGTATAGGGGAGAGGGATGAACAACGTCTTAAATATAAGGTCTTAGTTTTTGTGGGTTTGTAAGCCCACAAAAGAAGAACCTGACTCTTCTGTGCCCCACGTACTTGCAATTCCTGTTGAGTTTTGGAGGAGTCACGTATGGTTAGGTACTGAAAAAAATCTTAACTTGGGTGAAAATCAGATGCTTTAAATCTATTTTAGATTAAGCTGGTTGTAGTTTTGACCTTTGCAGTTTGTCAAAATGTACTTCGCTTTGAATTGTATTTTTGGAAAGCAGGCCGTCAGCCTCAGATCTGTTGTGTCACAAGCAGAATGTGGTAGGAACTGTGAGAATATTCTGTCTCGCTGGAGACACCAGTTAGCAAAATCAGCACTTGTTTCATATAAAGTTTAAACTCTAGAGATGAATATTGTCAGCCTATTTGTCTGTCTGAGTTTACTTTCTTTAAAGAGACTTTAAAATTCAACAGAATGTCAGAAAGTTGAATCATTACTAAATAGAGGACAGTAGTAGAAAGTATCCTGAAAGGTTGAGTATGTCAGAATGATGAAACCCAAAGTTCACTGCTTGCTTATTTCTGTATTGTCAGCAAATTCCTGGAAGGCACCACAGGCTTTAACTAATTGATCTCCTTTTGTGGGTGACAACTTGCTGCTGCAATCAAGTACTTGAGTCACGCTCATTTTATTCTGATGACATTATATACTTCCATGGAGATATGAGGGAGGTTTCAGTTTTAGGAAGGTAGTTGTTCAAGATCCCCTACAAGTCAAACTCTCCCTGCCCCAAATCACTCCACATCATGAAAGTTCAGAATTCAGGTTTTGGAATTAAGTCACCTTAATTTGTCCTACTTCTGCATATACATTATTATTCAGCTTATGAATCCATCTAAAACAGTAGAAATTGAGCTCTCTGTGTTCTGGCTCATTAAGTGTTGAATGGAGCATTGAATTGCCTATGCATTAACATTTAAAAGTCTGATAAAGAGACAGCAAAAATCCTTAATTAAGCCAATAATTCTGTTTGTGAGCTCTGGAATTTGGAGTTTAATTAGTATGCTGTAAGTAAATTATAGGATCGTACACTTCAAAGCTTGATGAAGTTTAGAATTAATGTAAACATTTTTGTTTTCTTTATGAGGCAAGACAGAAAAGAGTTGCACAGGCAACTTCTGGCTTTTCTCAACTTCTGAGTTCTTGAACTTTGAGCCCTGATGAAATTTTTTAATATGTTTCCTATGTAAATAGCTCAGATAAAGGATATAAAACCATGTTTCACATTATACTGTTGTTTAAGAGGAAAAACAAAGGATTAGAAGTTGCTTCAGAAGTTGTCTTTGATAGTTTTAGTGATTATTTTACAAGTTAAGGGAAAGTAGAATTGCTAGTGGAACTAGCAGATTTCAGAAATAAAACCTCAAATTTTGAACCAATAATGTTATATTGAAAATGTTTTCAATTTTTAATGTTCTTGCTTGTGATTTCTCATTATAGCAATATAAAAAGTGTTGCATAAACATTTCTTGTTTTGTCTGTTACTCAGAAATAAAAACTACATCACAATAACAAATCACTTTTGCTTCTAGTGAACATATGTGATATCTTGATGTTTTGAGGTAGGTATATTTTTTTGTATGTTACAGTGAAACAGTTTTGTGAAACACACGGCTCCGTGAGGACTGGAACTGTTTAATCCCAGCTTCCTCCCTTGTTCTGGACAAACTTTTGAACTCCTGAGGAAGTTTTTCCTGTATTTAGCAAGGTCCATGCCTTGGATTTTATTTTTCTAAGAATATATGAATTTTTGCAATGGCTGCTGTCTAAGTTGAGACGCCCTTTACGTGCTGCCTTGATTAAAACTTTGGCAGTCCTGGAGGGAATGTGATGCATACGAACAGGAATAGCCTTGCTTGCTCAAGCTTTGTTTCTACAGAAAGTAAGACAAAACCCAACTGTATTGGCTGAATTTAACTCTAACCTCTAAAGAGCTGAGTAGGGAACTCAGTTTCTTGAGTAGTACCTATACTTTGTATAAGTTACTATCTAACAGTGTTTTATATAGTTGTTATTTTTTCAAGGATTGGGAAATCCAAGCTTGTCTAGAAATAAGTTTTATTTAAATTCAGCCGATGCATTTTTCGTTTCAGGTACTTCATGTTTCACTTGATGTAATTCAGGCTTAGACTGAATGGTAACATACGCTTTATGATGCATGTAGTGTTTCTATTAATGATGTGCATTTGTAGTAAAACAATCGGTTATTATTTTGGAAAAAAGTGTTTAATCAAAGAGTGAAAAAATATATGAATTTCACACACAGAAATGAGATTTCTTTCACGGCGCACAGCTGAGGAATTTATAGAATAGAGCGGTTTCCATATATAGAAATTAAATTCTGTGTTGTTTCAGAATTTTCCACTATGAGAAATTAAGGGAAACAACAGATTTAATGTGCTTAAAAATTAAAGGGACAGATGTAGGAGTCTGTGCAAGTCTGAAATTTATTATGTCTTTGAGTTGTGTGGAAAATTAATGCTTTTATATGAGGCAAGTATTATGCTGTGTTGGTATTAAACTTTTTTGTGTAGGCTGAAGGAGAAGGGTAAGATCTTTGTGGTGCCTTGTAGCAAATAAATTGTATTTACCCTTCTGATAATTAAGTAAAAAAAGTCCGAAAGCAGAGATCAGTCCCTTCTCTCTTATTAATTGCTTCTTCCTCCTCTGCGTGCTTTGAGATTTAAGTGAAATGTATGAATGTTGTACAACATTAAACATTATATACAAAAGGTCTTTTCACTCTTCTCTTTAATCAAGGCCCTGTGCTCTCTTTCCACTCAGACCTTAAATGGGTCGACTTAATCTTTCTATTTATGTAGAGAGTTAACTGCATTATGAAGGATTGCCGCATCTTAACTTAAATAGAGAGGGTAGAGTGGTATCTTTTAACGAAAGAAAGCTGTTATTGTTACTGAAAATGGCACGGTAGAGGTGCTGAGGGTGAAAGCTGCAAAGATCTCAGAGAGCTGCCTACTTGGTCATGTGAATTTAAAGTGTGTTTCAGCTTCAGTCAGAAGCTAATCTCTCTGAGGTTAATTTTAAGCCACAGGTGCAGCCTTAATGAGTTGCAAGATCCAAGATAGAGTAGTAGGAACAAAAGTGGTGTAAGACTGCTGTTTTGCTGTGTGTGCGTGCGTGCATCTTCTAAATGAGCTGAAAATAGGAGTGGGAATCTTAAGCCAAAGATCCTCCAATTGTAGATTGGGTGGAAAAGCAGGATTTTTTTTTTTTTTTTTTGATAGTACATTTTCCAATTAGTCTCCATCTGTTTATTTTAAAAGCTTGTTTTAGCTTTTTTTGTTTCAACTTGTGCTGCATGTGTTAAATCTCCATGGAATAAGAATAATTTTTTTTTTTTTTTTTAATAGATGAAACTTAGAGTTTTAACAATGCTTCTTTTCCTACTAGGGGAGTTAATTAGATGTCTGAATTTGGATTATTGCTTGAAGAAAAATATGTTCTTACTCAACTTGTTTTAATTAATAGTAACTTGGGGTACTTCAACAAAGGGAATTTTTCTCCTTAATATTTAGACAGTAACTTTTCTACCTTGAAAGGATTTGTACAGGATGTTCTTCTGTTTTTGTGCATTGTTGATGCTACATGAATGTTATTTGTAGCAGTAAAGGTCAATATAGCTACATTCCTTCTTTAATGTCAGATAAATATAAAATGAAGTGGGGAAATGAGCAATTTACAACTTGGTGCTTGAGATATTAGTTTTACAAATATGTGCTAGAAAGCTATCGGTTGGGCAGATAGTGTGCTTAAAATAAAATTTGGTTTTATTTTTTTTAATGAATGTGACTGTAGAGTTCTCTTGACTTGTTTCTTAGGTTTTTCATCTCTGCTCATCAAAAAGAGAATATCCTATACTGTGCTTAAGAAGAGCATAGTTATCATTGCCAGTCATACTTCTTGGTTGGTGCTATAGTGTACAAGTGCTGCTTCTTCCAGATAATGAACTACAACTCATTTTCTTAACAGCTGAACAGGACAGGCAAATATGATTATTATTACAAATTAGCAGCTCTTAATTTTGAGAGAACACCAACATAAACATAGGTTTATACTGGCAAGAAGTGTAGTAGTACTGTGATGGTAGTGTTTCTGTTAACTTTCCTGGATTTTCCTCCTGCCCCTAGTGTGTGTTTCTTTTTGTGTATTTTTGAGGATGGAGATACTCGTTTATGTGCATTAACTGAGAGGTGTATTTCTATATTGCCCTTTCAGTATGTGTCTAGTGGTTTATGAAGTTGATTGGTGACGCAGGTTTGGTTTGAGAAGTTGAAAGTTTGTTTTGATAATGTATGAAAGATAATTCACAGCACCTCTTTTATGTCCTCATCAAAATATCTGTGGGCATCAGGCCCTTTTCAGCAGGTTTTGTTCATATTTTAGAAGTTCTGTACAGTGACACTATTTCTACAACAAGAAGAGAAACACCATCCTGAAGTAGCCCAAAATGAAAAGATAAAATTTTAAAGGAAAATCACCATCAATACTAGCCAACAAGAAATGATAATATTCAGCTGTCACATATCTCAGTGTTTTCATTCCTTCTTTGAGAAGGACTCAAAGACTTTCTCACAATCATCTTATTTGTCATTAATATTAAAAGAACAGTCAGATTAATGCTGACCAGAAAATCACTTTGCGAGAATGTTCTAGTTGATTTTTTCTTTCTATCTGACATATGCTTTAAATGGTTGGACAGTGTTTCTAAAATTACTTCTGGTATGTATCAGCATTCAAGTAGAAACTGCATTAAGAATTAGTTTCTGGTGCCTGCATTCGTATGATGGGATAGGTTATGTTCTTTTCAACACATGTTCAAGTATTTGTGTATACTTTTCCATAAAAATAAGCATAGAAGTGCATTTTTTTACTGATTGTCCTTCCCCGTCTTCTTTAGTTTTTGCTATTTTCATTTCAGACACTATTTTTGCTCTCAGATAAGAAGGCGCAGAATCGGTTCATTGCCCAAAGTGTTATATTATTGTTACCAGTGTACAATTTACTACAGGTAACGTGGCACAAGTCTTTTAGCAAATTTGTTTGAAAACTTGTTCCTTTTTACAAAACATGTTATTGGTCCTTGTAGCTAAATGAGAAGCTGGTTTGTAAAGCATTGTAGTCTTGCAGCTTTTCTCTGACTCCTCACATAGCTGTTTTAATGTTTAGGAGGATTGCGTAAATATTTTAGATAAGCATAAAATCTTCCCTGTTACCAAGCTGAGGGTACCAGCGTACCTTACAACAGAGGAGAAGTGTTTTGGTACATGTACACTTCTCAGGAAGAAGTGGGATGGAGTCCTACTTGAAATTCTTGTATATCATCTTGTGGTAAATCTAACCTTTGCTTATGAAACTAAACTTAATTTTTGCTGACAGACAGCTTGGTGCAGGCTGGTAAAATAACAAGAGATGAAAATTGAGCCTGACTGAGCATTATTCTCATTCTTAGTCTGCTTCTGCATGAAAAAGAAAAGGAAAGATTTATGTGCACTTGATGGATATGATTTCCAACAGGGATAGCACAACTGCTATGCAGAACAGGTTTCTTTAGTAACTTCTCTCATTTCATTCAGCAGAAATGGTTCACTTTTTCTCTCCATTGATTTGGCATGAATTGATTTGCTCTATTATTTTTGTTTGCTTATTTTCCCCTCACTGTTCATGAGGGTCTGAAAGCCAGCTTGGGGCTTTATTTTTCCCCATGTTTTCTCAGCATGCTTGAATTTTTTTTAGCAGTGTACTATGTTACCAAATGTCCGTTTTAAAGAAATAATGGAAGATGGTACCTCTGCCACTGTTAGCAAGTATGGCTGGTCCCCCACTTGCCTCCCCAAAGTTCACTTCTCTTACGGCAGTGCTGATCTCAGATTGGCCACTGCAGTAAGAGAGAATAAGAAATCCTTTTACAAATCTATTAGTGGTAAGAGAAGAACCAAGGAGAATTTCCATCCTTTACTTGATGCAGTGGGGAATGTGACCACTGAGGATAAGGAGAAGGCTGAGGTCCTCAACGCCTTCTTTCCTTATAGATCAGTTATCCTCAGGGCACTTTATGCCCTGATCTGGAAGTCTGGGATACTATGCAGAATATACCTCCGGTGATTCAGGTGGAGACAGTTAGAGAGCTCCTCCTCCATCTGGACTGTCACAAGTTGATGGGACCTGACAGGCTCCATCCTAGCTTGCTGAGGGAGGTGGTGGGGGTGATTGCTGAGCCGCTCTCCACCATATACCAGTGCTCCTGGTTATCTGGAGAGGTCCCAGAGGTTTGGAGGCTTGCCGATATGACTCTCATCTACAAGAAGGGCCATAAGGAGGATCCGGGGAACTACAGAACTGTCAGCCTGACCTTGGTACCAGGGAAAGTTATGGAGCAAATCATCTTGGGAGAGATCACACGGCACGTGCGTGGCATCCAGGGGATCAGGCCCAGCCAACACGGGTTCATGAAAGCATGTTGTGCTTGACCAACCTCATGTCCTTCTATGACTGCGTGACCAGACTGGTGGATGAGGGAAAGGCTGTTGATGTAATCTACCTAGACTTCAACAAAGCCTTTGACATGGTCTCTCACAGTATTCTCCTGGGGAAACTGGCTGCCCGTGGCCTGGACAGGTATACCCTTCTTTGGGTAAGGAACTGGCTAAAGGGCCATGCCCAGCAGGTAGTAGTTAATGGAGTTAAGTCCAGCTGGTGACCCATTACAAGTGGTGTCCCCTAGGGGTCAGTACTGGGGTGCATCTTGTTTAATATCTTTACTGATGACCTAGATGAGAGGGTTGAGTGTACTCTCGGTAAGTTTGCAGATGACACCATGTTGGGAGGTGGTGTCGATCTGCCTGAGGGTAGGGAGGCCTTTCAGTGGGATCTAGATAAGCTGGATCGCTGGGCTGAGGTGAATGGGATGAGGTTTAACAAGGCCAAGTGCCGGGTCCTGCATTTTGGCCACAACAACCCCATGCAGTGCTATAGGCTTGAGGATGAGTGGCTGGATGACTGTGAAGAGGAAAGGGACCTGGGGGTGTTGGTTGATGCTTGGCTGAACATGAGCTGACAGTGTGGCCAGGAGGGCCAATGTCGTCATCCTGGCCTGCATTAGAAATAGTGCGGCCAGCAGGAGCAGGGAGGTAATCATCCGCCTGTACTCAGCACTGGTGAGGCCATACCTCAAGTATTGTGTTCAGTTTTGGGCTCCTCACTACAAGAAAGACACTGAGGCCCTGGAAGGTCTCCAGAGAAGGACAAAGTAACTGGTGAGGGGTCTGGAGCACAAGTCAGCAGGAGCAGCTGAGGGAGCTGGGATTGTTTAGTCTGGAGAAGAGGAGGCTCAGGGGAGACCTCGTTGCACTCTACAACTTCCTGAAGGGAGGTTGTGATGAGGAGGGGTTTGGCCTCTTCTCCCAGGCAATAAACAGGACCCGAGGAAATGACTACAAGTTGTACCAGAGGAGATTTAGATTAGACATAAGGAAAAACTTTTTCTCTCAGAGAGTGGTCAGGCACTGGAATGGCCTTCCCAGGGAGGTGGTGGAGTCGCCTGTCCCTGGCAGTGTTCAAGAGGTGTCTGGATGGGGAGCTACGAGATATGGTTTAGTGCTTGTGGTAGCAATGGTAATGGGTGGACGGTTGGATTAGATGATTTTGCAGATCCTTTCCAACCTTGTGATTCTATGATCGAATGACACCCAACTGATCTTGAGCTGATAATTTCAGGCTTCTGTCCTCATGTTAGCTAGCTCTGATTTCAGTTTAGCATACCAGGTGAACGTGCCTGTGGTAGCCCAGGAGCAGACATGAAGCACAGTCTATCCTTTTGTGAGGATGATGGAGCTTTGGGCAAAGATGTTTAATGTTAGTAACTGGCCTTGGCTATTGTAGTTACAGAACTGTATATACACAGATGAACTGTAATACAAATATGCCATTTAACACTCCTCAGTAACTCCCCAGAGGAAAACTACCAATCAGATAGAAATATTCTGTCCTGCAACCAAATATGGGAAAGAAGAACAGGACTTAACTGCAAACAGGCATGGATTAATAAAGGAGTCCAGATCTCCAGATCAAGAAACATCCTCTTCCAACAGAGACTAGCAGTCAGGGTAAATGGTTCCATTACTGGTTTTGCATTAAGTTAATTCAGGAAAAAAGCAGGTATTCAAGAGAGGATAAGATCAACTTTCATGAAATTCATACTCATTTTAAAACAGTCATCCATTACAGAGCAAGTTACTACTAAAACTATCTATTTGTTTTGTTGTCTTTATTGTAGTCTGAACTTTCAACATAAGAGTGTACGGTGGAATTTAGATGAATTCATTTAAAGACTCTCCTTTTTAAAGAGTAATACAATGTAGGATTTTACTTGAAGATCAGGAAAGCAATAAGCCTTACCATCACCATATGCTAGTAGCAAGTCTAGTCAGAAAGCTGCCATAGTGTATTTAATAAAATGTTCTGTAAGAAAATAACGGTGTTTGAAATAGGTATTTAGTCTCTCTTTTATTTTAATGAATATATTGTATGTAACTTCTATGGCTAAAACTACAAGTAGGTGGAAGAAAATATCTTGAATCAATATTTTCTGTTAGAGGTGTGAAGATATAACTTCCAATCATATAAGGACTTTAATAATAAAGTAAAAAGAATGGGAACATGCATGTAGAACTAATTCCTGGTAATTTATGTCAGTAGGTTTAGGAATGCTGGAATATATATAAATATTTAGGAATTTACAAACTACATCTCTTGTAATCTGTATTTCCTTAAGGTGCAGTTATTGAGATGTTCTGCCAAATAATGGATGGGTATTTTCTAGAAAGAGATAGGGGGCAGTAGGAGAATGACGCTTCATACTTCTGCAGGTAATTAGACTGGGTTTCATTCTCTTACTGTAATGAAAATCTGGTATTTGTCACGCCCCAGGAATGCAGAAACTTTTTTGTTGTTGTTTGTTTTGTTTAAAGGTATTTATGCATGAGTATAAAAATAATTGTTAAAAATATAATAAATTTGAAATATATTACTTGGTTCATGTGGCGTGATTCCAAAGAAGCATGTTATAGTACAATATTTGCAGCTTATTCTAGTGTTTGCATTTTCTTTATAAGCTGAATGCTCTTCTGTGCAATAGCAAAACTAGAATTAACAAATCTGTAGTACTGCACTGAAAGCTGGAATTCCTAGATGTTTTCAAGCATTAATTTTTATGTGAAGTCCATCGAAAATGTTAAGTTTAATCAAAATTCAGACAGTACAAAATATTTAAAGTCATAGAACTCTAGGATAATTCAGTTTGAAAGAAATCCCAGGACATCTCAAGTTCAGCATCCTCTTAGCCCTGAGATCAGACAAGCTTTCTTTTCAGTTTATGTGGTTGGCTCTTGGAAACGTAGAAGGATAGAGATTACACAACTCTGGGGAATGTGTTCTGATGCCTGATGAGTCTCAGAGTGGAAAAGCTTTTCTTTATGCAAAGTTGGAGCTTATAAATCACCAGATATGTATTTTTCATGATTGTTCCTCCCCTGTCAATGTTATTCTCTTCAGTGTAGCTCCATACACAATTGTGCCAAATGTTTTGAATCAAGATATGCTTAGCTGGAAGTTGTAAATGATGCAGTTCTTACTGTGATTCTGTATAAATATTATATGTATTTTAATTGATCTCCAGACTTTTCAGGGGAAAAAAAATAAATCAAGTTAAGTGCTATACTATTTCACTTTATGGAAATAAATGAGCAGATTAATATTTCTTTCAGAAACTTTAAGCTATCTGAAGTGCTATTGATTAATAGTACCAGACACTATTTAGTGGCAGTATTTTTATTAAAAATTTGGCAATTCTTTGCACAATTGTAAATTGCATTGTGCTGTATATTTGTAGTATGATGGTTTTTGTCCCAGTCCTTAAAAGTTAATGCTCTTTTATTTTGGTAGTAGTATGTTCTGGCAGCATTTTTTTATGATATTTGTCTCAGGAAATGAGTATACCTAACCTGGAAGTGTGAAATAGATAAGAAATGATTAAAGGCCATATTAATATAAATGATCGCTTTTGTTTTTCTACTTTTGCATACAATGCATTGACATAAGTATTTGGCCGTTAGTCATTGCAACGATTTTGCAGCATCTAACTAGATTTCACAAACTGCTATTTTTAGCTTTCATGATTTTTCATAAATTTAGTGCCAATGTAATAACAGTATGTGTGCATGTGACCGACTTTTCAGATAACAGCCTGTAAAGCTTTAGCTTTGTATCTGTTCATTAATAGTTCAAGTTTTGACTAATATGTTGCTGGGTTTTTTTTTCACTTCAATATGAGGCATACAAATTTAGGTTTGATTATTTTTAATAGCACAAAGAGGATCATGGTATTTAGTGGGTAGTAATCTAGTAGTTCCTGATACTGTTTGTCAGGACGCCTATGTTTTATCAGTCTGCATAATTTTAAGGATTTGGAAATGAGCTTGAGTTGAAAGTTGATGAGCCAAAATTTCATTCTGACTCTTTAATCTGCATTAACATTTCATTCTTTTTCTGGGTCTGATTAATCTCCTGCTTTCAGTCACAGTATTCCTAGTATTTCTGCTTACAGTAACCAAGCTTTGGAGTACATTAATGTGCTTCAGAGTGTGTTTATAGCTGCAAATACCTGCCAGAAAAATTTCCAGATGTATTCCTAGTTAGACGTCTTAAATGCACAGTACAGCAGATGGCACTGGAAGAGCACATCTGTGGAAGACTTCAATGATGCTATAATTCTTAGAAAATACTAGTGAAGCTGCTGCAGTGCTGAGAGTTGTGATGAAATTCAGCAGCTCATTTTAATGTATTCCAGGAAGGAATGCATGCTGAGCTCTTCTGTTTCAACTTCTGTAGATGCAGATAGTGAAAAATTTTATAATTGCAAGTTTGTTAGACTATCTCACATTGAGGACTTAAACATATTAATATGTAATGCAGAATTACTAGTTTTTCTGAAGTACGTACGAAGAAGAATATTTGGATCAGTTGGGGTATTTGACTTCATGATACTTTTGCTTTTTCTGTCTTGTTCTCAGTTTGCTTCAGAGAGCTTCGACCAGGGCTGTCATTCACTGGATTTTTATCATCTTTTCCTGGATTAATGGGCTGGACTTCTGAAATACACACATATATATACTGTATCAGTGATTTATATTTGAATTAAAAGTCCTTATCATTTCTTTATGAGAAATATCACAAGTATAGAAAGAGAGTTTCAAGTTTGGGCAGTCATGCATTTTGCTTGATTAAAAATATTGGCTGTTAAAGTGGACTGATAAGCATAGAACACATTTTGTTCAAGCATATTCAGTAGTCATTCTCAAAGTATAACATTGTCATTTCTGTATATATGCTGCCATAGAGATTTATCTTTTGAGATTATTTTAGATATTAGATTTCTATTTATAAAAACAGAACATGTCTTGGAAGTAGTGTGATGCAGATGGTGAAGAATTAAAGGCTAGGATACAAATCTGTGTAAATCAAGCTTCAGCATTTCTGCTGTTTATGAGAAAAAGTTCAGAATCCTTAGATTCCTTTCGCTATCTTTTAGTTTTTTATATGATTCTTTAGCATTTGTGTTCTTGAAGTCTGCAAAAGTTGGTGTCTGTCTTCAAAGTGGGAGGTGGCTCTCTCTCTGTCTGCCTGTCTCCCTCTCTCTCTCTCTCTGTCTGTATCTATCTATCTATCTATATATTTTAAGATTCTTGGTCTCCTTCAGTTTGCCATACTTAGCCCAGGGCCAAATTTGCTGCTGCGGTTTGTTCTGCTAACATGCTGTGTAATTGTATTCTTGTGGAATAATGATTGCTACTAAAAGTACTCTACTTTCAAGGCAGAAACAACTTCCCAATCTCTTCTATTTCCCTTGTCGTTATTCTCCCCTCTCTGCAGGGCTGCTTGCTTTGACTGGTTTAGCCAGTGCTGAAGAAAAACAAGCTGAAAAATCAAGCTTATGGGCATGTGTTTGTATGTGTACACATGACTATAGAAAATGCCAGGTGGAACAGTTGCCTGGGACTTGAGAAAATGTGTCTGCTTAGTCTTGGCAGAAGTACTAAACAGCAGTAGTAGTACTAGGCACTGAAAACCTGTGAATTGACCTCCTTTGTGTCTAAAAGTTTGGAAATAATTTTTTTTCATAGAGGTTTGGGACGGGACTTCCATTATTTTCTCTCAGTAGATGTTATTTTGCAGTTAAATTATCTCTATATTCATTGACTTAAATTAATTTTCCTGTAATTATACAATTACCTGAGATTTGCTCTGCTTTCCTATGTTTAAAAAAAAAAAAAAGAAAAAAAAAAAGTACGACTGTTACTAATCACGCTTTAACCTGTATGTGGGACTATTATTGGGAGGTGTATCTTACATCATTTTATGTTCTGCAGTTATTTGTGTGGGGATGTTTTTACATGCCTTCTGAAAGAAGGAGACGTCTCTTTGCTTTATTTTATATATTTTATATACTTTATATACTTTATTTTACTTTATTTTATATATGTGTGTGTATTTTAAAATAGCATGATAAAATCAGAATGAAGTTGTAGAAATCAAGGCGCCAGTAACAGGTTCCCTTTTTGAGTCTCATTGATTTCCAAGTCAGTTCTCTCTCTATACATTTATTTGATGCCCTTTACTTAAGTACTGCAATTTCTGTTTTGTTTAGGGGAAAAAATACAAACAAAAAAACAACCCTTATGGATAATATTTAAAATATTTCTTTTGTGAAGTTGATTGTTTTTTATTTGCTTCCAGGAGATGGCTCTTGAAGTTAAATGAGGCTGGATAAAACATATAAATGAAGCAGAAGCTGCTCTGCATGTGTTAGGGCTGTATCACCACGAGCACTGCTGATCAGCCAGACTTGGTAACTTGTCATAATGAAGAAAATTAGTCTCAAAACAATTCGCAAGTCCTTTAACTTAAATAAAAGTAAAGATGAAAGTGACTTTGTAGTGGTTCAGCAGCCATCGTTAAGTGAATTTGGAAAAGATGACTCCCTGTTTGGCAGCTGCTATGGTAAAGATTTGGCTAGCTGTGAAGTCAATAGTGAAGATGAAAAAGGAGGCAAAAATAGATCAAAAAGTGAAAGCTTAATGGGTACGTTAAAAAGGAGGCTTTCGGCAAAACAAAAGCAAAAAGGCAAAGGCAGCACACCATCTGGAAGTTCTGCAGATGATGACACCTTTTCTTCGTCATCTGCTCCGATAACTTTCAAAGATGTGCGAGCTCAAAGACCTCTGAGGTCCACTTCCCTCCGTAATCATCATTACAGTCCAACTCCATGGCCCCTTCGACCTACAAATTCAGAAGAGACTTGCATAAAAATGGAAGTGAAAGTCAAGGCCTTGGTCCATTCCTCTAATCCAAGCCCAGCACTGAATGGCGTTCGAAAGGACTTCCACGACTTGCAGTCAGATAACGTGTTCCAGGAACAAAACAATGCGTTAAAAAATACGGAATCTCAGAATGGGGACTTGCATCTTCATATTGATGAACATGTGCCTGTAGTTATTGGATTAATGCCTCAGGACTACATTCAGTATACTGTGCCTTTAGATGAGGGAATGTATCCTTTGGAAGGATCACGTAGTTACTGTCTGGATAGTTCCTCACCCATGGAAGTTTCAACTGTTTCTTCTCAAGTGGGGGGAAATGCTTTCCATGAAGAAGAGAGTCAAGTGGATCAGGATGTAGTAGTTGCACCAGATATCTTTGTGGACCAGGCAGTGAATGGTTTGTTGATTGGTACCACAGGAGTGGTGTTGCAAAGTCCGAGAGTTAATCACAGTGATGTCCCTCCACTTTCACCTTTGCTACCTCCAATGCAGAATAATCAAATCCAAAGGAACTTTAATGGATTGAATGGCACAGATGCCCACGTGGCTGAAAGTATGCGCTGCCATTTGAATTTTGATCCTAACACTGCCCCTGGAGTTGGAAGAGTTTATGATTCTGTACAGAACAGTGGTCCTATGGTCGTGACAAGTCTCACAGAAGAACTGAAAAAACTTGCAAAACAAGGATGGTACTGGGGCCCCATTACACGTTGGGAGGCAGAGGGAAAATTAGCTAATGTGCCTGATGGCTCGTTTCTTGTTCGAGATAGTTCTGATGATCGTTATCTTTTAAGTTTGAGTTTTCGTTCCCATGGAAAAACACTTCACACTAGAATTGAACATTCAAATGGTAGGTTTAGCTTTTATGAACAACCAGATGTGGAGGGGCATACGTCAATAGTTGATCTAATTGAACATTCGATCAGGGACTCTGAAAATGGAGCTTTCTGCTATTCAAGATCCCGATTGCCTGGGTCTGCAACTTATCCAGTGAGACTAACAAATCCAGTATCTCGGTTTATGCAGGTGCGTTCTTTACAATACCTGTGTCGTTTTGTAATACGTCAGTACACCAGAATAGACCTGATTCAGAAACTGCCTTTGCCAAACAAAATGAAGGATTATTTACAGGAAAAGCACTACTGAAAGCTTATGGGAATCTTGCATCTTGCACTTTGGGAACAACAACAACAAAAAGAGATTGAATTACAGTTTACAGACTTTCATTATTATCAAAATCTTTTGCTGCCATAACAATATTTCATTTTTGTGTGTAAAAGAAAGGTAATGCATTTGGATTTATGTTTGTTTTGGGGGGTTTTGTGTATTTTTGGGGGCTCTTTTTTTTTTTTTTTTTGTAAAGGATGATCTCAAGTTTATTTTTAGAAGTGTGAAATAGCTATCTTTCATCAATGTGCAGATTAATCACAATGTGAATGATCAAATTATCCTTAATTTCCCCCAAGTCCTTTGCTGCTATCCACTGTGATTTTTATGCATTGAAAGCACATTTCATGTGTATTCAACCATAAGTAAAAGTCAATGAAACTTGTTCAATGGATTTTTATTCCTTTAAAATAGCCTGTTTGAAAAAGATGATCATGGTTAAAAACATTGGTATTCTAAATTAAAGAATTTACATCTATGTTAAAAATGATTTCCTAGTTTCCTAATTATAAATTTCTATAAAGATATGCCATAATGTGGAACTTAATAGAGCTGTGTGATAAAGACATTCTTATGCAGCAGATATCTTAACAAACAAACAAACAAAAGAAAACCAAACCCAATAAAGAACAAAACACCTTTCTCTTAAGCCTTGTATTGTCTGTACACTACTTTGTGTTTGAGAAAGTTGGCTCGGCTTTCTTATTGTCTCAGTATTTTGTTCTTCTAAAAATGGCCTTTAAAAAAAGCAGTCTGTGAGAGTGAATTCATCATACCTACGAGGAAGTTGCAGTATCGGGATGACATCAAATATCTTTAAATGCCATCAGTTAAATAAGTGAACTCCTACCAGGACCCCTGTTGTTTACCCTCTTACCTCCCTTTGGGCAAAAATATGCCCTGAAGTTATAGGAAGACTCTAGGAAATGCTTTTACTGAAATACGAACTCATAAGCCATTTCAGGGACTGGGTAAAACTTCTAATAGGAGGATTTCTACAATATTTATTCAAGATACTAGAAGTTGCAGCATTTTCCATTTTTCTGTATTTTTCACTTCTGAAATGCAGTAATACACTAATGTTATTTGGATCATTTATTCCTTTTTTTTATATGTATATTCTTTGAGGAGGAAAAAGTAGGACCAATAATATTTTGGATGGAAGTTGCTTGAAATGAATCTCTAAAGCTCTATTCTCATAGGCCCTGATATTCTGGGGAGGAGAGGTTTGAATATATATTGACCACAGAAAATGTTTCAGTTAACTGTCATGAAATATGTTTTGACATATGAAATATTGAATCATTTAAGTAAATGTTTATGGTATCTGTCGAAGATTCTGGCATTTGAAAAGCTTACAGTTATTCTGACATTCAATAGGAAAAAAGACTTTCAGTTGGGAATACAGGTTCCACACTGTAATCATTCATTCATGCAATGTTAATACATGGCATTTTTTTGTTTCCTTTTTTTTTTCCTCCTCCTTCTTGCCCTTGATTCTGTCCCTTTTATGTTAAAGGGATCGTGGCTAATTGACTTGGGAGGGAGGCTTAGTCTGCCTCCCTCTGCCCATAGATTTTAGTATTTTAGAATGTCACCTTCCCCATCTCTGGTAGGAGTTGGTAGTTAGTAAACATCAGCATAGAAAGGGCTGTTTATCTTTGATACAGCTTTCTTTTTTAGGTCATTTTCTTCTTTTTGTTTTATCTAGCCTTTTGTCCCCTGAAGTGAGTCTTTAGTAATGAATACACTATTGCTGCAAGGTGGTGTAATAGCACTACATCTTGGGTTGCCTGAATTGATAGACAAAATTTATATTTTTTTAATTTATTTTTTGACCATAATGTTTAACAAAAAAGTAAAAAAAAAAAAAAGAAAAACAAAGGTAGATAAAGGCTGCCTTTGCTTTTAAGGGAGCGAGAGTAAGGATTTCTTTAGTCTGATAAAAGTTTTAAATTAAAAAAAAATAATAAAATGAGCTGTCTATATACATAATTTGTTTCTGCCATTGAGATACATGTATGCAAGTGTGAATTCTGTTTTCTTTTTTTCCTCTACTGACATCTCCCCAACCCTAACCCCCCTGAATCAGAATCACTAAGTTTATTCAAAAAAGGCACAATAACCTATTGTATGGTACAGTGTTCTGATTCTGTCTGTGAGGAGGAAAAAGAAAATCATTTTTATGGATTTCAAATGCATACATCTTGGAAAAAAACCTCTGGCATTTACTTCACTTTAAAAATTCTTTCCCTGTGCAAGCTGGAGGGCCTATGCATTCTACAGAATCTTTGAAAGATTATTGTATAATAAATATTTTCTTTGCCATTTAATACCACTATTGAATGCATTAAAGTTATACTGTGCCACATGCATTAATTTAGCAGTTACTACGTTCAAATCAAAACATTTGAAGCTATAATATCCCAGCCTTACTGCTGAATTGAAAAATATGTAAGAACATGTGCCCATGCCTTTTCAGATTTGTTTTTTCACTCATATGTGTTGATGATTTTTGAAACTGTAGTTCAGCTGTCCAGTTCTTGAATTGCCTCCCTTGCTATATTTTTTTGTTTAATCAACTTACTGTTGTCATTTTTCCCGTCCTACAAAGCTTCCACAAAAGGAACACTTTAAAGTACTGGGGGCCTAGGATGTGGGGACCACATAGCACTTTGTTTCTTGATAATAATGGTGGTAATACTTTGGAAATACTTTAAATCAGTAGTAAGTAGACAAAAAACAAAACAAAACAAAAAAACCAATACTTATTTTTACAGGTTTCATTATTCAGAATTTCTCAGTATGTTTTATGCTAAGATAATTGGCCAGCCAGGAGAAAGAACCCAGAAAAAATACTTTGAAAACCTTAAGGGTACATACAACTTCATGTAATAAATATTAATATAGAATAAACACAGTAACACTTAATTGTGAGACAATTTAAAATACTCAGAGTAACCACAAAAAATTGTTTTGATGTCTACTTCATAAAATCTAGAGAAACAATGTGTCCTTGCAAACAAAAAGGAAAATAATCGGAGATATTTTAAGGACCTTTAAAATAGCTACAGTAAGAAAAAGTTAACTATGATTTTCATAGAGTAGAAATAACTATTCATTCAGCACAACAGTTTAAGGGTTCAAAAGACAGGCCTTTTATGCAACTGAATTGTGGAACAATGTTATTCAAAATGAAACTTCGAAATAAAACTCCTTTTTTTTGAGCGTTTGAAATGACTGAAATTGTTGGTAACATTTGTGTTTTGCTGATTAGAAGAGTAAAACAATACCTTTTATTTGAACATATAAAAATTTGCACAGTTTTTTTTTAAATTTATAGGTCAGTGTTATAAACAACTGAAAATGATTTGTATTCTTTTATCAATTTGAAGGATATAGCACTTATCCTGCTCCTGACATAGCGAATACCATCTTTTGATAAAAATGTTTTTCTGTCAGAAGGATCTGAAATGCAATTAACAATTAAATTCTTTGTTCACCAATGAACTGACTTTACATTTTGTTACAGCCAATTTCTTTCTATGGATATTGGGTGCTGGGCTAAGTGAAATGTGTGCAGGTTTTTTTTTTTTTTTTCTGTGATGCATTTCAGCTATGTGAATACCAGAATTATAAATTTAAAACGGCATACCAGCAATATATGGGCTATGATTCCGTTGAGGAAGTATTTCTCTGTTACTGTATTTTCAATTTCTGAGCTAAGCTATGGATGAATTTCATTTCTTTCCATCTTTTTATAACTGCAAAGAATAAAAATTAGAAAAATCCTTTAAAAATAAAAAATGGACAAGATGGTAGTTCATGATATGGCATTGATGTGTCTGAAAACTCCTAAATTCTACAAAGATAATGAAAAATTCTTAAAAGATTTTCTATGACTTTATGTTGGGTTAAAGAATTTTTATAGTGATGATGGAGTGCCATGAAATTAATACTTGCAATCCAGATTGCTGTAGTTTACAGTTTTCTCTGTTTCAGACCTGGTGTGCACTATTTGTACTGAGCACGCCACAGAGTGAATTATCCAAAGTCCAGTGATTTTAATGTGTTTTGGTTTGTAAACAAAATTATAGTAATTTCTTGCACATTTTGGAGAAATAATTGTATAAGGATTAATGTATCTGCTTCTGGATACAGTGTGTAAATAAAAATTTCATTCACAAGAAGATTTGTGGAGTGTTCTATACCTGGATGAAGTTCTAAAACTAAACAAAATAAAAGAAACAACCTGAAAGACGTTGTAGAATTTGAGCATCTGACTTAAAAATCTAGATTCTATAGATTTTAGCTGTTCCATATGTTCTTTTTACCACTGCCAATAGACTTTTCAAAATGAGGTATTTCTATATACAAATTGTATTAATGCCTAGTTTTAAAAGTGTAAAATTTTTGAGAACATGATTTTTACAATATTTGCATACCTGCTGCAAGTTATATGTATTTTTTTTTCCTAAACAAACAAACAAAAAATAACAGTACGAGAATTTGTAACAGAAGTCTTCATTTCCTCCAGATGTACCAAGATGGGCAAGAGTTCTTATTTATTTCCAAAATATGAAATAATATATGGTGTTGATATTCACGTGTTCTCTTGATGCTTTCCTAGATTTTTTTTTAAGAGTGAATGAAGTTTTAAACTTTGGAAAATCGTGCAAAAATACCAGAAGGTAAGGAATTTGTATGTCTTGAAGGATATGCTAGTTCATGTGTTTTATTCTAGTTGTGGCTTACTTAAACTTACTTGCACTCTCAAATTCAAGAAAACACTTGCCCGTTAGGGTCTAGTTATAAATATGTTTTTTAAAACAAACAAAAACACCTTGATAGCTAGTAGTGAGTGTTCATATTGTCAATTATTGTCTACAGCTGATATGTACATTGTTGTGTATTCTGTAACTTAGGTCCTAAACCAAAATCCAAGGACAACTCATAGTTTTTGCCACCTAAGAAAAATCTACTTTCTCTTTCCTACTGGGGTTGATGTTATTACAAGTTTTGGTATGCATGTGTGATTACTCATCATCTTGAATACATGTTATTCTCTGATTTAGTTCTATTGTTCACTCCAGTAAATTTGGTGAAAAGGAAATGCATCCTCAAATGGTAAGCAAAGAAAGGTGAGTAGCAGTTAACTTTACAGCTGAATAGCATGATGCAAGCAGGGCTGAAATGTTTATAATCAAGATACCTGTAATCCTAATTACTTCTACCTCACATTCATTCAGCTTCATAAATGGAAGAGTGGAAGAAAAATGGTTAAAGCACTACCAAGATGCACAAAACTTAATATATGTTTGATACTGTAATCTTACACCAAGACACAAAAGCTGAGCTTCGTGGAGCAGGGATGTGAGTTAAGTTATCCTCTCCAATTAAGAGAAGTCCTCAGAGACTACAAAAGTTTAAGATGGAGTAGAAGTTCTTAATATTTAGAGAACAGATTATGCTACTAAGGTAGTATTCAACTAATTCATGTCCAGCAAAACTAGAAGACACCAAAGTACAGGTACATGACAGCCTTGTTCCCTTTTGTCTCTTGTAGATGATGATGAATTTTAAGTTTTCTAACACATCCTTATGTTTTCTTTGTCTTTCACTTATGTTTTCAGTTTGGTTGGATGAGTCTGAAAAAAAAAAAAAAAGACAAAAACACCAAAATCTGATAGGAAGAATGCACAGGAGAGAAATTGTTACTTTCTCTTTACTTACCATGGGAACTTTGGTCAGATTACAGGTTGTTGCACAAAGCTTAATATTGACATTATTAATGTCTTCATACCAGTTAGATGATAAGAAGCATTCATCAAAGAATCATTTTAATTAGGAGATAATTAACTACTAGTGTGGGTTAATATAATGCGGGAAGTGAAGATAATCTCATAATCATCTTTTGGTACTTAATTTATGATATGTCCAAGTTTCTTATGAGGATAATTGATTATTATCCTCAAGTGCAAGGTCTTATACCTGGGTCAAGAAAACCCCGCTATGAGTACAAGCTGGGGCATGAAAGGATTGAGCACAGTCTTGCTGAAAAGGACCTGGGGATACTAGTGGATGAGAAGCTGGACATGAGCCAGCAACGTGCCCTTGCAGCCCAGAAAGTCAGCTGTATCTTGGGCTGCTTTAAAAGAGGCATGGCCAGCAGGGCAAGGGATATGATCCTGTCCCTCTACCCTGCTCTGGTGAGGCCTCACCTGGAGTACTTTGTCCAGATGCAGAGTCCTCAGTGCAGAAGGGATATAGACCTGTTGGAGCACGTCCAGAAGAGGGCCACAAAGATGATGCAAGGGGCGGAACACCTCTCCTATAAGGACAGGCTGAAAGAGCTGGGGCTGTTCAGCCTGCAGAAGAGAAGGCTGTGAGGTGACTTGACAGTGGCCTTTCAGTATCTAAAAGGGAGCTACAGAAAGGAAGGGGACAGACTCTTGCAGGATCTGTGGTGATAGAACAAGGGGAAATGGTTTTCAACTTAAAGAGGGTAGATTTAGGTTAGATATAAGGAAGTCTAAAAGTCTTTTACAGTGAGTGTGGTGAGGCACTGGAACAGGTTACCAGAAATGTGGTTAATGCCCTGTCCCTGGAGACTTTCAAGGCCAGGCTGGTCTAGGCTCTGAGCAACCTGATCTAACTGTGGTTGTCCCTGTTCATTGCAGGGGAGTTGGGTTAGGTGACCTTTAAAGATCTCTTCCAATTCTGAGAATTCTATGACTCTGTAATATGTAAAATCAGAGCTGTAGCCTGTTATCATTAGGTTGCTATCTTTTCTCTAATTAATAGTAATTCTGTATGGGAAAATTGTATTTGAATTTTGCTTGCTTTCTCAATATGTTAGTTTTGGAAAGCATTTACGTAGATGAGGAAAAAAGAAAACAGTTTTGACACTGTCACTTCTTCAAAAGAACATTGGCCTCAATAAATTTTTAAAGTATAAATAATTTTAAGTGGAATCCTTTAACAGAGGATATAGCAGAGTTATAAAGCAGAATATTGGAATGACCTTTTGTTTATTTATTTAAGAAACAGTAAGTGTTGCCATTATCATTAGAGGCTGTTTTCTCTCTAGTAGTTTGTAACATATTAATTTAGTGTATTGCTTAATTGTTACATAGGCTTTCCAACTGTAATGTGATACAATAATTAAATATTATTATTCAAGTCCAGGTTGGATGGGGCCCTGGGCCTCAGGTTGGTGGCCCTGCCTGCAGCAGCGGGGTTGGAACTTGATGATCCTTGAGGTCCCTTCCAACCCATGCTATACTATGATTCTATGATTACTTTCATTGATGATGTTGTACTGAAACGTGAAATGGTGGAGGCACGAGATGGAAACATAATGAAATCCTGGCTAATGCCATAGAATCTTGCAATCATTTAGGTTGCAAAAGACTCAAAATNTTAAGTAAATGTTTATGGTATCTGTCGAAGATTCTGGCATTTGAAAAGCTTACAGTTATTCTGACATTCAATAGGAAAAAAGACTTTCAGTTGGGAATACAGGTTCCACACTGTAATCATTCATTCATGCAATGTTAATACATGGCATTTTTTTGCTTCCTTTTTTTTTTCCTCCTCCTTCTTGCCCTTGATTCTGTCCCTTTTATGTTAAAGGGATCGTGGCTAATTGACTTGGGAGGGAGGCTTAGTCTGCCTCCCTCTGCCCATAGATTTTAGTATTTTAGAATGTCACCTTCCCCATCTCTGGTAGGAGTTGGTAGTTAGTAAACATCAGCATAGAAAGGGCTGTTTATCTTTGATACAGCTTTCTTTTTTAGGTCATTTTCTTCTTTTTGTTTTATCTAGCCTTTTGTCCCCTGAAGTGAGTCTTTAGTAATGAATACACTATTGCTGCAAGGTGGTGTAATAGCACTACATCTTGGGTTGCCTGAATTGATAGACAAAATTTATATTTTTTTAATTTATTTTTTGACCATAATGTTTAACAAAAAAGTAAAAAAAAAAAAAAGAAAAACAAAGGTAGATAAAGGCTGCCTTTGCTTTTAAGGGAGCGAGAGTAAGGATTTCTTTAGTCTGATAAAAGTTTTAAATTAAAAAAAAATAATAAAATGAGCTGTCTATATACATAATTTGTTTCTGCCATTGAGATACATGTATGCAAGTGTGAATTCTGTTTTCTTTTTTTCCTCTACTGACATCTCCCCAACCCTAACCCCCCTGAATCAGAATCACTAAGTTTATTCAAAAAAGGCACAATAACCTATTGTATGGTACAGTGTTCTGATTCTGTCTGTGAGGAGGAAAAAGAAAATCATTTTTATGGATTTCAAATGCATACATCTTGGAAAAAAACCTCTGGCATTTACTTCACTTTAAAAATTCTTTCCCTGTGCAAGCTGGAGGGCCTATGCATTCTACAGAATCTTTGAAAGATTATTGTATAATAAATATTTTCTTTGCCATTTAATACCACTATTGAATGCATTAAAGTTATACTGTGCCACATGCATTAATTTAGCAGTTACTACGTTCAAATCAAAACATTTGAAGCTATAATATCCCAGCCTTACTGCTGAATTGAAAAATATGTAAGAACATGTGCCCATGCCTTTTCAGATTTGTTTTTTCACTCATATGTGTTGATGATTTTTGAAACTGTAGTTCAGCTGTCCAGTTCTTGAATTGCCTCCCTTGCTATATTTTTTTGTTTAATCAACTTACTGTTGTCATTTTTCCCTTCCTACAAAGCTTCCACAAAAGGAACACTTTAAAGTACTGGGGGCCTAGGATGTGGGGACCACATAGCACTTTGTTTCTTGATAATAATGGTGGTAATACTTTGGAAATACTTTAAATCAGTAGTAAGTAGACAAAAAACAAAACAAAACAAAAAAACCAATACTTATTTTTACAGGTTTCATTATTCAGAATTTCTCAGTATGTTTTATGCTAAGATAATTGGCCAGCCAGGAGAAAGAACCCAGAAAAAATACTTTGAAAACCTTAAGGGTACATACAACTTCATGTAATAAATATTAATATAGAATAAACACAGTAACACTTAATTGTGAGACAATTTAAAATACTCAGAGTAACCACAAAAAATTGTTTTGATGTCTACTTCATAAAATCTAGAGAAACAATGTGTCCTTGCAAACAAAAAGGAAAATAATCGGAGATATTTTAAGGACCTTTAAAATAGCTACAGTAAGAAAAAGTTAACTATGATTTTCATAGAGTAGAAATAACTATTCATTCAGCACAACAGTTTAAGGGTTCAAAAGACAGGCCTTTTATGCAACTGAATTGTGGAACAATGTTATTCAAAATGAAACTTCGAAATAAAACTCCTTTTTTTTGAGCGTTTGAAATGACTGAAATTGTTGGTAACATTTGTGTTTTGCTGATTAGAAGAGTAAAACAATACCTTTTATTTGAACATATAAAAATTTGCACAGTTTTTTTTTAAATTTATAGGTCAGTGTTATAAACAACTGAAAATGATTTGTATTCTTTTATCAATTTGAAGGATATAGCACTTATCCTGCTCCTGACATAGCGAATACCATCTTTTGATAAAAATGTTTTTCTGTCAGAAGGATCTGAAATGCAATTAACAATTAAATTCTTTGTTCACCAATGAACTGACTTTACATTTTGTTACAGCCAATTTCTTTCTATGGATATTGGGTGCTGGGCTAAGTGAAATGTGTGCAGGTTTTTTTTTTTTTTTTCTGTGATGCATTTCAGCTATGTGAATACCAGAATTATAAATTTAAAACGGCATACCAGCAATATATGGGCTATGATTCCGTTGAGGAAGTATTTCTCTGTTACTGTATTTTCAATTTCTGAGCTAAGCTATGGATGAATTTCATTTCTTTCCATCTTTTTATAACTGCAAAGAATAAAAATTAGAAAAATCCTTTAAAAATAAAAAATGGACAAGATGGTAGTTCATGATATGGCATTGATGTGTCTGAAAACTCCTAAATTCTACAAAGATAATGAAAAATTCTTAAAAGATTTTCTATGACTTTATGTTGGGTTAAAGAATTTTTATAGTGATGATGGAGTGCCATGAAATTAATACTTGCAATCCAGATTGCTGTAGTTTACAGTTTTCTCTGTTTCAGACCTGGTGTGCACTATTTGTACTGAGCACGCCACAGAGTGAATTATCCAAAGTCCAGTGATTTTAATGTGTTTTGGTTTGTAAACAAAATTATAGTAATTTCTTGCACATTTTGGAGAAATAATTGTATAAGGATTAATGTATCTGCTTCTGGATACAGTGTGTAAATAAAAATTTCATTCACAAGAAGATTTGTGGAGTGTTCTATACCTGGATGAAGTTCTAAAACTAAACAAAATAAAAGAAACAACCTGAAAGACGTTGTAGAATTTGAGCATCTGACTTAAAAATCTAGATTCTATAGATTTTAGCTGTTCCATATGTTCTTTTTACCACTGCCAATAGACTTTTCAAAATGAGGTATTTCTATATACAAATTGTATTAATGCCTAGTTTTAAAAGTGTAAAATTTTTGAGAACATGATTTTTACAATATTTGCATACCTGCTGCAAGTTATATGTATTTTTTTTTCCTAAACAAACAAACAAAAAATAACAGTACGAGAATTTGTAACAGAAGTCTTCATTTCCTCCAGATGTACCAAGATGGGCAAGAGTTCTTATTTATTTCCAAAATATGAAATAATATATGGTGTTGATATTCACGTGTTCTCTTGATGCTTTCCTAGATTTTTTTTTAAGAGTGAATGAAGTTTTAAACTTTGGAAAATCGTGCAAAAATACCAGAAGGTAAGGAATTTGTATGTCTTGAAGGATATGCTAGTTCATGTGTTTTATTCTAGTTGTGGCTTACTTAAACTTACTTGCACTCTCAAATTCAAGAAAACACTTGCCCGTTAGGGTCTAGTTATAAATATGTTTTTTAAAACAAACAAAAACACCTTGATAGCTAGTAGTGAGTGTTCATATTGTCAATTATTGTCTACAGCTGATATGTACATTGTTGTGTATTCTGTAACTTAGGTCCTAAACCAAAATCCAAGGACAACTCATAGTTTTTGCCACCTAAGAAAAATCTACTTTCTCTTTCCTACTGGGGTTGATGTTATTACAAGTTTTGGTATGCATGTGTGATTACTCATCATCTTGAATACATGTTATTCTCTGATTTAGTTCTATTGTTCACTCCAGTAAATTTGGTGAAAAGGAAATGCATCCTCAAATGGTAAGCAAAGAAAGGTGAGTAGCAGTTAACTTTACAGCTGAATAGCATGATGCAAGCAGGGCTGAAATGTTTATAATCAAGATACCTGTAATCCTAATTACTTCTACCTCACATTCATTCAGCTTCATAAATGGAAGAGTGGAAGAAAAATGGTTAAAGCACTACCAAGATGCACAAAACTTAATATATGTTTGATACTGTAATCTTACACCAAGACACAAAAGCTGAGCTTCGTGGAGCAGGGATGTGAGTTAAGTTATCCTCTCCAATTAAGAGAAGTCCTCAGAGACTACAAAAGTTTAAGATGGAGTAGAAGTTCTTAATATTTAGAGAACAGATTATGCTACTAAGGTAGTATTCAACTAATTCATGTCCAGCAAAACTAGAAGACACCAAAGTACAGGTACATGACAGCCTTGTTCCCTTTTGTCTCTTGTAGATGATGATGAATTTTAAGTTTTCTAACACATCCTTATGTTTTCTTTGTCTTTCACTTATGTTTTCAGTTTGGTTGGATGAGTCTGAAAAAAAAAAAAAAAGACAAAAACACCAAAATCTGATAGGAAGAATGCACAGGAGAGAAATTGTTACTTTCTCTTTACTTACCATGGGAACTTTGGTCAGATTACAGGTTGTTGCACAAAGCTTAATATTGACATTATTAATGTCTTCATACCAGTTAGATGATAAGAAGCATTCATCAAAGAATCATTTTAATTAGGAGATAATTAACTACTAGTGTGGGTTAATATAATGCGGGAAGTGAAGATAATCTCATAATCATCTTTTGGTACTTAATTTATGATATGTCCAAGTTTCTTATGAGGATAATTGATTATTATCCTCAAGTGCAAGGTCTTATACCTGGGTCAAGAAAACCCCGCTATGAGTACAAGCTGGGGCATGAAAGGATTGAGCACAGTCTTGCTGAAAAGGACCTGGGGATACTAGTGGATGAGAAGCTGGACATGAGCCAGCAACGTGCCCTTGCAGCCCAGAAAGTCAGCTGTATCTTGGGCTGCTTTAAAAGAGGCATGGCCAGCAGGGCAAGGGATATGATCCTGTCCCTCTACCCTGCTCTGGTGAGGCCTCACCTGGAGTACTTTGTCCAGATGCAGAGTCCTCAGTGCAGAAGGGATATAGACCTGTTGGAGCACGTCCAGAAGAGGGCCACAAAGATGATGCAAGGGGCGGAACACCTCTCCTATAAGGACAGGCTGAAAGAGCTGGGGCTGTTCAGCCTGCAGAAGAGAAGGCTGTGAGGTGACTTGACAGTGGCCTTTCAGTATCTAAAAGGGAGCTACAGAAATGAAGGGGACAGACTCTTGCAGGATCTGTGGTGATAGAACAAGGGGAAATGGTTTTCAACTTAAAGAGGGTAGATTTAGGTTAGATATAAGGAAGTCTAAAAGTCTTTTACAGTGAGTGTGGTGAGGCACTGGAACAGGTTACCAGAAATGTGGTTAATGCCCTGTCCCTGGAGACTTTCAAGGCCAGGCTGGTCTAGGCTCTGAGCAACCTGATCTAACTGTGGTTGTCCCTGTTCATTGCAGGGGAGTTGGGTTAGGTGACCTTTAAAGATCTCTTCCAATTCTGAGAATTCTATGACTCTTTAATATGTAAAATCAGAGCTGTAGCCTGTTATCATTAGGTTGCTATCTTTTCTCTAATTAATAGTAATTCTGTATGGGAAAATTGTATTTGAATTTTGCTTGCTTTCTCAATATGTTAGTTTTGGAAAGCATTTACGTAGATGAGGAAAAAAGAAAACAGTTTTGACACTGTCACTTCTTCAAAAGAACATTGGCCTCAATAAATTTTTAAAGTATAAATAATTTTAAGTGGAATCCTTTAACAGAGGATATAGCAGAGTTATAAAGCAGAATATTGGAATGACCTTTTGTTTATTTATTTAAGAAACAGTAAGTGTTGCCATTATCATTAGAGGCTGTTTTCTCTCTAGTAGTTTGTAACATATTAATTTAGTGTATTGCTTAATTGTTACATAGGCTTTCCAACTGTAATGTGATACAATAATTAAATATTATTATTCAAGTCCAGGTTGGATGGGGCCCTGGGCCTCAGGTTGGTGGCCCTGCCTGCAGCAGCGGGGTTGGAACTTGATGATCCTTGAGGTCCCTTCCAACCCATGCTATACTATGATTCTATGATTACTTTCATTGATGATGTTGTACTGAAACGTGAAATGGTGGAGGCACGAGATGGAAACATAATGAAATCCTGGCTAATGCCATAGAATCTTGCAATCATTTAGGTTGCAAAAGACTCAAAATCATCAAGTCCACCACCAAATCATGTCCCTAAGCACTACATCCACGTCTCTTAAATACCTCCAGGGATCGTGACTCCATCACTTCCCTGGACAATACATAACCATAGTTTCTCTGAAGGAATTCTTCCTAATATCTGATCTAAACCTCCCCTGGTATAACTCAAGGCTGTTTCATTGTGTCCATACTTTGAAGACAGAAAATGCCTGGAATAAGTATATGAAGTAATCCCCATCTCCGTCTCTCCTCAACTTTCAAATCCTTTTTATAAAAAGCTACATGCAAAACTGTGAATCTGAAAGGTTTTTGAAAGAACAGCAAAAAAATCAGCTCTTAAAATTTGTTTGAATATAGCTAATATAGTTAGAGTTCAGTGACATATATTATGCATTGACTAACCTGTGCTCAAGATAAAAAAAAAAAAATAAATAAAAAAAAAATGTAAAATATCATTGCTTAATACGTAAATGAAAGTGATACTTTTTGAAAATATAAAAAATAATACAATTTTAAGATTAATTTGAGAAAGTCCTATAACATACATAAAAATTTATTTCATGTAACTTTTCAGTGAATTAGTTATCCCTCCAAGAGTCACTTAAAATCCTAGTTAATACCCAAATTATTTGATTACTTATATATAGATTTATTTATATCAGAATTAAACTTGAGCTCAGATGTAATATGTGGAGGGTTTTGTTTTGTTTTGTTTTGTTTTTTCCCCAGCTCTGCTAATTCAAAAATGTGAATGTTACATTTTGCAGTTAGGAAACTTATGTTTGGTTTGGTAGAAATTTGCTCCTTTAAAATTGAAGGCAGTGTGTTCAGTCACTGGAACAGTATTATGCTTGTAAAATTTGTGATATTTTATATGATGTACAATGCAGTGCAAGGGAACCAAATAGCTAGAAAAATAGCTCTCAGAAATGGCTTTATAGTTTGTTTTATTTTAAAAAAAGATGTTAATGTTCTGTTTCATTTTTTTCATCAAATATAATTTTTAAATATAAGGAAATCTACCTGAAGAGTAGCAATGTTTAAAATTCATGATTTTCTCTAAGAAGTTATTATTATGCCTTATGATGCTGACGGTTCTGTACACCTATTCCTCCATCAGACTATGTGAGTGTGTAGAGGTGTCAGTTCTCTTCAGTGCTGTAGCTCTCAGCTGTGACACTTCTCCCCATGCACGTTTTACCCAACCTGATCATTTACAGCCCAGCGTCCCTCAGGGCTTTAATCACTGTTTTAGTGCCATTTTCCCCAGTGCCCCTTGCAGCATTACTGGCATGCTTGCTGTATGGGATATCCATATTAAGACCCACAGTGGAGCCTGAAGATAAAACATATTCTTTGCTCACTGTCCTTTTATGCTGAAGAGAATAACAATATAAATATATCCAGTTTGCTGGTACTGTGTGTGGCAAGGCACATGGCCCCGTGAAGGGGCTCTCTGCAAGGCTTCTGGGTTAAGCCTTTGTCTGGTTTCTGTTGTGTGGTAATGATTGCTGCTTGACAGCTTGAAGGAAGCTACCCTGCAGTCTGAGGAAGCAGATTAAGTATTTGTTTCTAGAAGTCTCTAGAAATCCTCCCTATACGTATTAGTGCCTGAGGCTTTTCGTGGTTTAAGGCAGCAGTTCACAAGAGTTGTCATAACAAGAATAAGAATAATATGCCAGAAAAGCAAGCTTCCATTTATAGTGAGTGCTGCTGCTCACAGTCTGCTTGCTCTGCATGTGACCTGCCATTACTCAGTGTCACCGTGTCCAGCTCCACGTTGATACAGCATGCGGGTCCCTGGCTGGGGGCAATGAAGCAATTTCACCTAAGTAATGCAAGGAGTGTGAACTGGGATCATTCGTTGTCTTTCCCAAAACAACATATAGAGGACAAAATGTGAGTACAGGAAGGATAAGTTCAAAAAAAGAAAACAACAACAACAAAACAAAAAAATCCAACACAACCAACAAAAGGAGTAAGTTTTTCATACATCAGATCTTCAGGTGTGAAACTCCTTATTGGTGGTTGCGGTGGATAACAAGAATGTATGTAGTCCAGAAAATACATAAAGTTCTGCTAAGTGCAACAATGGCTTGAGGTGGCTATGAGAGCTTTTGAAGGAAGTATTGACTGAGTTTCCCCTATTTGTGTTCTTTTGCATAGTTTGGTTCTTACTTGACAAACATAATATTGAGCTGTGAGGACCTCTGGTCTGACCATATACATACACTTTTGTTTTTACTTTAGATGAGAGATTGTAAGTCTTATGCCTTAGTTTCAGCTGGGAAGGAATTGTTTTCTTCAGAGTGTCTGGTATGATGCTATGTTTTGGTTCTAGAGGAATTAACGTTGTGGCCAGCAATGATCAAATTATCACATCTTAAAATGCCTAACTGTTCTTTCAGGGTATTTGAGATTGGTATTTGAACCAAAGTAAAATTTGTGCCATATAAATATTTCAGTGCATAGGAGCAAGAGGAAATCTGAAATACTTTTTCTTTTCTTTTTTTTTTTTTTCCTCCAGTGCTTGCCAAAGCAGTGTTTCCATGAATGTATTTGGAGGCATAAAATAATCTCACTGAAATTTGTATAAGAAAATAATCCAACCTGGTCATCCTTATGTCTGGAGTCATACTGATGCGTCTATTTCATATAATGTTGTATGTTTATTTTGGGTTGCAGAGGTGATGAAATTGCTGGAGGAAAATGAAGAAAAAAATCGAGGGAAGAAGGGAAAAAATAATTCTTCCTTTTGTTTTAATGTGCAAGTAAGAGATGCAATACCATTGGAGTGGAAAGAAACATCTTGAATAAAGATGGATAGCAATATTTTACATTGCAGGGATTTTGCTCTTTTTTTTTTTCTCTGATCACGTAACTACCTATTATATAAAAAGCTTAAGCTTCATAATTTGATATCTGCACATCTTTTAAGACATTTGGTAGCTGCTTCCAGAGATTTTTCAAAGATTTTATCTTCAAAGACCTATCGGGAACGACTTTTTTCACTTTTTTTTTTTTTCTCTCCTGTCCTGATCGTCTTGGAAAAGATCAAATGCTTGGCTAATGAATGGATTAGTGCCTTTTCTCATTGCTTTATGAGTTCAGATATTTCCCAATGGAAATACACAAATAGATTTTGATAATGAACAAAGGGAAGATATATTTTAGTGCAAAAGTACTGATGCTGAAGGGCATGTCAAATACTGGAAGTTTTTTCTGTGGAAAAGAAACTGAAAACCTCCAAGGAATTTGGCCACAGATTTTTTAAAATGGTGGGAAGTAATTAAAAGAAGTAAGTGCATAATGAGTGATTTCCTAAGTCTAAAATGATACTAAAAGGATCTGAATTTTCTATCTGCAGCACTGGAAGGCAAAAGAAAATCTGGGGCCTCATACAAATAGAACTGTAAAAGCTAGTGCATTACCCCATCCCTGTCAAGACAAAAATATATAAAAAATGTTGCGGTTTTGGAACTGAGCATGGAGGTGGTATTATAGGAAGAAAAGCCAGAGATCTTAAAGGAAAAAAAATGACAAATTCTAATTTCAGAGGGTGGATATTATGAAAAGTTGGCAGTCAGCTGAAATCTTCGCCTTTCTGTAGGGATCAGTTGGAAGCACATGCTTATCCTTTTAATAGGAGGTGATAGTCCGTGTTTCATTTTAAGCACAAATTATTTTGAGGGCTGGGGAAATTAAGAAAAAATGGAATGAGTTGAAACGTTTTCCTCCTCTGTAGACCTTTTACAAGTTTCGGTTCTTAGACCTGAAAACATACTTACTTGAAACAATCATAATGCTGTTGACACGCAGCTGGGATGGTGATAAGAAATAATAATAAAAAAACATTATGAAGTATATAGAGGTTATATATCATGAAAATCTCATCTACACGTAATAGTATGATAATATACCATTATGTCTTCATATTTCCTTAGTAGTAATATATTCTTTGTTTTGAAACTGCATGTTAACACATTTTGAGACAATCTTAAGCTTTTCCGTGTACAAGGCTCTCACTCTTTACAGTTTTTCAAAACTTTTTTTTCTCAAACTCCCAATAATAGTAAAATAAATAATATTTTATTACCTTTTATTACCTATTCTTATAAGCCCTCTGTCGTTTTATTGTATTTCACACAATTCTCTTAAACGTGGCTACTTTCAGGCATAAGCATGAGGCTGTTTAAAAAGGAGGACAAAAAAGAGTTAGTTTTTACTTTAAAGGAAGGACTAGCTTCCTATTTTTCTCTCAGCTTCTAAGAGGAGACAGTGGGTCTGTTATCCAGCAGGGGATTTAATGTAGCTACCAGCAGTTATGACTTTCACTTTTTAAGAATCCAATGCAACGTTGCCTGTTACTCCACTCTGTCTTCAACGGTGGTACAACAGGAGAAAAGCTGTGATGAACCTGGCTCATTCTGTGTGAGAGGATAGTTGTACGGCACAATCAAGGACCTGCTTCACAGAAGTAGATAAGAAAACCCTTTCCTGACAGCTCCAGCACTTATCTAAGCTTATCTATAGCAAAAACCCTCAGAGCACCAAGGTTTTCACCTTTTTCTCCCTATCTTGTGTGCACTGTTTTTAGCTCTTAATGCTGATTTTGTCTGAGCCAAGAGTTATGTGGCCTTGCACAAAATGTTTAATTTCTCTGAGCCTCAAGTAAATTAGCTGAGCAACTGGATAAAAGCAGATAGGAAAGCTAAAAAGATTTCCAGAAAGCACTATACTTGGAGGTGAGGAATATGAGGGGAAGTGGTGAAAAAAACAATAGGTAGGATGCAGATTCCAAACATCATCAGTGTAACCAATTCAAAGGAATAATTCCAAGGAATTACTTATCTGAACTCATAATGTGACTGTCCCTTTCTGTGCACGTGTGTTTATGCACCTATGTATGACTGAGAGAACACTGAAGAAGTTCAGACAGATTGAAGGATAATTTATAGCCTTCAATATAGTAGTGAACTAGTCTTATGCCAGCATGAACAACGTGTAGACAATTGTTTACTTAGTACAAAAATTTCTGTAATGATGAACGTATGTGAATAAATAGCTTTAAGGCAAAATATAAACCAGTCATATAGAGTGCATGCAGGATTTCCGTGCTGGATCTGTTCATGAAGAGGTACTTGGAATCAATTGAAGGTTTTTGTTTCATTTTTGTTTTATTCTGAGCTCCAAGGCTCCCTCTTCCATCAGGGAAGGAAAGTAGAACCTGACACCCTATTGACAGTTGCATTTGGAAATGTAGTCAGTATAGTTTACGAGCAAAGCTCAAGTTTTGGCTAAATAACATGAAATGAATATTACTTCAAAGTTGATTCCTAGAACTCTGTAAATGACTGGAACGTCTGTTTTTCCTTGTAAAGTAAATTAGCCAATAGTATTTTCTGAGCTTGCATTTCCTTTTTTCACTTTCTTGAATTCATGTTCTATGACTAAAGCTTATTTTCATATTCCTTTGCATTATGTAAGTACAATTTAAATTACTTTGAGACATAAATAAAGACAGGCAGTTCCACTTGACCTTTCTGGCTAGAAGATCAGAAGCAATTCATGTCATGACCACTGTTCTTACTAAAAGCGATGACATTGCTTTAGCAAGGCAGTATAGCCTGTCAAACGTAGAAAAGGCACTGCAGAGTTCAGACAGTTACTATTCAAGATTTTGGGGAAATTAAGCTCCTGTAGGTATTGATAGTAGCTCATCTGTTTATTCTATTCACAGAAAAAGATTGTTCAACTGTTGACACTGAATCATTATGGAGATATTTCTAGGAAATGAATCAAGCCAAATGGTTTTGCCAAATGAAGTGAAGCGCTAATTTGAGGGTATAAGAAACTACTTGTTTTATTATTTTTTTGTTGAATGTTGTTCCTAGGCTGGTAGATATTGACTTATTTTAAGGAACTTTGACTTACTAAGAAATGTAAATAGCTGATTACCTGTTTCTTCATATTGCTAGGCCTTGTTTCTTAAGGTTCTGTTATCTTTGATTTCACTATGCCTAAGTAGGTTGATGATTATTCTAGTGGTGATCTGAACTTGAAAAGAAAAGCAATGAACAATTCACTCTTTTGTTTTAAGATATGAAAATGATGTCTATCCTTTTCACTTTTTCTGGTTATTGAATAGAAAAATTAAGTAGTAGCTTAAAACCCAAGAAGTCTTAGACAGTCTTGTCCTTTACTAGAGGTTTCAAAGTTTGTTCCAGTGCAGACCATAATTGAGACCATAGTTTAGAAGTTGACTGATAAACAGAATATTTTGAAATTAAATTGATTATTTCTCCAGAACATACAAAATAAGTTTTGTATGTTCTTGGAAAGGAATACAGAGAGAATTTGCCTTTATATTTTCCAATTCCTGCTGGTATTGAAATCAAAGGGCTTTGCAGGTGTTAGGATAG
This sequence comes from Pavo muticus, assembly GCA_016647715.1. Taxonomy (NCBI): domain Eukaryota; kingdom Metazoa; phylum Chordata; class Aves; order Galliformes; family Phasianidae; genus Pavo; species Pavo muticus. The sequence goes on along the minus strand of JACDJE010000167.1, from coordinate 5,550,955 downwards.
CACTGATTGTTTTTGTAAATTTCACAAGAGAGTCAATTTAATTTTATTATCTTATTTAGCAGCTGGGACAGCTCATACAGAAAATAAGCCAAAATGATGTTGGCAGGTAATTTAACAGGTTATCGGATCATTATTTATTAGTAAATATGTGGAATCACTCTTCTAATCTGAGATTATACTGTTCAAAGGAAGTTCTTGCCCTGCTGAGGATCTCTTGTGTGTGGCTGCGGAGGACTCTCTTTACCCTTTTGTAGTGTACTGAGACAAATCACTGTTCAACAATGTGACTTTGCTTTCTGTCTTTCTGTCTTTCTTGTTCAAACAGTCAAACTAGGTATCAGTTCTGTTTCACGTGCCTTTATGAGCCAAGTGGCATAAGGATCATGATTCTGTCAATAGTAAAGGAAGTTAAATTGTGAAAATGTCATCGTATTGGCCAGCACTGAGGTACATGCCAGTGGGACTCCTCTGTGAAGGTGACTGGCACTCAACCAAGTGCTGATTCTACACCTTAGGACATTAAAGATAAGATCTTTAAAAATCAAAACATTTTATCTGGCCTTGGGGGCTCTGTAGAGGAAGTTAGGGACATAAAAAATCAATTTTGAAAGTACACTACCTGCTAACAGTTGCTGGCTAAGAAGGCTGGTTTCTGCTACTGATGTTTGTTTCTCATGTTGGTAGTATCCCAAGGGTAACCCTGAAGCCCCAACAAAAGTTTCAAATAGAATTGTCCTATAATCAAATGTACTGCTGTGGGATATCCACCTCCTTTCACCTCTTAAACTATCAGCTGACCCAAAGCTAGTCACTGTAAAAGATTATCAGTGAATGAATATTTCTATCGTGATCATTTTACTATGACATGGAGTTTCCAGGTTAATCCCTTGAATTTTAGTAACACTCCTATAGTTTTAACATATAAAAATCAGTCATTTGATAATACTTTGCAAGTACTGTAGACTTGATGGCAGTGCATAATTACCAGTTAGTAGAAAGTAGAAAACAAGACTGTCCTTTCAAATAAATAGATGTATGGATGGCATTATTGTATTTTGCTGGTAGTAGATTACCATTAGTTATATTTCCTTGTGAAAATGGGACAGCAATACCTTTCAAAGGAGCAATGTCAGGCATACTTGCTTCTTTACATTAGGTGAGTCTTGAGTTTTCAGAAGAATGAACACATACTCTTTCAGCTTTCATACCTTTGTGCTATCCCAAGACTCATAAAGCAAGGAGGATTGACAGGTTCAGCATTTTGCTCATTTAACATGGAGAAATCATTTAGAAAAATGATTTATGATGTTTCAGTGAAACAGTTCATAAAGGATAATGTCTTTCTAGTTAGAATTCACATGCTGTTACATAGGAAGAGCTTTGGCATTTGAAGGAAAAGTCAGATGTGGTGTCATCGATTTATAACTGCCTACCTGAATATGAGACAGAGGGAATTCCCCATGAAGCATTTTATTTCTGGGAATACTATCTTCCCTGATAGTTAAACTTAATCACTCATAGAGAAAGCCATTTGACAATTAGCCACAGATTTGTGATTGTGCTGAGGGATGGCTGGAAGAAAAAAGGAGACACTAAACTATACAACATTTCTGTGTGTGCAGAAGAGGTAATTTATTCAAGAATGGGACTCTAATTCTTCTGTCTTAGTCATATTATGATGACATAAAATGGGAAGATTGAGATAAGCTTACCAACTTTATTCCCACTTCAATATTCAGCGACGAGACGATAAGGATATATTTTCCTCCTATCAGTTGACCTGATACTTTTCAATATGCACTGGAATGAAAGCTTTTACAGTGGTCCTCAGATATTTGAATCTATTTCCCCCCTCATTCTGTTACTAGTTCTGAGTTCAAATCTCAACACAGTTCTTCTCTCAGTTTAAAACCAGCTCAACCAGATCCTAACCTTCAGCTTGATTGTACATTGATTTTGGGAGCAAAACTGCCTGCGCCTGCTGCTCCTGCCCCAGCGACTGTGAGAAGCAGACAAGTAGCTAATGACTAACACACTAGTAAGACAAGCAATGATCTCCAAGGAGGAAGAATACTTTGTTTTCCTTTGAAAGTTCACAAATGTGTCTTTAAAAAAGTTTGAGGTACTCTGCTGGATTGAAGAGGAGTGGGGCATACGTTGGAGTCAGCTGAAGCTGAAGTGACAGATAAAGAGGGATTTGTTAAATTATTAGTGAAATGTGTAAGTTCTTCTGTGTGCAGAAGTAGAATAACAAGTCTTCAGGGACACACCTGAAGCTTTGTGAAGGGTAGCTGGGACTAGTTGTGGCATTAAGGAGCTGAACTAGACAACATCTTGCTTTCTAAAGCAAGTACAATAAAAAATCAAAGTGAAACTTTATATCAAAGAGAAGATAGCTTTTCTTTCACTTTCTTCTTTTAACTGTGAACTTCTCTGAATGAACAAGTTATGATATTTTGACTATTGTACTGCTATCACTGGAAAATATGCTACATAAACTTTGCTTAGATTGTCCCTATAATGTTTAGGGGAGTATGTATCACATTTTCCTAATGTGACCACGTGCAAATACTAGAAATGTGGAAGGAACAAGCAGAAAGAAGGCAAATTAAACCTAATCTTTATGTGATTCTTACTCTGGCTTAGTGAAATATAGAAAATAAGAAATTTCAATAACAATAAACTCCTACTACTAAGATGAAGAAAATTATGAATTGGATTATAATTCATCCATAAAGTAGACTGAGCTAGATCTCCAAGGAAAACACATTTTCAGTACCTCCTAGCTAGTGATTGAGACACTTACTGGTGGTGGGTGATGAAAGTCAAGGTATTTCAGTATACTTAACGTATGATTGAAATACAGTGCAGCTGTTGTTCATAGCCGACATGGGTTTGTGAAGGGAAAGTCCTATTTAGGTAGCTTAATTGTCTTTTTATGACAAAGTTACCCACCTAGTTGACCAATGTAAGCCAGTATATGGAATCTTTTTGAATATCTGCAAAGACTTTTGTACCATCTCTCTCTGTATCCTTTTGAACAAAATGTTGAGTATACAGCTGAGGGGAGGCCCCATGGCAGCTGCAGCTCCTCACAGGGAGCAGAGGAGCAGCGCTGAGCTCTGCTCTCTGATGACAGTGACAGGGCCTGAGGGAATGGCATGGAGCTGTTTCAGGGGAGTGTCATGTTGAGTGTTATGGAAAGGTTCTTCACCAGAGGGTATTTGGGCCCTGGAACAGGCTGCCAAGGGCGGTGGTCACAGCCCCGAGCTGTGGGAGTACAAGGAGCATTTGGACATTGCTCTCAGACATAGGGTTTGAATGTTGCGTGTTCCTGGGTGGAGTCAGGAGTTGGACTGGATGATCCTTGTGTGTCCCTTTCAACTCAGCATTCAGTGATTCTATACTTATTTATTTGAGTAGGCAAAGAATAGCTGTTTTACCTTTTTTCTAGATGAATGCCTGAATTCCAGCTTTTCAGTCATGTCTTGTATGATGCATCCATGAAAATAACCTACGATATCTCAATTAAAGAAACAGCTAGTGAAAATGTTGTTTTGTGATAATTTGGGATATTTTAAAGTGTTTGCTCCTGTTTGGATCAACCACTCACAAAATCTGCTAAATGCCTCTAAGATTACAGGTGAGCATTTATTCTCTCCTGACACCTAGGATACTGATTGGATCTTTCCACATTTTGTAGAAAGATTTTTCATTTTTGTCCTGATTTCAGCTGAGACAGAGTTGATTTTCTTCACAGTGTCTGGTATGATGCCGTATTTTGGTTTTAAGAGAAAAACAATGCTGATAACACATGAATGTTTCAGTTGTTGCTGTGCAGTGCTTCACAGAGGCAAGGACATTTTAGCTTTTCAGGTTCTCATACTGACCTGCCAGAAAGGGGGCTTTGGGGGCACAAGGAGCTGGGAGGGGACAGCACCAGGACAGCTGACATAAACTGGCCAAAGGGATATTCTACCATGTGCCATAATGTGAAAAAATATTAAAACTTGGGGGAAGATGGCAGGGGAAGAGGCCTCTGCCCAGGTACATTGTTCAGGCAGGTAATGAGAGATTGCTCTGTGTATAACTTGTTTCATCATAACTGTTATTTCTCTTTCTTTTCTGTCTTAGTAAATAGTTTTTATCTCAACCTATGAGTTCTACTTTTTTTCCCCCCTATTCTGTATCCTACCCTACTGGGATGGGAGAAAATCAGTGAAAGTCTCTGTGGAGTTTAGCTACTCACTACATTAAACCACAACTATTTTTTATCATTTTTAACCACAAACAAGAGAGTAACCTTTCATTTATTAGGCCATTGTTCAATGATTAAAACCTAGAGAAATTGGTATTTCTTGTTCCTAAAATTAACAATGAAGCTAATTTATATATATATGTGAAAGGTGTAGAGTCCTTTCACAATGAGGCATCTCTGGGTTTAACAATTTACTTTGGTTAAACAATATAATTTCTTGATATTTACTTTCAAGAACTGTCCTGTCTAGCTTTGGTGGGGTATTTGACATTTATTGAACACTGACCATTTCAAACAGTTGTTATGTCCTATGGAGGATAAAGGGCTGCGTGAAGAGAAAAAAAAAATACCAGAGAAAGTTATGTACTTACAAAACAATGAGCTGTTTTGAGAACTGCAGGTGCTGAATAGGCAGCCTTTTGGACAGCTTTCAGTGAGGAGTTATGAAGGTAGGACAACTACTGCTTGTCTTGATGAGTTTCAAATCAGGAAGAGGGGCAGAGAATATTTTGGTAGGAATTGTGTATGCTCAGCAGTATTGTTTATCACTTCCTCTTTGGAAGAAATGTCCTTTTTACTGTTTGGATCACTTGTCTCAGGTCCTAAAAGTGGGCCTTTTAGATAACCATAAAGATATATGGGTTATGGTCTCCCTCCGCAGCACTTGATGAAAACATCAGATAAAATAGGACGTGAATAATGTCCTTGTTGGTATTCTGATGTGGCTGTTTGCATAAAATCTTCAAATCTAGAGCATTTCATAGTTATTCAAAGACCGTGATTGGTATTTCTTGGTGATCTTCTATTCAGAACAGTAAGAGAATATCTGCAAAATTATAAGGACGGTAGTTGGCTGTTAGTTTTGTTTGCTGCTATTATTTTTTTTCTAATGGAGATGATAAATTCTTAAGAAAAAAAAAAAAAGCAGTTTCTAGTTCTTTCAGGCTTTACTTCTGTACATATGTTCTGGGAGACATCTCTCCTTTTTCTTCCTTTTCCTTCTGCTTACCTGTCACATTAATGACTATGGTAAGTACTGTTATATAAATGGCTCCTGTGGATAACCTGAGGGAAGCAGCAAATGGTTTTGTGCCAGAAAACCTGCATGTACAGAAAACTGCATGTTTCATCTTTGCTCCTCATGAGACCTCATTCTGTTTAGCATGGTTACTAAAAGAATGGAAATAATACTAAAGTTACATTGTTTCTCTGATAATAGAAAAATAAAATCATGGAATAATTTTGAAAGGGATTTAAATCATTTAGTTCTAAACTCCCTCCCATGAGCAGGGAATCTTCCATTAGATCAGGTTGCCCCGAGGTAGGAGACTATGTAAGATATACCGGTGATGTATCAGATATTAGTAAATGCTGTGGTATTCAGTACCCTGCTAAGCAATTTACAGTTTTCAGTTATTTTCAGAGTTGCCTCACTACCTGGAGTAGCTAGATTTTGGGATCGCTTAGGCCTTGTTTATGCTGCTATGTACATGTGGTTCCACCACTGATAATTTATTTAAATATAGTAAGAGATGTTAAAGGCTCTGGGAGATTGGAGGCATTGCTCTGCTTGTAAGCTTGAAAAAACAAATCTCCTTTGAGAACCAATTGTAATTAACTTTCAATTTTCTGGGTAATGGAGGATTTTGGTGCCCAAGAGAGAAGGACGTCTAACACAATCCTAGTAAATGAAGTTTTGAAAATGTAATGTCTGTGAGAAGTCCATGCAGTTCACTGCCATGTGCATAAAATTTTACTGTTTTTAGTCCCAGAATGATTTGTGTTGACTATAACCTGAACTACTGAGAATGCCTACTTGCAAGGACATTAAGATAGATGGACAGATTTTCCACAATACCAGGGTCAATCCAAACTCATTATTTTTCTAAAATGTGACACGATTGCGTGAATGGATGCCAAATATCCTGGAAGAATTTCCAGAGTCCTTGAATTCCATATGGACAGAAAAAGAGGACACATCTGAGGAAACTAAAATATATAGTAGTCTGGTGTCTTCTGAAACAATAAAGGGAATTGTTTCAGTTTTATTTGTATCTGTGGCCACTATTCTTCTCACAAGTAAGCAAAATTGCTCCTGACAGGTTCTCAGCGATACCAGGCAAAGCATTCACAGGTAGGCCAATAATCATATTGTGACACCAAGCTGACTGGTACAGTTGACACACTAGAGGGAAGGGATACTATCCAGAGGGACCTGGACAGGCTGAGAGGTGGGCCAATGCCAACCTATGAAGTTCAACAAGGCCAAGTGCAAGGTTCTTTCTTGCGAGACCCCACCTGGAGTACTGCATCCGGTTCTTGAGCCCCCAACACAAGAAGGACATGAAGTTGTTAGAGCAGGTCCAGAGGAGAGCCACGAAGGTAATCAGAGGGCTGGAGCACCTGCGCCATGAGGACAGGATGAGAGAGCTGGGGCTCTTCAACCTGGAGAAGAGAAGGCTCTGAGGAGACCTTATAGTGGCCTTTCCAGTACATGAAGGCGGTCCACAGGAAAGCTGGGGAGGGACTCTTTATAACGGCATGTAGTGACAGGACGAGGGGAAACGGTTTTAAACTGGAAGATGGTAGATTTAGGCTAGATCTTAGGAAGAAATTCTTTACTGTGAGGGCGGTGAGACACTGGAACAGGTTGCGTAGTTAGGTTGCGAACACCCCTTTCCTGGAAGTGTTCAAAGCCAGGGTGGATGAAGCTTTGAGCAACCTGGTCTACCAGGAGATGTCCCTGCCTACAACAGAGGGGTTGGAACTACATAATCTTAAAGATTCCTTCCAAGACATCCAAACCATTCGATGATTTTATACAGAAAGAAGAACTGAACTCACCCAACTAGTGAAGGGGAAGCTCTGCCTATACAGCATTCTGCCTTCTGTGTCTGGCCCTTATATGAGCCCAGCATGGCTCCACCCTGGGTCCACACCTTCTGGTCACCTGGGAAGCACCTGGGAAGCACCTGAGAAGCCTGTGCTCCCTGGGCCAGACACACCCCTTCACCAGGTGCTCAAACACCAGCTCAAGCCATGACCTATCAGTTCCCTTACAGCTGTTTAATAGAAACCGGAATCTTATCCAAGGGTTTAAGGAAAGTTAAATCACTTAAAAAGTCTGTTTCCTTGCTTTAGGACAGCTTTATCTCTTCAAGGTATGTACAATAGTTCTGTGCATAAAACTGAATGAGTCCTCAGTAAAATTAAAATGAAGCTTCCTAGTCTTTCTTCAGTAAAAAACTGATGCTGAATGATGTGATAAATTCAGATGTTGTCTAAGCGTAGAATTAATTTTCAAGTGTCTTTTTTTAGATCCTATTGTGTGATGGATTACTGAGCTTAAGTTGTGAATTACAAAATTAATCACTTATTAACTACTTCTGTGAAGCATGTTACACACAATTCCTTTTGAAATTATGTAGCCTTAAGATAAGATATATGTCTGGTGATAAACCCTAGCAATAACAGTTTTCGGTCAATAGTAGGTTTCCTGGGCACAATACTCCAGCTAGGGCCTCATGATGGCGGAGTAGAGACAGACAATCACCTCCCTTACCCTGCTGGCTGCCCCTCTTTTGATGCAGCCAAGCATGCTATTGTCTTTCCAGGCTGTAAGCTTACGCTAATCAATCACGTTAAGTTTTCATCTACCACGACCTCTAAGTCCTCAGTGGGGCTACTCTTAAGGAGTTCTCCCAGTTTGTATATACATCTAGGATTAACCTGACTCTAGCATAAAACCTTATGCTCTGCTTTGTTGAACCTCATTAGCTTCACAAGGGCCCATCTTTTGAGTTTATCAAGGTCCCTTTGGGTGACATCCCTTTCTTCTGCCATATCAACTGCACCACTCAACTTGTGTCGTCAGCAAACTTGCTGAGCATTCATTCAATCCCATAATTTGTGTCGCTGATAAAGATGTTAAAAAGTACTAGTCCCGAGACAGACCTCTGGGGATCACCACTCATCACTGGCTTCCACCCGGGCATAGAGCTATTGACCACAGCCCTCTGGCTGCAACCTTCCAACAAATTCCTTATCCACTGAATAGTCAACTCTTCAAATCCATAACTCTCCAATACAGAGATAAGGATGTGGTGGGGGACCATATCAAAGGCCTTGCACAAGTCCAGGTTGATGACATCAGTTGCCTTCCCTTTGTCCACCAGTGCCATCCCTCCATCATAGAAGGTCACCAGACTGATCAGACACACCCTTCCCTTGTTGAAGCCATACTGGCTGTCTCAGATCACCTGATCATCCCTCATTTGCTTTAACATGTCTTCCAGGAGGATCTGTTCCATGATCTTCCTAGGCACAGATGTGAGGCTCACCAGCTTGTAGTTGCCTGGGTCCTCCTTCCTTCCTTTCTTATAAATGATAGTATTGTTTCCCTTCTTCTAGTCACTGGAGACTTCATCTGAGAGCTACAACTTTTCAAATATGATGGAGAGCAGCTCAGCTACAATATCAGAATTGAACACATTCAGTCTCATGAGTCTGTCTTGGATTTGCTCTGCTCTTACAGTGGTGTGCAGTTAGATCTCAACCCCATTCCCACCAAGAGGTTCAGGGATGTGCGAAATATGATAATCCTGGTTGTCAGTGAAGGACTGAGGCAAAGAACTCATTGCCTTCTCATCAGCCTTCTCCATGTCTGTTGCAGCCAGTTCTCCTTTCTCATTTATCAGAGGAGGTATGTTCTCTTTGACCTGTCTCTTCTGACCAATGTACCTATAAAATCCCTTCTTGTTTTTTTTAACCTCCTTCACCAAGTTCAGTTCCATCTGTTTCTTGGCTTTCCTAATCCAATCTCTACATGTCCGGGCAGCATCCCTGTATTCCTCCCAGGTGACACGTCTTTGTTTCCACTGCCTGTACTTGCCCTTTTTTTCCTTCAGTTTGCCCAGCAGGTCTTTGCCAAGCTGTGCTGATTTCCTTCCACCTCTGCCTACTTTCTTATTCTGAGGGATGGAGCTCTTGCACTAAAAGTGTAATCATCAATAATATTCTTAATTGAAGGTTGCTTTCATTGTAGAGGTAACTGATATTTTCATAAAGCTTCTGTTCAAGATATTAGATTGTTGAGATAGATCATCATTCAGAAATGGTGATAGCTTGCTTTACTACCTATTCTTTGGATTTCTTTGGATGAATATTTAAGATTTATTCTTAGTTTGTTTTGAAGGCTATTACAGTGTGGAATGAAAACTGAAGCAGCTATGTCTCTCATGCTTACTATGGGTTATTGTGGATCTTTTGTAAGAGGTTCATTGATGTATTGTATTTACAGGAACTGTCTTGGATATAATGCACTTCATCTTATTTTCTTTGTCTACTAATTTAGCGTTGCAGAGCTTACAAAGATGCTGTCATAAATAATCCTTCTCTTTTAATATATATATAAATATCTCTAATTAGAATATGGTTTTTGTTGTTCTTCCACTCTTGTTTTTAAATATTTGACATTTAGAGAAGAAGCCTACCCCGCTTCAACTACTGGAACAACTTTTCAGATTCAAAAGAAAATTCCAGAATCACCTAAGAGTTATGGCCTTACTTATGTACCCAGTTCAGTATTGCACACTTTCTCAGTCATACTTTCTTTTAGAAAGCAATAAAATAAGTCATTGTCACTAAAAATGCAGTGATAAAGTAGTAAAGGATCACTAACTCCCCTGCAGTTCTCATACCGATAAAATATGTGTAACTAATTAGTGCAGAGTCTTAGGGGTGGAGTAGAATCTGGCACATTTTCAGGAAAATGCATTTCCTTTTTCAAAGTTAAATGTTGGGTGGCTTCACTCTTACTGTTGGTGAGAGGATCCGCCTAGTTGTTGGGAGCGCTATAAGCCTTGCACCATCAGAGGAAGAGCTGGGGTGTGGAGGAAGTTGATGTAGAGGTTTGTCAATGCCTTGATCTAAATACTTTGAAAGGAACTCTTAGTACTTGACTAAGAAACAATGGTAACACTTTGCATTTTCCTTCAAATATCTCAAAAAGTTTGCAAATAGCATTATATTTGTAAATGTTCATTAATAGAAATAAATAGTATTTAGTAAATGGGAAGCATGTAGTGGAAGAAGTAATCCTATTTTTTATTATTATTTTACTTACTGAAATTCACAGAAAAGTAATTATAGTGTTTTTAGATAAGTTTTAACAGTTTGGATAATGTTTCATAGGAAGTCTGCTGTAAAACTGGGTATACAGCCCAGATTTCCTGTTTTGTCTGTGGTAACAAATCAATCTTCCCTTCTTACAATGAACATTCTGGCCCTACAACTCATCCAGAATTTTGTTGTTTTAAGCCACAGTAAGCATGTTAAAATACACAAGCATTGCTGTGAAGTAGAATGCAAAACTTTACAAAGATAAAGGAAAATTTACACCAAGGCATCAAGTAGGTCTCCATTAAGCAGCATCTGTCCAGGTCTCATAAGATTAAAAAAAAAAAAAAAAATTGAATAAAATATGGTTGTTTTCACTGTGTGTACTGCTAGGACGTCAGTATTCATCCCCTTGTGTCTCAGTTACTAATGTATCCCATTTTTCTGCAGCCAGTGTTGCTGAATCCTACTGAAATGACAGTGTTTCTAGAACACTGTTTTCATAGAATCATGGAATGCTTGAGGTTGGAAGAGACCTTTAGAAGCCATCTGATGTAAGCCTTTGATGAAACTGGGGCTCCTGGAGCTGGTTGCCCAGGATCATACCCAGATGGCTTCCAAAAATCTCCAAGGAGACAGACTCAACAACATTTCTAGGCAGCCTGTGCCAGTGTTTAATCACCCTCACAGTAAAGAAATGTTTCCTGATGTTCAGATAGAACCTCCTGAGTTTCAGTTTATGTCTACTGCTTTGTGTCCTGTTTTCAGCACAAGCTGAAAATGGCCTGGCTCTATCCTCTTCACACCCTCCTTATTTATCTACTCTGATGAGGTACCCCTGAGACTTCTCTAGGCTGACAAGTCCCAGCAATCTTAACACTTCCTCATAAGAGAGTTACTCCAGTCCTTCCATCATCTTTATGGCCCTTCATTGGGCTCTCTACAATAGCTCCAGGTTGTTTATGAACTGTAGAGTCCAGAACTGGCCACAGAATTTCAGGTGTGTTCACACCAGTGTTGAGTAGCAGGGAAGGACCATTTCCCTCAACCTGCAGCCCAGGATGCCTTTAGCCTTTGCAGAAAGTGCACATTGCTGGCTCATGTTCAGCTTAATGTCCACCAGGACTGTCAGGTCCTGTTCTGCAAAGCTGCTTTCCAGCAGCTTATTCTCTGTTGCCTCCAGAATGTGCTGATACATGTATTGTGTTGTTCCTTCCCAGATGCAAGACTTTGCACTTCTTGATGAACTTCATGTGGTTTCTGTCAGTCCATTTCTCCAGCCCATCCAGGTTCTTCTCTGGCATTTCAGACACTCCCCCTAATTCCATGTCATCTGTGAGTTTACTAAGAGTGTGCTGTATCCCACTGTCGAGATAATTAATTAAAATGTTGAACAGGACTGGACCCACTATTGACCCTTGGGGTACATTGCTAGTTACCAGTCTCCAAATAGCCTGCATCACTTACCACAACCCCCTAGGCCTAGCTATTCAACCACTTTTCAGTCCATCTCACCATATGCTCATCTAGCCCGTACAGCAACAATTTCACTATGAGGATCTTATGAGGGGCAACACCACAGGTCTTTTTTGTCAGAAGTGATCACTCTATTACCAAATCTACATTATACAATGCATCTCGGAAGAGAGTCTCAGCTGGGAAATGATAATGGCTTGCAGAAAGAATCACTGGCTCAACTGTGAATAATTTTTTGAGTCAGTAGTGTGGCTTCAAGTGAATAGTAATGTAGATCTTATCATTCCTGGCTGACTAATTCCCTCCCATGTCTGGGGATCTGAACTGTCCAGCAGTTCCTGCTCTGGGACAGGCTTCTGATGGTGGCATTAACAAATCATCCATACGATCATATGCTCTTCAAAGTCACAGTTAAAGAGCCAGCACTGTGTCCTGTTTTGGGCTACAGAGCTTTGAGCTGAAAGCTTTCAGGAGAAAATATTGAGAGGGACACCATAGAGCTGTCCATAGTTATCTAGTGGAAGACTGTAGTGAAGGTGAAGAGAGTCTTTTTGGAGTCACATGTTGATGATAGGCACAAGTTGGTATATGACAAATTTATTCTTTATATGAGAAATTTATTTATTTTTAATCATTAAAGTGTTCAAACACTTCCTTACAATTACTTTGGGAGTAATTTACCCAAAGTAGCTGTGGAACCTTCTTTCTTGGAGAGACTGAAAGTTGAGCTAGAAGGTACCATGAGCACTGTGCTTTACCTGGACCTGATTTGCACAGGGTATTGAATTCTCAGAGGTCTCTTTCAACTTGATTCTGTGATTCCTCTCAGGTTTGTTTACTCTAACCTCACAAACAATACTGTAGTCTTATGAGCAGTGGAAGAGGGTTTTAGAAGCTGTTTATTCTGAAAGTTACTGGTTTGGACCTTAAAAATGAGCATTAGATGATAACTGAGCAATTAAGACCATATAATACAGACATGTTCCCTCTAAACATTTCATCCCTTTGCTGCTTGTTCTGAATTGCAGTTCATCCAAAGTAATAAAGAAAAAAAAAAGATTCCATTGTAGAACTGAGTGATGAGGATGACACCAGTGTCCTGTCTGCTTTCCTCCTGTCCTGATGTAATTTGGGCTATATCATACTTCATTACAGGTGTTCCTATTTTCACATTAATGACATCTTCACTATAGAGTTTCTCTACATGCTTGTTTGATTCTGTCCTCTTGACTTGACAAAAAGGCCTCAGTGACCCAAAGCACAGCATTCTTCTATTGAAATCAGTGGATTTTCTTTCTGTCTCCATCCATTGATGGTTTTTGCTGCTGCCTTCTGTGGAACTTACTGCAGGATGCTGGGGCTTCCCAGCCTCATTTGTCATTGGTGTTCAACATGCAGAAAGCAGAGCACACTTCAGAACTTACAGCTTAACACTTGCACCTGTCACTTTCTAATGTTCTAACTATCAGTCACGTGTATTGAAAATAGATCATTACATATTTAGGGCTCTTCATTGTTTTAGAGTGTGTTATCACAGCAGGCACAGCTCTGCCTTTATGGGACAGGAAGCAAGAAACATTAAACAAATGACAGGGATAAAGCTAGAATCTCCACTGTGGTAGCATTGCACTTTGTGGCAGGAACTACAAGATGAGCTCATAAACTCAGTATATTCATCAAATATCTGATAGGTTTAAGTTCCCAAAAGCACTGTTTTTAATCTGTACCCTAATTCCTCAGGGAATGAGAGATGTGTCTGAAACAAATGATGCAGTATATTCACAGGTATTCGAATCCAAGCAGAAAACCTGTCAGCGAAAACATGAGCACTGCTCATGAGAGAGGGAATGAGAGACAGAAAGCAACCAGTAGAGTTTTCTTGGAAGGGGGAGTAAAGTCTTTGAATGTTTCATGATTTCTGTCCTCCTGGTACTTCTCAAAATTCAAATTGCTTGTTGAGCTATAAATGTGCCACAGTAAAATAAATTCAGGTTTATTTAGGTGTTCTTGGTCTGTTGATGTGGGGTTATTTAGGCTGAGAGAATGATGTTTTACACTATAAACGCATGTTATCAAGTACCACGTAGTGGAAATTCAATTTCACATTTAAAAACATGCTAGGCAGATAACCCTAGCATTGGATAGTACCAAATAGCGTTACAAGAGTCATCCTTAAAACATGGTAATGGGTTTTTAAACGGTAACCTATGTTTACATGTAATGAGGCAGATATAAAAGTAGAAGTTAAAATATACTTAGAGTGGAAATATAGCACTGTCCCAGACTCACACATAGAATGAGTAGAAGGGTGTGTCCTTTCTTTGTTCTATTATGCAAACCAGACAATACATCTAGTAATTCAGTCTAATCAGACTTTCACAATCAGGTGCTGGCATAGCACTGTAGCAAATATTTCCTGAATTCTTAGGCAGCCACATTTAGAGCTATTGGGAAAAATACGATATGGTAACCCCTTCACTGCCAACATACTTCAAATAAGGAGCAGCAGAGATAGTCCTACAGACTATCTTTAGGTATTTTGATCTGATAGGCCACTGCGATTTTCCATGGATGAAGAAGTATTGCTGCCTATATTTTTAATTCTCAGTCACGGCTGCTCCTCAGCTTCCCAGGAGGAGCTGCACTCACACACAAAGCAGTGAACAGCCTGGTGAGGTTCATCCCAGGTCGCTTTTTGCCTGTCAGTGTCCTTTGAACATTCTTTCTTAAGGCTGACAAAACATCTTCGCTTGGGAGCCAAACAGATATTTATTAGGCACTTGGTACCTGCCCTGTCAGACTGTCAACTGCAAGTCAGTCTTCTAAATTGCAAATAAATTAAGCATTTTAGCTACTGTATTTAAAAATTATCTGGAGATTCTTGTGAGTTTTCTGCAACTTAAAAGTATCAGGCAGTAATACATCACAGCTTTGCAAAACAGTGTTAAGATGACATTGTATGGAAAAAGTCTAAGTAATTAATGAACATGAATATTTGCATTGTAGAAATTTCAGAAAAACAATGGCAAAATATTTCAAATATACCCACATAAGTGGAGTAGCATTACTGGCTGTTTTCATTGACTAACACTGATATTCAGTAACACAAACTACTTCACTGAGAGGCAGATTTTACAGGATCTGTGAAATTTTAACCTGATCATAATTGTTTTTTTAAAGGCAGTTCTTTGCAATCTGTCCACTTTTTAATGAAGAAGGCAATCCCCCACTCTTCCTGCTCTACTTATCCCTTCAAAAACCTTAGTTCTCTATCATAGTACTCCAGTTGTGCAATTCATCTCACCATGTTTCTTTGATAGCAATTTGGTGATAGACTTCTAACTGCACCATGGCTTCCCTTTCCTCCTGCTTATTTATTGTGTGGATTGCTGTAAAGGCGCATCAGCTGGGCTATCAACTGTGTTATCTTCTTGGAGGAGCCCTCCCACATGCAAGCTTATAATTTGTTCAGATTCCTAGGAAGGCCTTCATTACCCTCAAACTCCTCTGAGTTATAATCTTACTGAAATACCCTTTTGCTTCTTTTCTTTTCCTGAGAGATTCTCAGTCCCAGCTGCTTTCCTCAACATTTCTTTGATGATGGGAGCCAGCTGAAGAAGAGAAACAATATTCATGACCCTCTGCAATTAAAAAGATCTCAGGTTTCAAATGCTAAATCTAAAATTCTTGCAGCGAAGTGTGTGTGGGTGTGCAGTCTGAAGATTAAATGAAATAATTCTCGCCAGCTTCTGTTGAGTAAATTGGAGTAATAAATACATTTAATTAAATGAATATGTTCAAGGATATTAACTACTTACAGAAGCTGTCTTAACAAAAGGAAGCTAAGTTCATTATTGGAAATACTTTTACATTTTCTTGTTGCTCTTTGCAAAGGACTAATAAGAATAAAGACAGAGGAAAAAAAAGATATGGGATGAATTTTTCATCCACTGACTGCTGGGAAAAATTCCATTAACTTCAAAAGCAGCTCATTAGAAAACATTATATGTTTTTTCTACTCTCAGTTTCATTTTTCATAATTTTCAGTCTCTAAAAATTTCTGTGTAGATGAGTATATGGTCTGTTTTCACCAGTTTAGCCACGGTACTAAAACTCTGGTAGACTTGCTTAGAGGCAGCCCAAATTGATGGCTGAGTATGTTATTTCACACCCGAAAACAGTGTATGTAACTCTGCTTGGCTGCCTCTGGCAAGGTAGAGCCACAAAGAATAAAGATGTTCACATACTGCAAGTGATTTTTATTTCCTTACATTTCCAGATGTGATGGTTTAATCAGATATATGAATTTAGAGTTAAATTTAGCAAATTGGACAAGGATGAAAGATTCTAATAGGTATGACTTAGGTGCTGTATCCTAAAGCTGTTGGACAATCAAGGTGAGACTTCTTTGATTCAGAAATCAAAGAGCTCTTCTTACAAAACCATCATGTATGAATAGCAATTCAAGTGAAACCTTCTAGGTAAGATATAGTGGTTTTGTTGTGAAATTCTATGTGTTGGCAAAGTCCGGCAGCTACTACTGGCACAATTCTTCCCACTGTTTCATTTTTCCATCATTTCTGTTAGGATCTTCAGATTTCACACATGTGATCTATCCTCTTTAGTACTTTTTCATTTTGAAACAGTGTCCCTAAAATTATCTTTAATTGTTTAATTAGGCTCACATTAACAACTTCTAGTGAGAATTTCTCACAATCCATCTTAATTTTTTTTTTGTTGTTCTGGCAGACAGTCTATTATTTTACTCTCCACTCATTAAGACTAGATACAAAAGCTGGTCTTAATCAGAAATTTCTGAATGTACTTCTGAGACTGAGGTTGAATAGGCATTTTGGATCCTTGATTTCATGAGGAAGAATCCGGTTGCACAAACTGCAGGGGATTATGGTGTGCAGGTGTGACTGAAGAACCATCATTCTACTCTGCTTGCCTATGTGTATGAACTTAAAAGTGACTACATTATTCACAGCTGAGGATGCAGTAAACCTCTCCTGGGCTGAGTTTTTTTTTTGTTTTTTTTTTAATATATGTTTGTTTTTCAGGTTTACTGACCTTTTTTTTTTTTTTCCTCAAGATATCTTTCTGGCTTGTCCTCTAAGGTAGCATAATTATCTGTTATCTAAGTAAGATTCAGGTGGGCGGGATCGGGATGATGCTCTGGTTTGGAATAATTTTCATTGTTATGGCTGTAGCTGTGACATAGTTTATTGCTGAAGATCTAGCAGTCTTTCTCCTGACCTTGTTTTGGAGATGGAGGTTTCTAAAGAATGTGCTGAAATCTACCTTATCTTTTTTGTTTAGTGTGGCCTGGATGGTACGTGTTACTCACTGAGTAAAGAGAGTTATCCTTATTGGTGTGTTACTTTCATACTGCTGTTGCAGGTAAATCCAATTCTAGAAGAGAGATTCAGATACTTCATTCAAGTATGCATCCTGGTAACTAAATTATATTTCTTACCATTTAATGTGCAACTGTACAATAAACAGTTGCGTATCTAGAATAGAAATGTTCTGTTTCACTTTTCTATTGTTTGAACTACACATGTAATATCTCTATGCTTCTTTTTCAACCTTCAAATTAAAAAAAATAATAAAAGAACTAACAGAGTCTTGAATAAAATAAGACTATCTCACCTGAGATTGAACTGAGGTGAAAGTGAGTGGGAAACATTGATAGATCCAGCAAAGAAGCCTGAACAGATAGTGAAATATCTCCTTCTTTAAGAGGTTTGTATTAATAAACAGAATTATGCTAGAAAGATCTGCTTGGAATTCCGTTTGTTTATTGGATGAAACAAAAGAAATGATGGTTATGATTGGGCCTATCACACATGAAGAATTTGTTTTATTTTTTGGTTTTGCCATATCATCCACGCTTTGTCTTGTGGTAGAGAATTGCTTAGACAATAAGTTCAGTATGTTGAAATGTGCTGGAGTGAGAAAAATGGGGGATTTTTTTTTTAAATTTGAATTTCTATGAATATATATGGCCACATTATTTTCTGTTGATGCTCAGTATGTAGTTTCACCTTTTGTAATGCAGATTTTACCAGCATTATTAAAGTCTATGACATCAGTACTACTCTGCACAGTGTTACACAGCCCCACATGCTTTAGCTTCTTTCCATATTCCTCTTCTTCCATTCTTCTCATCCTTGATTACTGCTGGAGCAGCAGTGTAGAGAAGAGAGTTGTGGGACTGTACTTCTTTTTGTCTCCTCTTTGACTGACACGGTCCTGTGACTCCCTGAGACAGCCCTGGATCAGGGTGGAGCAGAATTAGAACACTTGAGGGTCTACTGAGAGCATAGAAATCCCAGTACATGACTGATCAATGTAAGGGGCTGTGCCTTACAAAAGGTAAGAAGTTCCAAAATTTAGACTGATGATGGAGGCAGTTTGCAGCACTTGTTTTACCTTCCTAATGGGGCTGACTGATAAGGTGGGAAGAGGAAACAAAGGAAAGTGAAATATCTTCACTTCCATGTACATTCACTGATAAAAACATGGACAGTATTATGATGCCATAAGATATAATCATTCTGTTACCATTACTGTGAGAAATTCTCACCTTCTCTGGAGATATTCAAGATTCACCTGAACACTTTCCTACTCAACCTGCTGTAGGGAAACTGGTTTTAGCATGGGGGTTGGGTTCAATGATCTCCAGAGGTCCCTTCTAACCCCTATGATTCTGTGATTTTTATGAAATTCAGACATCATTGTCCATCACTGCAATGTCTTGGTTGCAGGCTACACACTTAGCTTCATCTCACATATGTAAATAGTAAGAGTATGAGCATGTTAGTATGTATGTTCTATATCTTTCCAATCCAAATAAGATTAGATTCATTGCTATTTTCAATCCTGATCATTGATATCAAAATCTTGCTATCATTTCAGGTAGCTTGAAGTGGTTGTTAGCATTAAGTTGTGGGTAGCAACTACTCAATTACTGCTGACCTCTGAGCTGTTAATTCAGTCAATCAGTTCAATTGCTTATAGTGCGGAGAGCCATTCTGATGTAAATCTATATGAATACAGCATTCATGGAAGAATATGACAAAAAGGTCAGGATAGAAACGTGGCTACAGGAATATGCAGTATTTTATACACAGTTCTAGAGTTTTAAGTGTCCCTTCCATAGGAGTTTGCAAGCATACAGGACATGAAAACTGGCACAATCTAACTTCATATCTTCTTTCATACTTAAAAGGAACTGTCAGGGAACTCCCAATAGGTGCTTTAGATTCATAAGACTTATGAAGCTGAACTCTTTCTATGTACAGTAAAATGGCCAGATATGAGATACTTGCAAGTTTGTGACTGTATCCCTCAGGATCTGATCCGAAGACTATAAATTTCACTTTCAAACTTATTGCAGCAGGGAAGACAAATGACTTTAATATTTTAAAAATACTTAATATTTTCCGTCCACTGTTATCAAATCGTAATAAAAATGGGCAGTATGGCCAAAGTAGTCTGTTTCCACATACCAAATAATTCACATCATATATTTTCATACCAGTTATTAATAAATCCTAGCTGCCTCCCTCTCCTTTTCCCAAGGAAGTATTATTCCCATTTCAGATGGCGTTGTACTAGATAAAACAAAGTAGAAGACGTGCCCAGTGTGGTACATAAATACAAAGCTGTAAATCCTAAACCACTTCACTGAGTTCTTTACCTATCTCTGGAAGGGCTTGTATATAACTTGAATTTTGGCTAGCTGCTGTGTCTCGCATAATTTTGAAATAATTATGTCTTATTAAGTGTTTTACCTTTGTTTGAGTCTCATCACACCATAATTTCCTTCCACTCAGGGATACTGATCGGACAGGATAGCAAAATGCAGGTCAGCTGTGAACTCTGCTTTCACTATACTCATTCATTTTCAAAAGACAGTTCAAATGCTTATTAGGTAGAAGTATTAATTTGCAAGTGGAAGTTTAAAGTTTTTTCCTCTCCACTTTTCAAGAGCACATAAAAGCATGAAAGCATGTAAATTGGTCAAATTGTGAGGACTTGCTGGCTCTAGTATTGACTAGTGCTTCTCAGGATGTGGCTACTAAGATGATAAACTCCAAGTGAAACAGCATTGTACCTGCAGAGATAAATCCAATACTTCAAATTAAACAGGATATAGGTACCCCTTACAGCGTGTGTCACCAAAAAATAGCCAGTTTTAAAATGTTTGTCCTTTCCCAAAGAAAACAAAAATGTACACATTTTTATAATGCCACATAAGTGATTGAAAATATATTTTTTTGATTTTTGAGACTCATTTTACTTCTCGGTTCTCATGGATAAATCTTCATTCTAACAACAAAACGGCATCTTAACTTTATCTCCTTTAGTCACATTGATTAGTTTTTGACCTCGTTTTAGTATTGAACTGCTTCTGAAACTGAAATTGCCAGGAGAAATAAAGCTCAATTTTTAGTTTTTCTTCCTCTTTTGTACATCCCACTCACCAAGAACCTTGGACTAGTAAACGACCCTGTTTTTCCGAAAAAGTAATACATAAATATAAATCTCAGTTGATGTGAAATGGTGCTAAATACCTTTTTTTTTAATACTAAATCCTCAGAGACTTATGGGATTTTGTTTAGATAACGACTTTGTTTTCCTAAATGTAGATGTATAGAATATTTCA
This sequence comes from Pavo muticus, assembly GCA_016647715.1. Classification (NCBI taxonomy): domain Eukaryota; kingdom Metazoa; phylum Chordata; class Aves; order Galliformes; family Phasianidae; genus Pavo; species Pavo muticus. The sequence goes on along the minus strand of JACDJE010000167.1, from coordinate 5,530,427 downwards.
GTATCTCTTCTTCAGGACATCACTGACAAAATTTGATGAAATATCCTGGCCTGTTGTCTTTTGGGATGAATATCTAAGCTGAAACAGAGTTTACACAGAAAATGATAAAATGAAGACGCTCGTATCAGATAAAACGGCTCTGTTGGCTTACTATCAGCATCACCTAGTGGTGAAATGTATTATTTTCTTAGCAGCCTCATATCCATAGGAAATAATTTGAAAAATTTGCTTATATGGGTGAGAAGATCAAGAAGAAAATGAAGCCTTAAAAAAGATACAACTTGTGTAAAAAATACTATTATTATTATTATTATTATTATTATTATTATTATTATTATTAAAGTGTATTGTCTGTTAAAATATATTTTAGAGGTGGAATTAAGGAAGCAAATAAGAAGTCAATTTCTTCCATCTTCTTTCTATCCAGTTCACTTAATGAGTATTGATATGGACTTACAATAGACGGAGGGGAATTTTTAATCAGCTTCATTATTACTTCTCATACATGAGTGCCTTGTTTTTATTATTTGTTTTTGTAACATTGCAGGAGAAAGTTGAAAAAAAACAAACAAGTTATACAAAAACTGAATGAAACATGAAATTTGTCAAAGGTATGTTGGAGTTGGGCTGTTTTCCATTTATTTCATTTAAATTTAGACATAATTGAATATTTTGGACTGTTGTTGTCACTGATATTAAGGCTTCCTTGCTGAATTCAGTTCATTTTAATGAAAATGGATATTGTGATGAAAAAGGGCAGTACATAAACCTTCAGTGTGATTTAAGTAATCCAAGAAGTTAATATGAATTTCTGTTTCTTTCATCTGTCCAAAAGTTATTAAAAAAAAAAGAAAAGAGAAATAATTTATTAATTGGGGTAAATGAAAATAATATTACAAAAGCTACTAGTATTCCTGAATATGCCATGTTACACTTTGGCAGTGTCTCACTGTAGAGTCAAAGTTTTGCATTTAACTCATTTCATGCGTCTTCCACCTCTAAGCAAACTATTCTAAACAATGCTCATGCAATGGGCAGAGCTGCAATAGAGCTGGTGTATATAATGGTTTCCAGACTGGCATAGAAGGAATTAAATTTGTGAAATCTGTGTTTCTGGCTCATGTTTGGGACTCTCTTTACCCTTTGCTGACATCTCCTCCAGAGATGTATTCAAATTTTGTTGGATTCGGTATGATTTAGCACACACAGAAATTTCCTAATAATTTGGACTTGAACAAATGTCAGCCCACTCTGCTCTGCTGATACCTATTTTTCTCTTCTGAGTTAGTTACTCATAGACTGACATCGTTGTGTGATGCTGTCGTTTACTTAAATGTCTTTAAAATCTTAGATATCTTTTGATTCCCTTTCTAGTTAGTAGTAGATCAAAAACTACTGCTCTAAGATCAGGCAAGGGGGCAGTTTTGAGTGCTTAGAAGTGCCAGAATGGAGATGGCTACCACTAGCAACCTGATGAACAAAATGAGTAGGGTGGTAAGTAGGAATTTGTATCACAAATTTTGACAGAAGTTAGTTTATTAACTTTGTGCAATCAACCTTTAAGTCTCTAAAAGAAGGATCCTGGTTATATTTCCTATTTCTTTTGCTGTGTTCAGCATGAGGGAAATTTAGCTTTTTTGTCTGTTCTAACAACCACTACCTGCTAGTGTCCCAGAGCCAGCAGCTGCTGTTTTAGGAGTGTTAGAAGGCACAACTTTGACTTCTGTTTTTATTATCCATTTATGCTCTTGACTATAAATGTCTTGACGCCTTTTGTGTGTGATGGAACTATTGTCTTCCACTATCATCTTCTGTGAGTTTAATACCCACTGTGAGAGGAAGTATGTTTTCAAGCAATTTCCTATTAGTTTCAGTGAGAGCTACCTAGTTCTCTACTTTGAAGGGTTTGGTTAACAACTGTTCTGTGTACAGCTTGTTCATGGCCCTCTTGATTGAGAGCATCCTCAGCATGTCTGCAGAGTGATGCAGTCAGCACACTGGAGGGAAGGGATACCATCCAGAGGGACCTTGATAGGCTTGAGATGTGGGCATGTGCAAAACTTCATAAAGCCCAATAAGGCCAATGCTCTGCAAAGGTTCAAGGTCAGTTTGGATGGGGCTCTGGGCAACCTGGTCTAGTAGAAGTTTTCCTCTCTACCCATGGCAGCAGGGTTGAAAATAAATGATCTTTTATGTTCCTTCCAACCCAAGCCATTCTGTTATTCCATGATACTGTAAGGCCTCTTCAACCCGATGCTAAAGAGTCCCCAGATTGTTAGTATCTCCTCATAAGGCAACTCTCCAGCCACTAACATCTAGTTACCCCTCTTTGCACCTTCTTTAGATCTAACTCCTTCCTCAGATGCAGAGAACAGGATCATGAATAGCATGAATAGTCCAAATGTGGACATGACAAAGTTTCTTAAAACGACACATTGTTGGCTTCTGCCCTATTCTCAGCGCTTTCTTAGCTTTGTTTTGCTGCTATTGCACATCAAGGAACTGCAAATGATTTCTCCAGAATCTTAATTATGTCTTCATTTTTTTTTTCAGTTCAGCTTTGCATATACAAGTTTTCAGTTACTTTTCCCTGATTTTTCCCAAGGCTTGTGTTCTAGCTTCTTGCCTATCTATAAAGTTTTAAAAATCCTTTTTACATTCCTGGATGGTGACTTGGCTTTTCACCACCTGGGAAGAGCTTAAAATTGGCTGAAAAATTGCAGATTTCACAGTACAGTGATTTCATCAGATCATTTATGAAGAAAGCTTCAGTACCTGGAGGTCCTTGCTACTGTCTTCTCTTGATCCTGAAAATTGTTAATTAAGCCTTGTCTTTTGGTTCATGTTGTTTATGCCATGACAGATTTTTTTTCGTCCTGTCATGTGGCAACAGTTTTCTTTAATGGCAAAAAGCTTTTTGAAAAGCCATACAAAATATTTCTGCTGGGTTTCTTCTATCCATCTGCCTATTAATACACTCAAAGAATTCCGGTATGATAATGAGTAAGGATTTTCCTGCACAAAAGCCATACTGGTTTTCCCCAGAGACTATCTATGTGCTTGTTGTTCTTTAAGCATATGTGACAATATGGAGGCTAAATAGATTTGGACATTAAAATGTCTTAATCACAGACAAAACTAAGCTTTTGCAGGTCAGTGCAGCAAATCCAATCGAATGGTGAACACTCCAGGAATCCACATGAGTCCAAACAGAATCTCTCCTCTCAGAACTCCAGGATCCCTACTCACATTCCCTTAGAGTCTCTTCTTTCAAATAGCCCCATGCCCACATGTACCCCTGAGGTATGTCCTCAAATGCCCTGGAGTCTCTCTCCATGTTCAGATATCTGCATCCTGCATTTGCATTTGGCCATAACCTTTGGGGGCACAGGGGACCTCATTGCACTTGAGGGTCTTTGCCATTTTGTCAGTGAGATGGCTTCCCTACACAGGAGGGCTAAATGGGGTTTACATCCTACCAGTTTCTTACACTGCCATTTACATGTAGCACCTGTTCCTCTTTCAGTGCTGGAGGTACTTGGTACGAGGGCCAACATTTGGTCTTCAGTAGAAGACACTGCTAGTCATTTAGTACTTGTCCATAGGTATCACATATCATTGTACTTCTGCCACAGTGTAAATGTTTGCCACAGTTATTTTCTGGCAATTTGCACTGTAGGTGGTTGACATGTTGCTACCACACGTCACGGACAATATTTCCATAAAAACAGCTATACCAAGTTTGGTGCTATGCAGTCTAAGTGCCTTGTTGCATGCAGGGCGGCACTGTTCCCCTTTCAACATCGATTGTCTGCATGTTCTGCTGTTCTGTGGCTCTGTTGTTTGGGATAGGTGCATTCATTTGCTGAACTTGCATGGTTTTTCACTGTCTGCTGCACCCAAACTGTCAAACAAATATGGGCACTGTCAGTGNATTTTTTTTTTAAATTTGAATTTCTATGAATATATATGGCCACATTATTTTCTGTTGATGCTCAGTATGTAGTTTCACCTTTTGTAATGCAGATTTTACCAGCATTATTAAAGTCGATGACATCAGTACTACTCTGCACAGTGTTACACAGCCCCACATGCTTTAGCTTCTTTCCATATTCCTCTTCTTCCATTCTTCTCATCCTTGATTACTGCTGGAGCAGCAGTGTAGAGAAGAGAGTTGTGGGACTGTACTTCTTTTTGTCTCCTCTTTGACTGACACGGTCCTGTGACTCCCTGAGACAGCCCTGGATCAGGGTGGAGCAGAATTAGAACACTTGAGGGTCTACTGAGAGCATAGAAATCCCAGTACATGACTGATCAATGTAAGGGGCTGTGCCTTACAAAAGGTAAGAAGCTCCAAAATTTAGACTGATGATGGAGGCAGTTTGCAGCACTTGTTTTACCTTCCTAATGGGGCTGACTGATAAGGTGGGAAGAGGAAACAAAGGAAAGTGAAATATCTTCACTTCCATGTACATTCACTGATAAAAACATGGACAGTATTATGATGCCATAAGATATAATCATTCTGTTACCATTACTGTGAGAAATTCTCACCTTCTCTGGAGATATTCAAGATTCACCTGAACACTTTCCTACTCAACCTGCTGTAGGGAAACTGGTTTTAGCATGGGGGTTGGGTTCAATGATCTCCAGAGGTCCCTTCTAACCCCTATGATTCTGTGATTTTTATGAAATTCAGACATCATTGTCCATCACTGCAATGTCTTGGTTGCAGGCTACACACTTAGCTTCATCTCACATATGTAAATAGTAAGAGTATGAGCATGTTAGTATGTATGTTCTATATCTTTCCAATCCAAATAAGATTAGATTCATTGCTATTTTCAATCCTGATCATTGATATCAAAATCTTGCTATCATTTCAGGTAGCTTGAAGTGGTTGTTAGCATTAAGTTGTGGGTAGCAACTACTCAATTACTGCTGACCTCTGAGCTGTTAATTCAGTCAATCAGTTCAATTGCTTATAGTGCGGAGAGCCATTCTGATGTAAATCTATATGAATACAGCATTCATGGAAGAATATGACAAAAAGGTCAGGATAGAAACGTGGCTACAGGAATATGCAGTATTTTATACACAGTTCTAGAGTTTTAAGTGTCCCTTCCATAGGAGTTTGCAAGCATACAGGACATGAAAACTGGCACAATCTAACTTCATATCTTCTTTCATACTTAAAAGGAACTGTCAGGGAACTCCCAATAGGTGCTTTAGATTCATAAGACTTATGAAGCTGAACTCTTTCTATGTACAGTAAAATGGCCAGATATGAGATACTTGCAAGTTTGTGACTGTATCCCTCAGGATCTGATCCGAAGACTATAAATTTCACTTTCAAACTTATTGCAGCAGGGAAGACAAATGACTTTAATATTTTAAAAATACTTAATATTTTCCGTCCACTGTTATCAAATCGTAATAAAAATGGGCAGTATGGCCAAAGTAGTCTGTTTCCACATACCAAATAATTCACATCATATATTTTCATACCAGTTATTAATAAATCCTAGCTGCCTCCCTCTCCTTTTCCCAAGGAAGTATTATTCCCATTTCAGATGGCGTTGTACTAGATAAAACAAAGTAGAAGACGTGCCCAGTGTGGTACATAAATACAAAGCTGTAAATCCTAAACCACTTCACTGAGTTCTTTACCTATCTCTGGAAGGGCTTGTATATAACTTGAATTTTGGCTAGCTGCTGTGTCTCGCATAATTTTGAAATAATTATGTCTTATTAAGTGTTTTACCTTTGTTTGAGTCTCATCACACCATAATTTCCTTCCACTCAGGGATACTGATCGGACAGGATAGCAAAATGCAGGTCAGCTGTGAACTCTGCTTTCACTATACTCATTCATTTTCAAAAGACAGTTCAAATGCTTATTAGGTAGAAGTATTAATTTGCAAGTGGAAGTTTAAAGTTTTTTCCTCTCCACTTTTCAAGAGCACATAAAAGCATGAAAGCATGTAAATTGGTCAAATTGTGAGGACTTGCTGGCTCTAGTATTGACTAGTGCTTCTCAGGATGTGGCTACTAAGATGATAAACTCCAAGTGAAACAGCATTGTACCTGCAGAGATAAATCCAATACTTCAAATTAAACAGGATATAGGTACCCCTTACAGCGTGTGTCACCAAAAAATAGCCAGTTTTAAAATGTTTGTCCTTTCCCAAAGAAAACAAAAATGTACACATTTTTATAATGCCACATAAGTGATTGAAAATATATTTTTTTGATTTTTGAGACTCATTTTACTTCTCGGTTCTCATGGATAAATCTTCATTCTAACAACAAAACGGCATCTTAACTTTATCTCCTTTAGTCACATTGATTAGTTTTTGACCTCGTTTTAGTATTGAACTGCTTCTGAAACTGAAATTGCCAGGAGAAATAAAGCTCAATTTTTAGTTTTTCTTCCTCTTTTGTACATCCCACTCACCAAGAACCTTGGACTAGTAAACGACCCTGTTTTTCCGAAAAAGTAATACATAAATATAAATCTCAGTTGATGTGAAATGGTGCTAAATACCTTTTTTTTTAATACTAAATCCTCAGAGACTTATGGGATTTTGTTTAGATAACGACTTTGTTTTCCTAAATGTAGATGTATAGAATATTTCAGTATCTCTTCTTCAGGACATCACTGACAAAATTTGATGAAATATCCTGGCCTGTTGTCTTTTGGGATGAATATCTAAGCTGAAACAGAGTTTACACAGAAAATGATAAAATGAAGACGCTCGTATCAGATAAAACGGCTCTGTTGGCTTACTATCAGCATCACCTAGTGGTGAAATGTATTATTTTCTTAGCAGCCTCATATCCATAGGAAATAATTTGAAAAATTTGCTTATATGGGTGAGAAGATCAAGAAGAAAATGAAGCCTTAAAAAAGATACAACTTGTGTAAAAAATACTATTATTATTATTATTATTATTATTATTATTAAAGTGTATTGTCTGTTAAAATATATTTTAGAGGTGGAATTAAGGAAGCAAATAAGAAGTCAATTTCTTCCATCTTCTTTCTATCCAGTTCACTTAATGAGTATTGATATGGACTTACAATAGACGGAGGGGAATTTTTAATCAGCTTCATTATTACTTCTCATACATGAGTGCCTTGTTTTTATTATTTGTTTTTGTAACATTGCAGGAGAAAGTTGAAAAAAAACAAACAAGTTATACAAAAACTGAATGAAACATGAAATTTGTCAAAGGTATGTTGGAGTTGGGCTGTTTTCCATTTATTTCATTTAAATTTAGACATAATTGAATATTTTGGACTGTTGTTGTCACTGATATTAAGGCTTCCTTGCTGAATTCAGTTCATTTTAATGAAAATGGATATTGTGATGAAAAAGGGCAGTACATAAACCTTCAGTGTGATTTAAGTAATCCAAGAAGTTAATATGAATTTCTGTTTCTTTCATCTGTCCAAAAGTTATTAAAAAAAAAAGAAAAGAGAAATAATTTATTAATTGGGGTAAATGAAAATAATATTACAAAAGCTACTAGTATTCCTGAATATGCCATGTTACACTTTGGCAGTGTCTCACTGTAGAGTCAAAGTTTTGCATTTAACTCATTTCATGCGTCTTCCACCTCTAAGCAAACTATTCTAAACAATGCTCATGCAATGGGCAGAGCTGCAATAGAGCTGGTGTATATAATGGTTTCCAGACTGGCATAGAAGGAATTAAATTTGTGAAATCTGTGTTTCTGGCTCATGTTTGGGACTCTCTTTACCCTTTGCTGACATCTCCTCCAGAGATGTATTCAAATTTTGTTGGATTCGGTATGATTTAGCACACACAGAAATTTCCTAATAATTTGGACTTGAACAAATGTCAGCCCACTCTGCTCTGCTGATACCTATTTTTCTCTTCTGAGTTAGTTACTCATAGACTGACATCGTTGTGTGATGCTGTCGTTTACTTAAATGTCTTTAAAATCTTAGATATCTTTTGATTCCCTTTCTAGTTAGTAGTAGATCAAAAACTACTGCTCTAAGATCAGGCAAGGGGGCAGTTTTGAGTGCTTAGAAGTGCCAGAATGGAGATGGCTACCACTAGCAACCTGATGAACAAAATGAGTAGGGTGGTAAGTAGGAATTTGTATCACAAATTTTGACAGAAGTTAGTTTATTAACTTTGTGCAATCAACCTTTAAGTCTCTAAAAGAAGGATCCTGGTTATATTTCCTATTTCTTTTGCTGTGTTCAGCATGAGGGAAATTTAGCTTTTTTGTCTGTTCTAACAACCACTACCTGCTAGTGTCCCAGAGCCAGCAGCTGCTGTTTTAGGAGTGTTAGAAGGCACAACTTTGACTTCTGTTTTTATTATCCATTTATGCTCTTGACTATAAATGTCTTGACGCCTTTTGTGTGTGATGGAACTATTGTCTTCCACTATCATCTTCTGTGAGTTTAATACCCACTGTGAGAGGAAGTATGTTTTCAAGCAATTTCCTATTAGTTTCAGTGAGAGCTACCTAGTTCTCTACTTTGAAGGGTTTGGTTAACAACTGTTCTGTGTACAGCTTGTTCATGGCCCTCTTGATTGAGAGCATCCTCAGCATGTCTGCAGAGTGATGCAGTCAGCACACTGGAGGGAAGGGATACCATCCAGAGGGACCTTGATAGGCTTGAGATGTGGGCATGTGCAAAACTTCATAAAGCCCAATAAGGCCAATGCTCTGCAAAGGTTCAAGGTCAGTTTGGATGGGGCTCTGGGCAACCTGGTCTAGTAGAAGTTTTCCTCTCTACCCATGGCAGCAGGGTTGAAAATAAATGATCTTTTATGTTCCTTCCAACCCAAGCCATTCTGTTATTCCATGATACTGTAAGGCCTCTTCAACCCGATGCTAAAGAGTCCCCAGATTGTTAGTATCTCCTCATAAGGCAACTCTCCAGCCACTAACATCTAGTTACCCCTCTTTGCACCTTCTTTAGATCTAACTCCTTCCTCAGATGCAGAGAACAGGATCATGAATAGCATGAATAGTCCAAATGTGGACATGACAAAGTTTCTTAAAACGACACATTGTTGGCTTCTGCCCTATTCTCAGCGCTTTCTTAGCTTTGTTTTGCTGCTATTGCACATCAAGGAACTGCAAATGATTTCTCCAGAATCTTAATTATGTCTTCATTTTTTTTTTCAGTTCAGCTTTGCATATACAAGTTTTCAGTTACTTTTCCCTGATTTTTCCCAAGGCTTGTGTTCTAGCTTCTTGCCTATCTATAAAGTTTTAAAAATCCTTTTTACATTCCTGGATGGTGACTTGGCTTTTCACCACCTGGGAAGAGCTTAAAATTGGCTGAAAAATTGCAGATTTCACAGTACAGTGATTTCATCAGATCATTTATGAAGAAAGCTTCAGTACCTGGAGGTCCTTGCTACTGTCTTCTCTTGATCCTGAAAATTGTTAATTAAGCCTTGTCTTTTGGTTCATGTTGTTTATGCCGTGACAGATTTTTTTTCGTCCTGTCATGTGGCAACAGTTTTCTTTAATGGCAAAAAGCTTTTTGAAAAGCCATACAAAATATTTCTGCTGGGTTTCTTCTATCCATCTGCCTATTAATACACTCAAAGAATTCTGGTATGATAATGAGTAAGGATTTTCCTGCACAAAAGCCATACTGGTTTTCCCCAGAGACTATCTATGTGCTTGTTGTTCTTTAAGCATATGTGACAATATGGAGGCTAAATAGATTTGGACATTAAAATGTCTTAATCACAGACAAAACTAAGCTTTTGCAGGTCATTGCAGCAAATCCAATCGAATGGTGAACACTCCAGGAATCCACATGAGTCCAAACAGAATCTCTCCTCTCAGAACTCCAGGATCCCTACTCACATTCCCTTAGAGTCTCTTCTTTCAAATAGCCCCATGCCCACATGTACCCCTGAGGTATGTCCTCAAATGCCCTGGAGTCTCTCTCCATGTTCAGATATCTGCATCCTGCATTTGCATTTGGCCATAACCTTTGGGGGCACAGGGGACCTCATTGCACTTGAGGGTCTTTGCCATTTTGTCAGTGAGATGGCTTCCCTACACAGGAGGGCTAAATGGGGTTTACATCCTACCAGTTTCTTACACTGCCATTTACATGTAGCACCTGTTCCTCTTTCAGTGCTGGAGGTACTTGGTACGAGGGCCAACATTTGGTCTTCAGTAGAAGACACTGTTAGTCATTTAGTACTTGTCCATAGGTATCACATATCATTGTACTTCTGCCACATTGTAAATGTTTGCCACAGTTATTTTCTGGCAATTTGCACTGTAGGTGGTTGACATGTTGCTACCACACGTCACGGACAATATTTCCATAAAAACAGCTATACCAAGTTTGGTGCTATGCAGTCTAAGTGCCTTGTTGCATGCAGGGCGGCACTGTTCCCCTTTCATCATCGATTGTCTGCATGTTCTGCTGTTCTGTGGCTCTGTTGTTTGGGATAGGTGCATTCATTTGCTGAACTTGCATGGTTTTTCACTGTCTGCTGCACCCAAACTGTCAAACAAATATGGGCACTGTCAGTGAAGAGAGTCATCTTCCTAGAACTAGCTTATTTTTGATGATGCAGAGCTTGAGGGTTTAAATATTGCTCTTCATTTAATGGAGCTGTAGTAGTATATCGAGTACTTTTTTCTCACATTCCCCAAAATCAAGTGGAAATATCAAGTTGCTCAGGAACAGGGAACTCTTGGCAGTGTGGCTTTGGCTGGTGTTGCTATGAAACAGGAGGCCAAGCTGAGGAAAGCCTCAGACTAAACCACCAACATAAAGGGCCATCCCAATATGAGTCAGGCAACACTCGCAATGACTTTTGAACAATGGTAGCTTAAAGATGCTCATTGCTGTGAGCAAGAAAATAATCTCTGCCATACTAAGAAGCTGTCTGCTGTAAATTTTTGAGCTGGGAAGGAAGTCCAATTGTTGTTGCATTCAGCATTTACAACCACTATAGGTTTTAAATTGAAATGATCTGAAAAACTCTAGATTTTGTCTAGCAGTGTGGATTAAAATAAGAACTGAATTGAAAATAGCTGTTTATATCAAAATAAAGCACCAGATAATCAGAATGAAGAATTAAAAATCTATCAAGTTAGGACAGAACAGATAGAAAGTAAGGCTAGAGTGGAAAAAAAAATCAGGATTTTTTCAAAATAGATGAATTTAGGAAAATAGAAATTTTTAGATATTAGGCTAGTGGTGTGGTGAAAGAGTACATCTCTTTTCTAGGCATTATCTGGTGTTTCAGTCTCTGCCAAAGCCAAGCAGCAGCAAGATTTCTTAGCTGATCATTCTCAGGAAGCTGTGTAAGAGACAAAAAAGTCTGAATTACTCTATCATGAAAACCCTTGTTTTCCCATGCTGTACTGTTTAAGTGGACTACTTCACACATTGTGTTTCAAAGAACATTGTGGACATGTGGACATGTTTAAAAAGAACTGAAATTTTAATTTTAATTTTGTTTTAATGTGACTGCAGAGAGTTACTATCACAAGACTGCCCATGCAATAACGCTTTTTTTCGGTCTGTTATTCCAAGCAGGAATAAAGCAAAGCTAACTCCAAACATTAATTTAGTATGGGTTGCTTTGAATTGGATTTTCAATTACTTTACCTTGTTGAAATAACTTTCATTTAATGCAACATGTTCTTTAGAAACCTGAGGATTTCATTTTGTTACCTTCATCTCCTATCATTTTACTTCAGTGCAATCTCATTAACAATGCAGAGCTCTAAGAACATGAAACATTAAAACCCTTACTCACATTTTTGGTAAATGGCAGAGAAAGTTTCAAAGAAATACCAATACCTATCTTATTCTCTTAATTCATCTATTTCTAGAATTTCTCAAATTAAATCTGAAATGATAATATTTTTACATATATAATTTGTTTGCTTAGCAAATCATTTAAGTCAGTTTTACATTGATAATAGCAAATTACCTTATCATTACAACTGAACTAGCTGGTTTATAAAAATATTAGATTTTAAACCAGTCCTGTTGCTAAATCTGTATTCTTATGTCAAGCTTCATTACTTTTCTAGCCCTATTTCTTTATTAACTGAATTTTTGTCCTAGGGAAAAAATGATAGCAGGCCTCTCAGGTGTCTAATTTCCTGGAAAACTAAAAATCTCAGCTGTGGGAATGCAGTGAAATATGGTCAACAGCAGAAACTTAGAAGATCTTACTTCGCAGTACTTCTTAATGTGGACATCTGTACATTTCCTTCTAATGTAGCTGGAGTTCTCCTAGCAGAGTTGGGATTACATTTGGGGCTTCAACTGAAGGGATGATTCACAGACTGTATCTTTCAGCCACTGAATAAAGACAAATGTTACCAACCCCAAACTGAACCCTAAAATTTAAACTGCAACCATTTGCTGAATCACCAAATAACTCTAAAAACCCCCCATCCTCGTCTGTTAGCAAGTTTACTTTCTTCTGCTGGCCCCAAACAAAATACAAACTGAAGTGATACTGACTCCAGACATGAGGAAATTTTAAAACAATCCTTCTCTGGGGGACAGCAATCCATACTGGTTCTCTGCACCAAAACTCACTGATTTGCTCCAGAAATGTCATGTTAGTTGTACTTATTGACAAAATCTCTAGAACTTTCAACAGGGAACTTGCTACAAAGAACTTTTAAGACTCTTTTCTTTCTTCCTATATTGTGTTGTTTCAAAATCTCTCAGACAGTCAGAAGTCATGAGGGAGATTGTGGCTTGTGGTAAATAGGGGTTGTGCAGAAGCCACGCTGTTCCCTGATATTGCAAGGAAACAACATAGTCTCTTCTACTGTAAGCAAACTCTCAGTTTCTTTAAACACAAGTTTCCAACTGTGTAAAATGTTGAAAACAATTTTTAACATAAAATAAAAAAAGTGTTAATGAACAATATTTGCTTCAGTGGTATTATTTCTTTAAACAGATAATTTCCTCTAGGAAAGTGATGAACAGAGTTATGAACAAAGTGCCTTTTAGCCAGTAATGATTGCAGTTTGCTAACATCCTTGTTGAATATTTTAAAATAATTTTGTTACTATAGAAAAAAGTAAATTGAAAACTCTCTATTTGGAAATACAGTAAATTAAGCTGATAAACCAATGGACTTTTGTTCCATAATGAAAGAGCTCCATCCTCAAATTTTGAATTTAAATCAATGTAACCTTATCCTGCAGGAATAGAAAACTGTAAAGAACAAGAATTGTACTGAGTTTGAAAGTAGGACAGAAACTAAAGGTAGAATTCAGTATGATATGATGTTTCTTAAAGTTAAAATTGTGGTCATGCTGAGATGTATGATTGGCAGTGGAAAATATCTTTGGACTACTCAAAGATCAATTTTAATTGGAAGTTAGGTCAGATGTGGGAAAGTAACTTTTGGTAACCAAGAATTTATGTCTGAAACTAACTCAAAATAATGATCAAAATCACAGGATTCTAAGACTTGAGGTGACCTTAAAAGGTCTTCTAATCCGTCTAACTACCTTTAAGTAGGATCATCTATAGATAACACGTTTCTGATACGTTTAAACTTTTCTCAGACCCTCAGTGACAGAAAAGCCAGTTTGGCATTGCTAACTACTTTCCAAACGTTATTATTCTTAACTTTAAAAATATGAAATTCTTTCCTTTCCTTACTTGGAATTGAAATGTTCTTGTTCTGTCCTTCCCATGTGTGGAGAATACTTCATCTGCTTTCTTTGCAGTTCCTTCATTAAGAATTGAAAACTGTTATCATAAGATCACTCTACAAACTTCTACAAACTTCAACAATTTCAGTTTATTTTTTTTTTTCATTATAAGATTGCTTTGTAGACATTGATGTTAGATTCCTCCAATGGGTTTATATTTTTATTTTAATATAATACCTAAACTGAACACAGTGCCTCAAAAGATTTCTTATTTTTTTAAGAATAGAGCAGAAATTTTACTACTTGTGTTTTAAAGAGTTTTATTGTTATTATTATTATTATTTTCCTCAGAGCACACTTTTGGTTATATCTGGACTTACTACTTGGGAAAATCACTCATTACTTTAGGTTCTTATCCCATCCTTTTTCTAGATATGTCCTCTGCTGTAGCTTCCTACATCTCTCTTATGGATTGTACATGTAGGTTATATGATGTATTTGAATCAGGCAGCATTATAACAATTGGAAATGCTAAGACAGTCCCTATAGTTGTGGTGATGTAGATTCTGGAACAAATTCCTTGTTCTAGCTGGACACTCAACCAGGACATTTAATTTTCAGAAGGGCACAGTACCCGCAGCTCCTTCTGATTTCACCATCTCACCACACTAAAATCAAGACAAGTTAAATGTGGATTGCTAACCACAGATTTCTAGGGTGAGCTTTTCCGAAATTGCAGAGCCCCTGAGCATAACTTCTACTGAAAACTCCTCTAAAATGTCAAAGCTATGACTACCAGTCATTGCTAGAGCAAAACTAAGCTGTTAAAATGTTCCCCTTTTCTATTTAGTGCCAATTTAATTTCTGTGAAATATAAGTATTCATAAGTGACTTACTTCATGCAGTATGAAAAGACAGGCTGCCTCTGAACTTCTGTATCTGTGACCAACCCAATTAGTCCCAACCTAATTCCCTCCTGAACCAGGCATAGAGAGACCAATTAATTGAGATTAGGCAAATATATTTCAGGAGTAAGAAAGACCTATCAGAAGATCTGTCCGTAAGGTATTTTGAAGAGTAAGGAGCTCCAAATATACTGCAAGTGAAGAACTCTTATTCTAGAAGGCACGATTACCACCCTCTCTTTTTTCTGTTTTTCTTTTTCCTTAAATTTGAAATAATCTAGAAACAGAAAGAGTTTATACTCTTCAAATATTATTGAAGATTTTGAAAGAAAAAAGAGTGCCAGGATGCCTGCTGGAGGCATTGCTTTGTAAGCCTGTGCAAATCATTGTCCTCCCTCAAGTTTCTTGTCACAAATTTAAGGTGCACCGATGTCTACGAAAAACTGATAAGAGGTTGAAATGTCCCAGTTTTTTGTGATTATTGCCTGTCATGCTGACCAGTACTGTCTTGCTGTTGTGCCTGGTCAGTCCATATTGATCTGCTGTGTCTTGTGCAGTTGGTAGACTCTATTGGACAGGAATTAAATCGCCATACTGTATCTGTGCTTGGGATAAGGAGCCCCAGTTTCCTGAATTAAATCAATAAGTGACTGTCGACGGTGACACAGCAATATGAATTATAGGAACACCGTTGTGCTTTTGGTTAGGTCACTTTGCTATTTGCTTTTCTGTTCAGAAGAACATTATAGAGGTCTAATCTTAGGTTTTCAAAGACATAAAGCTCCCTGATTCCAGCTCCTTGAATTCTTTGATGGTTGGCATAGCCCTTCACTCTTTTGGGAAAGTTAAACTGTGATTTTCTTTGTAACCTTTTCAGTTGTCAACTCAAAAACCCGGCACCTTAACAATTTGGACACTGCACCCCTTTTTTACTCTATCCTACTACTGCTTATCTCTCTGCACATGGGTTTTCTGGTCAACTGCCCGTTCTCATCCAGCAATATATGCTCCTCAAAATATACTGGGAAAATAAACTGAATGGATAAATTTTGTAGCATGCTTGAGTAATTGGGATAAATAAAAAAGTTAGTATATTATTGGAAGATTTATGAGAAAGGAAAGAAGTAACGGTGAATGACCTTAGAAAAATCCATTTCTTTAACAATTTATCAGGCAAAATGTCAAAAAAGATTAAAATAAAGAACTTTGATTCTTTTGTGCAGGATTTTTAGGCTCTTAAATTCCAAGTTTATTCTATCTGTCAGGAGTACAACTAATGAAGGTCTTTCTGGGAGCTTCTGCTGTGATCCTTGGGATTATAAAGAAAAGGTGAAAAATGAATATTCTTCTTGCTCCAGTAGTGATCTTCAGACATTCCTAAAATGCTTTGGCTCAAGCTGCCTTGCAACCTTAGCACAAATTTGCCTTGGCACAACTATTTGTAATTTGACTTTCATTTTAACTTTGTGCTGGCAAGAGTAATAGGTAGTGATGAAGAGTATTACTTTATTCCTGCTTGCGATGATGTTGCTCAGTAACAGTGGTGCTACTTGCAAGGGGGAAATCCTGTCTAATCAGTAAACTTTGTTCAGAACATTGCAGCATTTATGGATGATAATTCTTGTCTTCTCTCTGATCATCCCTTTGTTCTCAGCAAGCACTTCAAGTACTCCAAATTACCATTCGGTCAAAATTTTCAATAGTTTATGACAATAAATAGTAAATCTAACACTCTCTTTGTGAAAACCAGGGAAAAATGTGCATGGAATAAGACAGTCTATGCTGCAGGATATAAAGCTGTCAGATAGTCACTTTATGGAGGTGCAATTATCCTTTAGAAGTATGCGCATATGTCTCCAAATTTACTAGGTCTAGGTACCATGAAAGAAGAACAAATGAAAAGTATAAGAAACCAGATTAAACAGATAGATACTGCAAAATGTTGTGACAATTTCTAAGTCTCAAAATAGGAAAAATAACTTGTCTAAGTAATATTTTACCCTTTATTTTCTGCACAATAGCAGAAAAGCACAAGAAGAAGCAGTGTGTCTCAGCTGAGTTGCTGGAAAATGTTCTGCAGCTTCCACATTTCATTCCCTTGTAAAATATAATTTCAAGAAATCTTCCTAATATCTGTTACATGCAGCTCATTATCTTGCTCTGGTAGCAGCAGCATGATTGCAAACAGTTACTAGGCTGAACATTTATGTTTCTTGGTCTTTTGACCTACCTGAATCCTCTATCTCAGCAGTGCTTTTTCAGCGTTTGATGTTCCTACTTGAAGACACTTTCCAATTTCATTTACTGCAAGGCAAATTCTAGTGAAATATTTAATTATCTTTAATATATATACGTGTGTAGGTATACACGTATCTATCTTTTAGTCTATTATCTCTACTTACATATATTTGAATACATACAGATACGCATGTAAACTTTTTAATATATATTCATAAATGTACACACACATACATATATTCAAAGGTTTTAAAGGTTAATAGCTTTTTTTTTTATCTCTTTGCTTTTGATTTGTGGAGATCTAGACTTTTTTTTTTGGAAAATTCTCCCAATAATATTGCTGTGCTTTGAAAATAACAGTGTGTTAGTTCATTGCAAAGCTCAGAGAAAATGGACTCCGAAATACAGTCAGGAGAGATGGGAAGAATTTTAATCTTCTCTGTGAGTACACAAAGATATTTTAGATGAGAAAAATGATTTGATTTTCCTGTACTGAAGCCTTCCTCAGAAACAAGAGATTTTTAATAATTTCTGTCTGCTTTATATAAGCTTGGTCCTTGGTTAACATTTACAGTTCCTTTACTGTATCTAATATATACCTCAGTTCTTTCCTAGATGTGGAGAACTAAGTGATGATACTCAAGAGAAGTTTCTTTGATCTCCACTTTTCTGCCCTAGAGCTTCCTACAGCCCTTCTGGAAGTTGGTTTCAAAAATAACTTCCTTACACTGTTTGTGGTTGTTCTGACATTTTGAAAGTCTCCTGTCATGGAATTAAATCGATCTCTCCTTTGTAGAGAATTAGTGTTTGTTCTTACTTTTTTTTTTCTGCCCTAAGTGAAACAGTGGAAGAAGACATAACCACTACATCTTATATAACTTTAAAAATAGTATCATGTGGGCATTGGGAAATGTCTAATGCAGTATACAGTATACAGCACAGCAGCTGAGCTGTGTAACTATTTTGCTGATGTGAAAGGAAAGGTTAGCTCAGTTAGAATTCATTTTCTTATCTTTACCTTGTATTTTTTGAGGGGAAGTCATTAATCTGAGAACAAATGCAATACATGAAGAAAAACACCTGTTTTGCATCTTAACATCTTTCAAATTATCTAAATTCTACAATGTAAGATACCTGGGAATTGTCTCACTTTACAGGTCTTCCAGTAAGGACCTGGCACACAGTGTTTGTGTTTACTGATAGTCCTGCCCTGGGTGTGATCTCTGTGTCAGTGTGCTGCAACTGATGCAGCATGACCCAATAAACTAGGCAATCTATCTCTCAGAGGTGGGCAAGTGGTGGTTCCTGTTTCACATCTACCTCCTTCCCTTCTTGCTTACTTCTTTGCCACTGCCTTTCTCCTGAACCTGGTTCCCAGCTCCGCACTGTACCTGCAGGTCATACAGCTCCCTATGGAAGGGCACATATGCTGCTGGCTCTTCCTAAGCCAGCTTCCTTCTCTGAGGTTCGCAGCTCTGCAGTACACCTTTTCTTTCATGATCCAGTGGACAGAGAGAAACTGCAAATGCACCTTTGAGTGAGATGCAGATTCTATTAAAAAGGATCATGTTGTGGGGGCCAAGTTGCGGCAGGAACCTGAAACATGCCAAGTATTCTTGGCAGGGTCGTCTTGGGAGATTTTTCTTTTTAAACAGATATTTTTCTATAGTATCAGTAAGTGGTGTCTAGAGATCTGGTGGCCATTCTTATATGTTTGAGAGAGAAAATTATGACACCACACCTTCCCTCCAAAAACAAAAAGAAAAGCATACCTTGAAACTAAAACCCCAAATCCCCAAACAAAAAAAAAAACCCAAACAAACACACACATGAATGGGAGTCACTCATATTTAATGAGGGAAAACAGACTCCATGTTTTATGGCTTACTTTTCTGACATATATATTTGGTATCTTGTCTGTTGTTTTCAAGCATTTGGTAGTATCATATTGTTTTGTTTGAATCACAGTATCAAATAAAATGTAGGAGAAGTCTTGTGCCTTCTGAAGAGATTTCCAAGATCTGTTATCTTCTAAAATAAAACATGTGTGTACCAAAACTCACAGTGCAGCCCCAGAGTGAGGCACTGAAGACCTTGAAAAGGCTCCCTCTCTATCTCCCTTACTTCCAAGTGCCAATAACTACTTCAGCTGTACCTTGACACTTGCACATTTTTCTGCTTGCCAATAGTTCTCAGGAATATGTTTTCTCCTGAAAGAGTGCAAAAAGGTGCCTATGGCCTGTTGTCTCTCTGGAAATATTTGCTCTGACCTAACCATAATGTTAAGCACTTTCAAAATGTGCATATAACCCACAGCAAATCAATCTATCAGGCAGCCAATTCATCACTAGTGATGAAAAAGCTAACTTGACAAACAGCTCAAATTTATCATAAATGCTATGATAACTTGTATGTATGTAATATATTTACACGTACACACAAAGCTTCTACACAGACGTGCTGGAAAACTGGTTCTGAGACCTTTGTGGCTAAAACTGTGATATACGTGCCCATCCCTGGAGCTGGAACATATCTGTGACTAACATATCTGTGTTAGTCCCAGCTGAAGAATATTAGCAAAAAAAAAAATGGTCAGAAATTTTTGAAAACAGAAAATAATAAAAAAAATATTTCTTGAAACATAATCTGCTAGGTCTTTTAAAGTATTTATACTACACATATCACTTGATCTCTGAGGTTTTTTTGGAATATGTGTAAGAAGGTGAAAGAGCTAATTTTAATGAGTTTATATTTGTAAAAGTCTGCACAAAAACAAACAAACAAACAAAAAAAACAACCCCAAAACCACAAACCCTGCAATGTTTCCAGCTGTCACAGCAGCTATTAATTGGCAGAGAGATGCTTTGATAAGGGGAGGAAGATATCCCTACTGGTTCAAGACAGGTGGACATCAATTTGAATCCAATTTACATCTTAAAATGCACAACAGAAAGGATTTTGCATTACACTGCCTAGATGAAAGGGACCTCTTAGTCTGAGCTCCTCTTTTTCTTTCTCTTCTTTCCTGTTTTTTTCTTGCCCAAGCACTCAAACTTGCACTAGCTAAGTTTTAATGAAGATATCTTGTTCAACTGCTGTTTGAGGTAGCTATTTACTTGACTAAAACTCAAATCTGAACTCATGCTGAGCTAAAAAGAAAACCCAAACTGATAATTGGACAGACCTGAAATTGGATTGCCTGCACTACACACAGCTTGAATCAAGTGGATGTATCTTCAGCATCAACTTATTATTTGTTTGCCTGGTGAAGGTTCCTTTCTCCAGATATTAGACAACTGGAATAGTTACTGGGGCTTAATAAGAGATCTGTAGTGGAATGTGCCTGCTCTGAATGGTGCAAGAAAAGGCTCCTGATGAACACCTTTGGACTACTTAAGTGTTTGGTGAAAACTGAAAGACTACTTATATAAGATTAGGATATATGCATAGAGTTTTTTCTGGTGTGTACTTTCAGCTACAAGTTTCAGTCTTTCAATCAGCGGTGTGAAGTCACTGAAGCCCAATTCCAAACTTACATGTATGCCTGATTTAGACTCACATTAACAATTTACTGTTTGTTAAGTAGTTGATTCTGAGTTGGCATTGCTCTTTTAAATAATCTTTCCTTTACAGATAAGGCCCTCAGTCTTCAACAAATGAAAACAGTAGATCACCAATACAAATTTTGACCACTGTTTTAAAATTCAGCTTTTCTTCTAATATGATGCATATAGTTTCCTATGTTGTAAAGTTCCTTGAAGTGTGGCTATGCATGATGCTAGAAAAATAATCTAATAGTGTGCATTACTGCATATTTTTTCCCTTTCAAGTTTTAGGGAACTTTTATCTCACTTCAGCATGCCTGTTGAATTGAGAATTGAAATGAACAGAACTACTAAATACTTTGGATGAAAAATTTGTCCACTTAAGTGTCTGAGCATAGGCAATTTCTGAAAATCTTTCAGAGTTGTTTGTTCCTCCATTGAAAATATCTTCAATAGAAATTGCTGGTAATTGTATCTTACTTCACATACCTGTGTATTGGTACAAGCTAAGATTTATTCAACAGTTTCTTATCTTTTAACACTGAAATGTACTTTCAAATATTCCCATCAAGCAACTGAGTCAGGCTACCTAGAAAGACTGACACCAGTGCTCCAGCTTACCTGCTTGCATGGGTTTCTTTCCACTGGAAACTATAGATGGAAGGCAAAGGTGGATGGGACATTTTTAAAGTTTTCTTAATGAAGACACTGCAGGAAAATATTCCTGGAGCTGGGATCATGGTCTCAATTCAACTGTTTGAGCTTGGTCTCGGTCAAGTAAAGAAAACTCAAGCCACTGAACCTGTATCTAGGTTAACTAATGTAAAAAGTACCCCACATAACCCATGGCCAACCCTTTTTCATATAGTGATGGAAAGAATCTGGTCCACACGGTCCTTCCGGAAGAAGATGCCTCTTTTCCAAGACAATAGCTTTTATTTCTGTATTTCCGGCAATGACCCTGTGCTTTGGGGCACAACTCAAAGTCATTGCCCCCCTATCAAATATTTTCCTCTGAAAATTTTCTCATGCTTTCTTATCCAGAGGAAAATGATTAAGATTTAGGATAATGGAGCTGCCTCTCGTTGCCCAATTTGAACCTCATTAGTGTTGCTGAAAGAAGGCACAGTGGTGAAGATACATTACCTCCCCTCTTCCCCAGGGTCCCTTCGGCCTGTATGTAAAAACCTTATATGGTCTTGAATGAAATTGTATTTGAAAGATTCAATTACATTTACCATATGTTATTTCACCTTGCTTGCATAATTTTTCAAGTGGATCTGAGTATTCAAACATTAAAGGAAAAACAGGCAAAAATTATTTATTTTTGTTAGTGCTTTGTATTACTTTTAGTCCTTAGAATTTACCTGGGATAATTAGAGTGACATGCTATACCTTTTTGTAATGGATAAAGATGTACAGCATTCAGAAAATAAACAATCTGAAGGTATTTTCTGTTACCTTTACTGTGTTACTGCATGGTAATATGTCAATAGGTACAGCACTCCCTGCTCTGGAATATAATCTCTGGTTTCTTTTGGAGTGTGAAGTGGAAAAAAACAGGGTTTACTGCTGTCATTTTTGATGTTATAAGGTTACAAGCTACAACCTTGGGAGATTTTACACTAAATTTGGTTTTTATTGTTTCACAAAATGGGTCCTGTTTTCTGGCAGTCAATAAAACTGCAGGTGATACTTCTCTTATAATAGATGTGAATGGACTATTACTGTTTGCTACAGCCATTTAACTTCAGGGCAAGCTTATAAGGGTTTTCACTTCAAAAACACACAATCTTTTTTTTTGGCCACAGGACTATTGCTTTATTTTCATCAAGTTCCTTGGTAATATTGCTACATACTCATCTGAGCAGGTCTAAAATAAGCAGAAAGTTTTCTGCTTCTGAAGCTCAAAACAAACTGACAATTGAAAATCAGTATTGATAGGCTAAAATGAAAGTCATTGCAACACACTGTGAATACCTAATCTCTTAAGACTTAAAATGATAAAGCAAATGTTATATGAATTGTATGAAAGTAAAGGCAATATAGACTCTTGATGCTTATTCTTAAGATTTTGACTTAAGTCAAATAAAAAAATGCTATTTCTGAAAATGAATATGCAGTATTAATACTTTGAATCACGTAATCACTAAGGTTGGAAAGGATTTCTGAGTATGATCTAGTTCAATATTCCTACTCAAATCAGGGCTAACAAGGTCTGGTTGCTCAGAGCTGTGTTCATTTGGGTTTTTCCTTAGCTCTAAGGATGGAGACTGCACAACTTCTCTGAGCAGCCCATTACAGTGTTCCAGCAACCTCACATCGCAGTGAAATATATTTTTCTTATATGTAAATGGAATTTTATGTGCTTGAATTTGTGTCCATTACTATTTATCCTGTCACTGAACACCACCAAGGAAAGTCTTGCTCTCTCTTCTTCATTCCCTTCTATCACATGCACACACACAAACACATATGCACATAAAAAAAGGATCCCTGATCCTTCTCTCGGTCACTGTGGTCCTTCACTGAATTCACTCCAGTATGTCCTTGTCTCATGAATACAGGGAAATTGGACTCAGCACGCCAGATGTGGTCTTAGACATACTCAGTAGAGAGTAAACGTAACTTCCCTTGAGCTGCTCGCTGACACTTTTTCTCATGGAGCCGAGGATGTTTGTAGTCTTTACCACAAGGGTGCACTGCTTCTTCTCTGCAAAGCTGCTTTGCAGCCATCCAGGACCCAGCTTGTACTGCTGCATAATATTATTCCTACCTGTGTGCAGGACTTGATATTTTGTTGAAATTCATGAATTCTCTATGCCATGAGTCTCTAACCACTTTTAATTTTGTATCATCTGCTGACTCGCTGAATGTGTACTCAGCTTTGTCATCCAGGTCAACAGTGAAGAGGTTAAACAGCATTGGTCCTAGTACTGATACCTGGAGTACCCCACTGGTAAATATCACTCAGATGGAATGAATGAATAATTTGATTTGGAAAAGATCTTCAAGATCATCAAGTCAAACTTGACCTACCAAGATTATTAAACCGTGTATCTTAGTGCCATGTCTGCATGTTTTTAAAATACCTTCAGGGGCAAGCACTCTACCATTTCCAAGGCTAGCCTTAGTGCTTGACCACCCTCTCTGTGAAGAAATTCTTCCTCATATCCGATCTAAACCTCCCTTGACACAATTGAGTCTGTTTCCTCGTGTCCTATCACGTCCTGCTGGCCACCCTATTTCTGGTGATGAAAAAGATGTCTTTGGCCTTCTTGGCCACCTGGGTACACTGCTGGCTCATGTTCAGTCAGCTGTCAAACAGCAACACCAGGTCCTTTTCTGCTGGGCAGCCTTCCAGCTACTTTTCTTCAAGTCTATATTACTGTGTAGGGTTGTTATGACCCAAGTACAACACCCGGCGTTTAGCCTTGCTGAATGACATGTGATTGGACTTGGCCCAGTCCTCCATCAGACTCATACCCAACTGCAATGCTCACAGTAGTTATGCAAGTGAAGGGTAGGCAAATAGGCTTTCAAAAACAAACAAACAAACAAACAAACCCCCCCAAAAAAACAGCCTAATTGAAGATTTTTTTCACTTATTTTCATCTCTCAATTACTTTTTTTTCATTCCTAAACTGAATAGCTATAGAAAATGTCATATATGTATATTTGTATAATGTTAAAGTATATCTGTATTTTACAGAGTGTTAAAATACTCTGACTACAATGGTGAGTCTGTCAGAACTCTATGATCTTTAAGGAGCAGAATGTCTTCAGATATGAATTCTCTCTTCTCTGAAGTCTTTGAAATTTTTTTTTATATCGAATTCCAGAGAAGCGTAGAAGTTTAATGTGTTAACATACCAGTGACAAACTGATTCACTGAGCTCCTTTATTTTAAGAGGATTTAAATTCAGATGTAGTAAACATTTTTTTCCAGAGTACTCTGCTAAGCTTGAGTCAGCATCTTTATGAAGCTTTGTATCAACACAAAGACTTTGCCTAATTTGAGGAAAGTGAGGGTGAATTTAGTCATAAATGGTCATTTAATGGTACAGATATTTCCAGTATTTCCAGTATTTAAGAAGACTCCTTGGTAAGTTCAGTTAATTTCTTTGTATTTTTAGTTACCTTTTTTTTGTGTGTATGTGTCTGTGTGCGTGTAAAAGTATTCTGATTGCTAATGGTTGTGTTCTGCATTTCTGCATTTACATACTTCAGTCCAAAATAAATTACTCCTTTTTATTTCCATGGAAACTACAACTGATACAAAGAGCACAATAACACTGTTTGATAGAGAAAATTCTCAGCTACAAAACAGCCTTTTTTGACACAGTCACTACTATTAGCTATGCATTTTCACCTGCAATGAACAAGAGTCTGCATGGTGCTCTTCTAAAAATCTGCACCAGGAGAGGTTATCCACTGTCCCTGTGGCCACTGCTGAAACACATCACCCACTGTCTCACTGTGCTCACATCTTCAGTTTAGTCTCCAGAAACATTCAGCAAGCATTAATGAATGTCAATGGGTGCCATTTTTCCCTTGTGGGGAATTCCTACTGAATTCCTATTCAGTAACACACCTTTGCTTCACACGCACTTCCACGTCAAACGCTAATTTGTCAGACTGCCCCTCTGCTGCTACCTGTCACACAGCAACACAGTGTAATGGAAAATTGGCAGGACATTTCAACCTCTACTGCCATACCACTAATATCCATCTCTGACGTTGTGGGCCAACATAATAAAATAGGAGGCATTACTTTCGGAGCAGTCTGTAAATATGCATTTTAAAGAATTTCTTTATGCATTTATTTTTAAAATGCAGGAATATGAGATGGGTTTGTTACTGGGTAGAATGGAAGAACTGGAGAGGGGAAAAAAATAAGAAAAGACGAAAGACAAAATGTGAAAGGATCAGATTTTAGAGCCTGAGATAGGAAAGCTCAGTAAAGCATGTAAATACCAGTAAATGTCAGCTGGCATTGATTTATGTTTGTGAATCTCGTATGATGAGCTCATCATCACAATGATTTAACATCTCTCTGGTGGCTTACTTTTCACCTGCAGCTTTCTGATGTTTTACCTCTTTTCTTCTTCTTCCTTTTTTTTTTTTTTTTTTTTTTTGGTAGANTTTGTCACATGGGATATTATGATATCTCACTCTGGATGTAGTGTGAGGATCTGAGCTTTAAACTGCAATCATACCACACCTCTGCCTGCAAGCTATCCTGTTTTGTATCCTCCTGCAGCACATTTTGTCCTCTCTGATAATTAAGGAAGATGGGAAGCTCAGTAATCTCTCTACCCTTGATGTCTCATTTCTTTATCAAATTCAGTAACTTCTTGTGGTGTTGATCTGCCATTCACCTCTTGAAAATTCTCTTTATTCTTTTTCTGTTGCTAAGTACTTGCCATGTTTTTATAGAACAAGCCCTCTGGCTGGGGAAAAGTTGCCAGTTAGAACTTGCGAGACTGATCCACTCTTTTATTATTATTTCTTTCAGCAACTATTCAGTGTCTTTGATGTTACCCATACATTTGCATTAAAAGATGTCAGTGATTTATTTTAATAAAATCCAATTATCCATTTTAGTGCCCGTGAGAAACAAATGGATGTTTCCAGTTTAATTGCAAATATAAGCTTATGGTAGGAAACATACCTGGCACAGAAGGAATTTCGGCATTAATAGTGCCAGAAGCATCTGTGAGGGTTAACAAGTATCTAATACTTTGTGGGCTTAACTGCAATAACTTGTGCAGAACTATTTGGGTCCCAGGAGAAAACCAGCTGTTTTCAAGGAGCTCCACAAGGATAATGCTAAAATATCTTGTTTTCATGCAATTCAGTATCTCTGCATGGTCTCTGTGCTGTGCAGACATTTTATTTTGGGAAAAGAAATGACTTGGCACTTCCAAGAGGTGGCCTCATCTGGTTTCTAGGGCACTTTTGTTTAACTTGATCTCTTACAACTTAAGTTTTGCTGTAGTTTCACAAGAAAAGAAATTGGGAGCTTCAGTCTCCTGAACTGTTAAATCAGCATTTCTCAGCTGTAGTTTTAAAAGCCATTTTTAAAGCCAGCTTCCTTTTCTCCAGCCAATCTTTGATTTCCACATATTGATAACAGCAGGAGGCTGTGTTTCCATTGATATTGGGTTGTCTTTATCTGAAAATACAAGACTGGCGTTGTTGGTCACAGCAAAATTTCCCTCCTGGTGTAATCAGAAAGAAAGGATGTAGTATCTTTATGATATACTAAAGCTAGGCTGGTTTGGACCTGACTAACATTATAAAGTTATTTGCACCAGCCAAAAACCTTCACAGGTGATTTGCATTACCTAAATATTAAATTTACCTGACAGGCCAAATACTGGAAGAGGCTGGTGAGATGATGAGTTTTATTTGAGACATTTTAACGATGAAGAAACTGTTTGGTTATTGTCACATATCTTGACTATGATCTGTTTGTGTCTCTGAACAAAGCAGTAGTAAGCTGAGAAGCCCATCAGGCTGGAAGACTCACACGTATGTATAATGTAAGATTGTTATGCTACAGTGGTACAAAACCCTCTTCTTGTTTGTGTTTTGTTTTAGCAAAAATATTGATTTGTGTTTCAATTTTTCATCAGCTTCTTTTCACTGAAACCAACAACCTACTACTTTATAATAAGAGTCCCTGTTGTTCTTATTTCTAAATATCAATAAGATCTCAAAGTGATACTGAATACTTGATGAATTTTCTCCAGAAGTATACTAAGATGTACATGGAATTGGCGTTCAGCATTACAGGGAAAAAAAGGTCTTAATTAAAGAAAAAGATACCTAACATGCAAGGTTTATTTTAATCATTTCAATTGACTGGTCTCTGATCTGTTGAAATTATGAATTGCAAAACAAACAAAAAGAAAAAACAACAAAGCCCAACAAAATCCAAAAGAATCAAAACCAAAAAAACCCACCACCGCCACCAAATGAAAAACATAAGAAAGCATCAAAGAAGAGAAAATAAATGACTTTCATATCTGGGTAAGATAATACCCTCCTTCTATATCAAATTTGTAATGGGTTTGGTCCACATTATTGTCTATCTATCATATGATTTTATATATCCTCATCTGTCTCATTGCATAATTTGAAAACTGAGAATGCTGTTCAACATCTATTTTGTATAACTTCAAATGAATTATCTTTTCTGCCTGACTGGTTTCTCTCTTCCTATCCTTATTTTGCTACTTGCTTTCATACAGTTTTCTTTGCCATTGCAGTATAAAATCTGTAGGAATTCTTAAATCTTAATTGTGGATGAAGATACACAAAATATTATTTAGATTGGCTCCTTTCTTCCCCATGCAGTTATGGGTTTGATTTGCATGTGGGTTTCCATGCAAAAAAAAATAATTTTTACCAAACTGACCCCACGTGGGGGCGGGAAGTCCTATTGAAAAATTCCATAAAACATTTAAGATTTCATAAACTTTGGTTTCTTTATTAAACATAGATTGAAAGAGTCAAGAACAATGACATATTTGCTCTGTGTTTTTAAGGTGTCAGGCTATATGTCTGCATACAATAGAAGCCTTGATTTGTGTTCATAGAGATAATGTAAAAATCTTTGCTAACTGAATGATAAAGTACATACAGGCAGCTTTGTACTTGATAATCAGTAGACAAGTCCTAAACTATTTTCTCAAATAGCAAACCTTTTTCTTGATCAATATGCCTTCAAAATGACATAAAATTGCACAAAGGAAATATTTGCAGAAAATATTATATTTCTATAACATTATAAGCCTGTTCAATAAGTACAAAGAATTTTTTGTGGATTTGACTTGAAAATTGTTGGGAAAGAATAGGGCCACAAATCTTCATACCATTTTGTTTAGATGATGCAAGCCAAGGAATAAAATTATGCACATTTGGTAGGAGAATTGCCTCAAATGGGAATGAGGGATTCAAATGGGAATGTGATAGGAGGTCTTCTTTGTAGTATGGGCCAGGTAGGTTTCTAAACCCTGAAAAGATGTGTTGGCCTTTCTTGCTAGTTTTCCTTTCAATAATACTGCAACTTTTGGTGGCCTAGTGAGGAACAGAAGCCAGATTTAATAAAGATATATCTACAGTGTGGACAAAGAAGTCATCCATAGACATTCTTCCCATAAATAAGAAAACCAGATGACTCTTTCTTGCACTCCCAGCAGAAAGATGTCAAATAAATCTTGTTCATCCTTTTTAGCTAAATACTGCAAAACTACATGCTTACAAAACTTGCAAGCCTGTTCTGTGAAGTGATAGCACAGAAACCCTTCAGAGATGTGGTGATGGAACAGCTGAGCACTGGGTGCTCCTGCGAGCCTTTTACATTCATGCTATGTTCCTACAGCTTGCCTGGAAAAGATTGCTCTGAGGCCAGGGAGGCTCCTGACTTCCGCAGTTTTGTCTGAAGCATGCAAATGCATCCTTAGAGGTTTAAAATTAACTATTATTAGGAAAAAAAAAAAAAAAAACACTTGAGAAAATATTTTTATGAATTAAAAAGAATGATAAAAATTGCAATATACTGATGTATTAAGTTTATGTTCTTGAAAAGTAAGCAGTAAATATCCTTGAAAAACATATTAAGTTTATGTTCTTGAAAAGTAAGCAGTAAATATCCTTGAAAAACATTGCAGGCTGTATTTTTAAGAGACGTACAAACTTAGTACTGGAGACCATAAAAGCACCGGTGGTACTGTGAAATGTCTGGTGCAGGTATAACACTAACTGCTAGTGAGCAACATCAGTAGGCTACGGTGACTGTATAACCAATGTGCATATTTTCAAACTTGTGTTAAAATGAAAATAATTTTTTAAAGGAAGATCTGTACATGTAAGAATAGGATTGTACTGTAGCTGTTCTTTTTCTTCTGATCTGATGGCAAGCATTACAGCTGCAGTGCGCCCTAGCTATCTTGTTTCTCTTGCTTAATTGTATGGACATACAACTTTCAATGTGTCAATATATAATATTTCTTACCAGAACTTTAAACTGTCATGTGAAAGTCATATATTTATTAAATTATTTATAGAAAATCAATTAAAGAACACTTAGCTGACATATTTTTATGCTAGCCTAAGAAAATCAAAGGAGATACTATTATTGAGCAAAACAGAGGTAATTCTGCATTGTGCAGTAAAAGAGCACCTGTCTCAGACATCAGGCATATAAAAATTTCAATTGTTCAGACAGGCATTGCTAACCTTATTGCAGAGATTTCTCCAAAATATTAATCAACCATTACATGTGAAAGCTGTTAGTAGAAAATCCCTTGCTCATCAGACTGACAACTTTCAATTAAATAATTTGGTGATGCAATAATTTCACATACTCTTCAATGATACACATGCAGATCATGGGATAGAAAAAAAAAGAATATCTATGTGTAACAAAATAAAAATAAAAGAATGCTTTTTGGACAAAAATGATGCACATTCTCTGAAGTCTTCAGACCTTCTCCATGTGTACTTTTACCAGGAGAATTTAAAAGAACATTAGACTATTTTCTTCTACCTGAGTACTTATTCGAATAAACACCTTACAAATCTTGTTTGTGGTTGTCTTCATTAAGCAGGTTGATGCAAGTGCACTCACAAAAAAGATATTTTTTTCTGTTCTGGAATGGGAGTTGACATGTTTTTTTCCACCAGGAAACTGGGAAAGGGGTGGTTTTCTCATATGCTGGATGTTTCTTGGTGCACTAGTTACCCTGACCTGATTTTGCCTATATTAATGCATGTGATGGAAGGAAGATGGAAAATGGCATTTGGCCTTTAAATGTTTGTGTTTAAAGTTAAGACACTCTGTTAATGCAACTTAAAAATGAAGCAAAAATCTTTCCAAATTATTTGGAGGAGAATTACTGTTTAATATGGAAATAATGACATGACTGAGAAGTACCTGTTTTTCCTCTGTCTGAAAATATGAATGAATTTCCTTTAATAATACAGACAGAAAGCTATTGGTTGGTAATAAAGCTGCTTTTCAGTTTGGAGTTATATTTTGGTAGTGCTCAAGTAGTGGGGCCAACCTCAGACTATATATAAGGTGGTCTAAATGAAAAGCAGTGTCCCTTAAATCTGTTCTGCAAGACAGATTGTGTGGTGTTGTGTTTCAACATTTTCTCTTTCCTCATGGTTTCATAACTCTTTCAAAACAGAAGTCTGAGCTCTTAGAAAATTATTTTGAATAGCAGTTGTTTTCGGTTGCCTAACGCTATAGGAGATTACCTATTTTTCATCACTTAGACTGCATTTTCTTCTTCCCTCAATTAATTGCAAATGCTTCTCACTGTACAGAGATAATGATTTAAATCCTCTGAGAGATATACAGAATTTCAGTCTCAGTGGTGAGTATTTCTGTTTGCCTCTTCACAGCTACTCCTCTCACAGACAAGCGCTACAAAGTCTGAGAAAACAAGGAATCCATAAAAAGTGTCTGCTATTCTTTTAGTGAAGTAAAAATAATATAATATAAAAGGACTAATCAAAACCAGCATAACATAATGAGTTAACATTTAGAAGACTGAAATTATTAATATAAATGCTGTTTGAAATATTAAAGCCTAATAAGTGAATATTTGACTTTTATCATTGATCTGTTGAAAAACAACAAATGCACACTTGGTAATTAGTAATATAGTGAGTGTGGAAGGAATAACTAAAAATAATTGTTGGCATTATATTCAGTGAACAGTTGCATGCCATTACAATTTCCCTAACATCAGCTTGTTCAAACTGGCTGACCAGTGGTGTTGTAGTCACTGCTCTGCTTGCAGATGAAGGGGTGACATTTGGCATCAGTTTTAGTCAGCAGAACAGCATCATCTTCTGAAATTTCTGATGCATTGTATTATGAAAAACCCAATTATCTGTAGTGCTTAAAATTACTTTAGGCACCATTGGCTATGCCATTATATGTTGCTGTCATTGTGGCAAGCAGTGACCGAACTTTGCATTCTTCTTTACTGAGACTCTTTAAAACTTCATTCCATTGTGATTCGCTACCACCTGAAGGATAGTCAGATGAAATCTGAATTGTCAGTGTGGGTGTATGAATTGTCAACAAAACAGATATAATTTAACTAGCCACAGAGGTATGGAACATTATGCATCCAAGGAAGTCATTGTCTTAAACAAGGCAAGAGCATTGCACTTATAATACCTATGCAAGCTGAGAAGAGAAAAACATATTGTATTATTTTCTCCCCAGGTTGTTTCTGAAGATACTGAAAGGAGCTAAACAGGAAAGAATAACGTTTCTTTCCTGGAAAAAAAAAGAAAAAGAAGGAGATTTCGTAGTAAAAGCAAGGAAACTTTATTGCCTTGAAATTGGTTTGGATGAATCAAACTGTTACTTGATCCAACATATAAGCCAGGATACCTCTCTTATCCAGAATGATGGAAGCAATTTTTTTCCCATTACCACGGGAAAAGGCTGGTCAAAACAATTGTCAGAACTCTTCATTTGTACGTGTGCTGTGATCCAGGCAGTAGAGAGGTATGCTGCAAAGTGCTAGAAGTACAAGTGATTCTCCAACAGTAAGAGCATTTCTATAACTTCTGATTGACACATATTTGAAAAAGAACTGCAGGTAGTCTCATAAATCTTTGCCATGTAGAACTAAATTTGTGTCAAATCATCTAGTCTATTTAATTTTATCTTTTCTCCCACACATTTTTAGTAATTTCTGAAAATATAGTACAGCACCCACCTGACTCTCTTTTTTGGAAGCCTGCTGGTCTGAATTATACTTATCAGTACATTAGCAGTGCTGTTGACTTCAGAATTTGACCAATAATCTTGCAAGAAAATATAATTTTCACAGTTGAGGAAAAAGGATGACGAAAGTAAATGACATTATTTACTGCATTTCTGTTTGGAAAGCCACAGGTCTCAGGGGATTTATCCAGTACATCTATACTGACACTGAGTTCCAAACACATTAGACCAGAATTATAACACTTTTACAGAAAATGCTCGGCTGGATTTTTTTTCTATGGTAGGAAAAGGAGCATCAAAAAAGAAAATAACCAGATGCCTTGCATTGAGTTATTCTGAACTGATCAAAATTCTTTTTCTCTCTCATACCATAACTCTCTCTTACATGCATGCTACTGTCCCTGAACAAAGTCATCCCCTTGAGAAAAATTTTCAAGGAGGTGTTCCAAGTATGAAGAGGTGGAAAGGAAAGCACTTCAGTACTTGCTGTACGGTAATTGCGTAATTAAACTGCATGCTGGAGTCTGAGCCTGCTATGATCACCACTAGTACTCAGGCACCGTCTTCTTTCCTTTTTTTTTTTTTTTCCCTCTTTTTTTCCCCCAAATAACCAACCAAATAAATAAATGTATAAATAGTGTGTGAGATCTCGAGTTTGTTTGACTGAAAGCAAATTCCAACTTGTTTTTCTTCCCTATTTTGCCATGACTTGAAGCAAAGAAAACCAAAAAACATTAACTTTTTACTGTGATAAGTTTAATTAGACATAAAAAAGCTCATTTGCTTCAGCTGACTCTGTAGCACAGGTTTTGAGCTCTGGGGGGGATGTGGTGGCAAGAAGCAGGGTCTGGGAGTCCAGAAAATACGAAGAACTATTTGAAGCCTTCCACACAGTTGCCAAGTTATGGCTGTGCTTGTTCATCTTCCTTAGTGGGACCTGTTGGGTATAAACAAATCCCCTTCTACAGTGTTTATCTTTCTTGTTACGGTTAAAGAAAAGGAACATATTACTTTGTTTTCATTGTGAACCCACATATATATATACGAAACAAATTTCACAGACATAATTTCTAGTGTTTAGAGGAACACTAGAAGCATACCTTTGATAGCTTTTCCTGCTTTCCATCAGCTTCTTGTCACTTATGGGTGGCAAGAAAATCATCTCTTGATGATTTCCTAGGTTTCTGTCAATCAATTTTTGAGCATTCTGTTCTTAAGCAATCCAATATGTAGCCTTAGCAATCCATCTCAGAAGACAATGAGTATTACTATTATGGCTGGTATCTTCAATGCCTCTTGGGACTTCCAGGATCATCTATACCTCATTAATTGCAGTGGAAAACAACTCTGATGCTCAAAAAATGAAAAGAGTAGGTTTAGGGCTACGTCTATAAGCTGAATGGTTTATTAAGTGTTTAACATTTTTGTCATGCTGTGCAATTACTTTTTTCATCACTCTGGTGATTAAAATCACCATACTCAGCTGAAGAATTCTCTAGAGGGGACTTCAGGAGGAACTTTCTCTTAAGCATCTTCCTAGATAAAACAGTAGGTGATCACATGACAAGCAACACAGATACTTAGTCATAAGGAGCATAACTCGCATGACTTATATTGAACTGGAATTACATTTACACTTAAATATGAAAAATTTAAGATGACTGAAAAATATTATGATTGAGCAGGAATGCAGGAATGGTGCAATGTGTTCCAAAATTATGAGTAATATTTGAAGAGTTAGTCTTCTCATCCTTAGATTAAAATATATCTATATTCTAGAAAACAAAATATTTCAGAATGATTCAGATTTCAGAATGCTTCATCACATTTTGCAATCATGATATCCTGGACACCGTTAATTAACAAATTTGTTAATTTACATAACAAATGAATTTTATTTTAAAAAATATTTGTTGTATTAAATGAAAATGCTGTAAAATATTAATAAAATATGATATTTATATTTAGAAAGGTGAATTTACTGTGAATAATACTAAATATGAATTACACTTATTGCTTTGATGTATTTTCTACTGCCATTAAGCAATCATAACTGAGTTATTTTTTCTTTATCCCATAACAGTAGTGGAAATACCACTTATCATAAACTTGTCTTTATTATAATCCTTCATATTTATTCTTACTCTAAATTGTTCAGTGGTTGATACAACATGACACCATGTACAGTTTGCATTTTTTCATTTTTTTTTCATGCACACATTTATATACCTAATAAATGTGCTGACAAAGTGAGGGATGATGGAGAAATTTAAGTTTTCAAACAGATATTTTATCTTTTGAATAAAACTGTACAGCTGAAAACAACTATGAATTTTATCTTATCTGAGTGTTACTGGTGTTTCACTCTGCAGAGCCTCCAGAAGCTAACTTTTGTTATACCCTACATGAAGCAGCAGCCTTTGAATCAATGTAAAATGAGAGCTGCTGGTCACCTCTGTGAGTGTAGCAATGGATTTAACCCAAAATAATTTTCTCCTCACTTAAGTGTCAAATCTGCTTGTCTTCATGGAGATGAAGAGGTGCCTCAAGTCTGCTAACACTGCTTAATCTCATTATTGCAGTAGGGTGACAGATAGATATTCCCTGTGATAACTGGCAGCTAAGAGGGGCTACTTGTGTTCTGGGATGTCCTGTATAGCTATATTTCCTTTCCTTCTCCTAAAAAAAATACTTATTTACATTTCTTTACTTCTTTGCACTAGTAATTAAAGTCAAAGCATGTGAGTAAAAGCAGAGATAGACAGTGTGGACCAGCAAAATATGCAGAAGGCTTCAGTGGAGCTTTTCAGACAGGCTGCACATATTTTTAACACCCAGTGGAGGATGAATTAAGTTTTTCTTTTCCTGTGAAAGAGAGATCTGACTCCCTTTGAAAACCTGAGTATATTTTCCATTTGTTTGCTGTTTTGCTTACGTCAGCGTCAAGTCAGACAAACACTATGGTTATTGGAGCTGAATCACTTCACAGTTCATCACTGATGTCACTGAACAAAGTAGATCTAAGCACAGCTGGACCAGAAATAAGCTTGTCACTAGAGCAAAAGAAAGAGCACGGCTAGTGTGAGGGTCTTGAAATTGGAGTGGCCTTGTCCTCTTTTGACTTGATCTTATTTAAAGATGTACCTAACTGTGACAGACTTCAAGAAATCCTTCCAGGGCTGAGAATGTGATGCATCTTATATATATCCTCTCCATCTCAGTCAAGGAGCTTGCAGCTGCCCTGTAAACAGAATCTTACCAGGATTTGATTTAAATGGATATATTAGCTGGAAATAAATCCCTTTTGCACTCTTTGAAGGCTCACTATTTCACTGATTCATTCAGAACTGTGACTGTATCTGTTTCCTCTGTTGCACAATGAAATAAGGCCAAAGAAGAGTGAATAAAGAACCACAAAAACCAAGAAATGCCCCAACAAGCTTCCTGGCAGCTGGCACCAGGCACTTTGCCCTTGCCTCTCCCAGGTCTCCCTTGAAGTAGCCTTGTCCCACTGAATCAAACCAGCACATGAAGACTTTTCCTGTTAAATTCCACTTGTAATAGCATTATCCGTAAATTGTTAGTAAAAATTATTTTATTGTTATAATAAATATGAGAATTGAAAACATCTGTCATCAATTGTTGCTTTAATAAGGTTTACCAAGAAATATGATTATTAGGACACACTTAAGAAACATTTTGGAAAGTTTTGGATAACTATAGCCACTTCATGTTTTGTACTAATATATAGTTAAATAACATACAAAGTTATTTAACTATAGTTAAAGTTAACTATAGTTAAGTTTCCTTTGGTTTGTTCGTTTTCAGTACTTCATTGTTGTTTTACTGCTTCTTTAAATATGTGAAAAACAGCAGTTTTAATTATAAGCTAGTGGCTGATATTGCCATTGCTGTCTTGTGGTACACAATTTGAGCTCTTTCTCTGTTTGCCTGATTTATCTTTGGGAAAAAAAATAATCAGTATGTATGGAATGATGCGGTGGCTAAAAGTAGAATTGCTGGTCTTTTCTTTTTCCCTTCCCCTTCCCC
>JACDJE010000167.1:5462089-5481772 GCA_016647715.1 Pavo muticus | reverse complement strand
AAAAAAAAAAAAAAAAAAAGTGAACTAATAAAAATCCCAGGCTGCTAGATTGAGTTTTTCTGAGCCTCCAGGTATGTCAATGTTTCACATTTAGCACGCAGCTCCCAAAGAAATATCTGCTAAATGTTCACCTGATAAAGTCAAAGAAGAGTAGATACTGATTGAGCAGATGAGTTAGAGCAGCCTGGGGCTTGGGATTTCAGTGCTGCCGTTCTGTGAGCTATTTAAGCTAATGATGTTTGTAAAGATAATTCTGAGCTTGACTCAGTGTTTGGTGAAGACAGTAGGAGCCCTTCTGTCTACCTCAGTGGCATTTCAAATAGTCTCATAATAGAAAAGGAGAAAAATAGAGTTGGGGAGAAACAGTAACATCACACCTCGGATTTCATTGTTACTTACAGATGTGTACGTGATGTACAAAATATGAAAAATTACCTATTCTTTATTGCTTATATGAAATCAATTACCTGATCCTCAAAATAATACGTTTTACCCTCTGTTACTCCTCCATACTTGTCTGGCATATAAGATTTTCACTAAGCATAGCAACAGTAGGTCTTAATGCCCTGAAACCAAACACATCTATGATTTTAATGGAATGCCTTCAGTATCACTGTGATGAACATTTGTGGTTCTTTGTATATACTTGTCAAATATTAAAGTGGTTGCTCTTAATTCTCTTAGAGGTTAATGAGGAGCCTGAATATATAGAATACATATAGAGAGATTATACTTCCAGTTATTTTCTCAATCATGACAACTTAAAGAGGATATGTTAATGTATAGTACCTATTGCCTGGAAATTGAAAAATATTACATAAATAATTGCATGTTAGAACTTAGCCAGTACTTGAATTTTATGGCCTTGTCACACCAACAGAACCAGACACTGAAATTAGCATAATCTTGAATACTCCAGCTGGGCCTGTAACAGAGATTTACAAATATCTTTTTGGTAAGCAGTGCCAAAACGTTTCTGTTAAAAATGAAAAATGAAAAACACAACAAAAAGCCTAAATTCTACCCTATACAGTAACTCTAAAGATACATAGTAAGATGACCAAATAACTGTCCTGAGAAATGTGATGTAGGTGGTTTTTTTTTTTTTCCTGATTAGAACAGATAGAACCCACATCTAAGGCTGAAAACAAGCTAATTAGGGATTTTGCAGCAAAGAGCTACAGTACCTGGCAGATTCTTGCTTTTGAACTGCACGATGCCTTGCCTCATAGATCTTCTCCCTAAATTGTGATGATTTATTTTTATTCAAGAGGAACTGAGCTCATTTTTATGCTGCTAGCTCAGCATTACCCTTGCCTAGAGACTGAAATAGCTTAAATTTCAAATGTTAAATAATAAATTGTAAACAGTGGCACGAAATCTGGAATAACTAATAGGAATGTGAAAGAAGCATTATAGTTTAAAAGTTAAAAATTTAAAAACAAAGGCAGATTGCTTTAGAAACAGAAAAATGTGTTGGAGAATTGAATCTGTGGGGCAATAATTTGCCCTTTAATATTAAAACAATAAAACTTGGAAAATCACATCAATTTAAGAAATATTTGTAAAACTATTAATCCCCTGAATACTTAAATACCCCTTTTAGTGATAAAAGATTCTGCTGTTTGTTTTATGTGAGACAATTGATCACTTTCTTCTTTGCCTCCTAAGCTTCCTTAGGAAATAAACATAACAAAAAATTCTGATAAGTCCTACAAAACCCTCCAAAGTCTTGTATATGCCTGGACTTTGCAAAGGGTTCAGCTGATTATGACCTACATGGATTTCATTTAAATTAATACGTGCAGATTTGTCGATGGCCTATCACATTTCTTGACAATGCAATGGCTTCACCATCAAAAAGATTACACAGAGGACATCTTATGACAAGGTTGTTATAATCTAATCTGGAACTCCAGGTCATCTGAAGTGAGAAGTGATGACTAAATGTTTATTCATGAGAAATGGTGCCAATTCAGGTACAAATTTAACAGTTGTTTTGCATGTTGCGAGTAGCCATTATGTGCAAAATACTTTAGTCAGAGCATTAGAGCATTAGAGCCCTCTCACACTCTCTTAGGAACAGGCGAGTGTTCCCAGGGCATAATGCCGTGGAACACTAGGAGAGCCATTCTGCACCAAGAAGGGTCTTTCAGGCAGGCAGCTTTAGACCGCAGGATTATCCTTGATAGTACCCTGACTCTTCAGGCAGATGAGCTGCAAAAGACACCATTGTTTTTTCTATTCAGTTCCGTCCTTTTCATTTGTAATTTGGCCATCAGGAGGGATGAGTTCATGGCACACTTAGAAAGTTAACCTGAAATTGTGATGTCCCAGATTACCAAAGAAGCCACAACTTTATACTGTAGCAAAATTATTGTAATGAGATAGAACTGTTAGGCCTAAACTGTAATGTCTTACATGTATAGATGGAGTCAAAATATTCCCATGAATGTAATAAGAATGATGAAGTACATCTGCATTTTATCAGAAATATTACAAACTACAGAAAATAATAGGCCTTAGTTTAACACTGATTAACATGGAAATCACACTTAATAGTGCTGAAACAAGAAATAGTCATGTCAGGTAAGTATGGGAGGCCCTAATCTACTTAAATTTGGCATTAAATTTAGTCACACAGAAGAGAAAAAAAGACTAAATCTTAAAGGAGAACTATTCACCTTCAAGGAGGAGTTGGAAGGGCAAGAAGAAAAATAACACAGAACAAAACTAAAGTGACCACAATGTTAACTAAGCATATGCTTGAGAGGTTGCAAATGGTACTCTGCAATAAAGAGATAAAAATTAAGAAGACCAGTATTAACGTGCCCAGGGAAATGCATAAAAAAATCAATGGTTAAAATGAAGCTTAGAAAAAAATTATGCTTTTAAAGAAGAGGACTGTTGAGACTAGGCAGTGGAGCAGAGAAGAAAAGGTGAAGACTGTTGCTAAAATTTCACAAGAGATTAGAGCTATGGTTTCCCCCACCTCGTTCCACTGTGTGTTCTTTCCTTGATCTTTTATCCAATTCCAACTGTCATACCTTCCCTTGCCTTCCCTTCCCTTGCCTTCCCTTCCCTTGCCTTCCCTTCCCTTGCCTTCCCTTCCCTTGCCTTCCCTTGCCTTCCCTTGCNTTTTTTTCCCTCTTTTTTTCCCCCAAATAACCAACCAAATAAATAAATGTATAAATAGTGTGTGAGATCTCGAGTTTGTTTGACTGAAAGCAAATTCCAACTTGTTTTTCTTCCCTATTTTGCCATGACTTGAAGCAAAGAAAACCAAAAAACATTAACTTTTTACTGTGATAAGTTTAATTAGACATAAAAAAGCTCATTTGCTTCAGCTGACTCTGTAGCACAGGTTTTGAGCTCTGGGGGGGATGTGGTGGCAAGAAGCAGGGTCTGGGAGTCCAGAAAATACGAAGAACTATTTGAAGCCTTCCACACAGTTGCCAAGTTATGGCTGTGCTTGTTCATCTTCCTTAGTGGGACCTGTTGGGTATAAACAAATCCCCTTCTACAGTGTTTATCTTTCTTGTTACGGTTAAAGAAAAGGAACATATTACTTTGTTTTCATTGTGAACCCACATATATATATACGAAACAAATTTCACAGACATAATTTCTAGTGTTTAGAGGAACACTAGAAGCATACCTTTGATAGCTTTTCCTGCTTTCCATCAGCTTCTTGTCACTTATGGGTGGCAAGAAAATCATCTCTTGATGATTTCCTAGGTTTCTGTCAATCAATTTTTGAGCATTCTGTTCTTAAGCAATCCAATATGTAGCCTTAGCAATCCATCTCAGAAGACAATGAGTATTACTATTATGGCTGGTATCTTCAATGCCTCTTGGGACTTCCAGGATCATCTATACCTCATTAATTGCAGTGGAAAACAACTCTGATGCTCAAAAAATGAAAAGAGTAGGTTTAGGGCTACGTCTATAAGCTGAATGGTTTATTAAGTGTTTAACATTTTTGTCATGCTGTGCAATTACTTTTTTCATCACTCTGGTGATTAAAATCACCATACTCAGCTGAAGAATTCTCTAGAGGGGACTTCAGGAGGAACTTTCTCTTAAGCATCTTCCTAGATAAAACAGTAGGTGATCACATGACAAGCAACACAGATACTTAGTCATAAGGAGCATAACTCGCATGACTTATATTGAACTGGAATTACATTTACACTTAAATATGAAAAATTTAAGATGACTGAAAAATATTATGATTGAGCAGGAATGCAGGAATGGTGCAATGTGTTCCAAAATTATGAGTAATATTTGAAGAGTTAGTCTTCTCATCCTTAGATTAAAATATATCTATATTCTAGAAAACAAAATATTTCAGAATGATTCAGATTTCAGAATGCTTCATCACATTTTGCAATCATGATATCCTGGACACCGTTAATTAACAAATTTGTTAATTTACATAACAAATGAATTTTATTTTAAAAAATATTTGTTGTATTAAATGAAAATGCTGTAAAATATTAATAAAATATGATATTTATATTTAGAAAGGTGAATTTACTGTGAATAATACTAAATATGAATTACACTTATTGCTTTGATGTATTTTCTACTGCCATTAAGCAATCATAACTGAGTTATTTTTTCTTTATCCCATAACAGTAGTGGAAATACCACTTATCATAAACTTGTCTTTATTATAATCCTTCATATTTATTCTTACTCTAAATTGTTCAGTGGTTGATACAACATGACACCATGTACAGTTTGCATTTTTTCATTTTTTTTTCATGCACACATTTATATACCTAATAAATGTGCTGACAAAGTGAGGGATGATGGAGAAATTTAAGTTTTCAAACAGATATTTTATCTTTTGAATAAAACTGTACAGCTGAAAACAACTATGAATTTTATCTTATCTGAGTGTTACTGGTGTTTCACTCTGCAGAGCCTCCAGAAGCTAACTTTTGTTATACCCTACATGAAGCAGCAGCCTTTGAATCAATGTAAAATGAGAGCTGCTGGTCACCTCTGTGAGTGTAGCAATGGATTTAACCCAAAATAATTTTCTCCTCACTTAAGTGTCAAATCTGCTTGTCTTCATGGAGATGAAGAGGTGCCTCAAGTCTGCTAACACTGCTTAATCTCATTATTGCAGTAGGGTGACAGATAGATATTCCCTGTGATAACTGGCAGCTAAGAGGGGCTACTTGTGTTCTGGGATGTCCTGTATAGCTATATTTCCTTTCCTTCTCCTAAAAAAAATACTTATTTACATTTCTTTACTTCTTTGCACTAGTAATTAAAGTCAAAGCATGTGAGTAAAAGCAGAGATAGACAGTGTGGACCAGCAAAATATGCAGAAGGCTTCAGTGGAGCTTTTCAGACAGGCTGCACATATTTTTAACACCCAGTGGAGGATGAATTAAGTTTTTCTTTTCCTGTGAAAGAGAGATCTGACTCCCTTTGAAAACCTGAGTATATTTTCCATTTGTTTGCTGTTTTGCTTACGTCAGCGTCAAGTCAGACAAACACTATGGTTATTGGAGCTGAATCACTTCACAGTTCATCACTGATGTCACTGAATAAAGTAGATCTAAGCACAGCTGGACCAGAAATAAGCTTGTCACTAGAGCAAAAGAAAGAGCACGGCTAGTGTGAGGGTCTTGAAATTGGAGTGGCCTTGTCCTCTTTTGACTTGATCTTATTTAAAGATGTACCTAACTGTGACAGACTTCAAGAAATCCTTCCAGGGCTGAGAATGTGATGCATCTTATATATATCCTCTCCATCTCAGTCAAGGAGCTTGCAGCTGCCCTGTAA
Organism: Pavo muticus; assembly: GCA_016647715.1. Classification (NCBI taxonomy): domain Eukaryota; kingdom Metazoa; phylum Chordata; class Aves; order Galliformes; family Phasianidae; genus Pavo; species Pavo muticus. The sequence continues at coordinate 5,475,967 of JACDJE010000167.1, read as the reverse complement.
ACAGAATCTTACCAGGATTTGATTTAAATGGATATATTAGCTGGAAATAAATCCCTTTTGCACTCTTTGAAGGCTCACTATTTCACTGATTCATTCAGAACTGTGACTGTATCTGTTTCCTCTGTTGCACAATGATATAAGGCCAAAGAAGAGTGAATAAAGAACCACAAAAACCAAGAAATGCCCCAACAAGCTTCCTGGCAGCTGGCACCAGGCACTTTGCCCTTGCCTCTCCCAGGTCTCCCTTGAAGTAGCCTTGTCCCACTGAATCAAACCAGCACATGAAGACTTTTCCTGTTAAATTCCACTTGTAATAGCATTATCCGTAAATTGTTAGTAAAAATTATTTTATTGTTATAATAAATATGAGAATTGAAAACATCTGTCATCAATTGTTGCTTTAATAAGGTTTACCAAGAAATATGATTATTAGGACACACTTAAGAAACATTTTGGAAAGTTTTGGATAACTATAGCCACTTCATGTTTTGTACTAATATATAGTTAAATAACATACAAAGTTATTTAACTATAGTTAAAGTTAACTATAGTTAAGTTTCCTTTGGTTTGTTCGTNTTTTTTTTGGTATTTCTTTTTTGTTCAACTCTATCAATGACTAATAAATTTGGTAGTTTTCTTTCACTAGGAAATGGAGCTGTGACTCATTTTACTAAAAGCACTGAAAAGGTACTAGATAAAAACCTACACAGGGACAAGAAAGAAGTCATAATCTACCCCACAGATCTAATGGAGAAACATGTTCCTCCCTATCCATTTTACTATAGTGAAGAACATTCCCTATAAATTTAACATTTCTATTTGAACCACGGGCAGCTGAACTGAGTTGCAAAAATGCCTGAAAGGAGCCAAGAAATGAACTCTGTAGTTTGGTTGTGAGTGCCTAACAGACTGTTGGACAATTACAAATGTAGACTTGCAAGGAAATAGCACTGCAATTTTAAGCAGAAAAACAATGTTTTTCTAATATTGATTTGGAAGTTATGTTGTGTATCGTAAATTGAAGCCTATTTGTTAAATCTTTCAGAAAGATTATGAAATGCTGACCATTTTTACTTATATTTGCAGCCTTTGAGATCAGTTCAGTGGAGAGGAGGAGTTGGTCATCTAGCCCCATAGCAAAGAGATTCTAAGGGGAAAACTACAAAGTTGAGAAAATGTTATTTTTTTGGGAATTTTGTTTGTATTTAAAGGTAATCAGAAGTACTATAAGATACTTTCCACACAAACATTACCAAAAGTATAGAAAGATACAGTACCTCCAGTTTTTTAGAGGTAAAAAAACTCTTTACCAACTCTCTGAATAAAGATTTTTATTAATGTTTGACTCATGTACGAAACTAGTCTTTTAAAGGTATGTTTAAAGAATTCTTAGAAGTGATCCATATTATATATCTTAAAAGCTATGCAAATGCTCTGATTATTTCCACATCTGACTAACTACAGCAAGGTAAAAAGCAAAGAAAATATAGGAATAGAAGGTTTTTGCAGGATTTTCAATCTTCATTTTTAAAACTGTGAGGAACTGAATAAAATTTAATCCAGCAGTCCAGATATAGGGAGACTAGCTGCTAGAGAAGTCAATAATCTGTGGCTGTGAAAGTGATAGAGAAGTTCTTTTAATTCATTAGCAGGTCTAGGTCACATGCTTATTATGTAGTCAGTCTACATTAGCTCTCCCTGGCTGGTGAATCAGAAGTTTTTTTCTCTGTAGAACATCAGATTACATTTGGCAGAGAAAGGGATGCTTTTCTTTTGGCATAAATCACATCTCTAACATAGTCAGTGTTTGAAAGAAGTCAGAGTTGAAGAAATAAACAGGAATGCTTCTCCACTCTTTAAAAGTCTTCTTACCAGGTATATCTTTTCTTTTGGACAGAGCAGTAAAAATATTTCCTCTTGCTTCAATTTAATTTAACTATATGACAAAACAAAGGGGAGCTCCTTCATAGTTCTCTTCCTACATATTTCTCAATGGTCTGGTGCACTTTCCTTTGGTGAATGTCCATCTATAGCTGGACTGCTTGCACTTCTTTCCCTTTTTCCTGTATTTCAGCCCAATCTTTTTCTTGGAATTACAACTGTTTGTGTCATTATTGTTTCTAAAGATACAGTACTGTAATGGTTTAATTTCTATCTCTGTGTAACAGTGCTCGATATCCTCTACTGAATAAATAAATAATATTTTCAGTATTGATAGAATATTAAAATATAAAAAAGCAGAAAAGAGGACATTTTACTATAATTATTATTATTATTTTGTTTTTAATTAAGGGAAGTTCTCTGCTTACTTGGAAGAAGGAATCGGTAAAGACACAGTTTTGTACATGTTTCTCTAATTTCACTCCCTATCTTGAAGAAGAAAATATGCTCAAAAATAGTTTAGAATAATCAATTTTATTTTTGTTAAGCCTAGGCTTGACGAATAGACTTGCTTATGATTAAAGTAAAACCACTAAATCCATGACAATTCAGAAACAATGATCAACAATTAAAACATTATTTGGCAGATGATTTTCCCCTTTAATTGTTGCAAACTAGAACCTTGGAAATTGTGTTGGTATTTTCATTTGTCAAAATTAAATCAACAACAACAACAACAGCAACAGCAAATAATCCAAATTTTGCCTGAAAAGAAAATGGCCTAGCAGTAAGGAAGCAGCGTCAGCCTCAGAACAATGTTCATAAATAATTCCTTGCAGTTGCATAGTATTTTCTTATTAAAATATCTGGAATTACAGAGCTGATATGCAAAACATTTCAAATACATTGGTATGCATAAGTCATTAGAAAGCCTTTATTCCTCCATTTTAAATTAGCTGTACAGCTGCTCTCCTCAAGAACATTCCTTTGAATTTCTCAGTATCCAAGGATGCACCTGACAAAGGGAAGTGGCCAGAGATATTGTAGCAAATAGATATTTACACAGGTTTGATTAAACAGTAATTTAGAACTTATTCATATTTTTATGGTAAATCACAAGATTAGATCTTATGATTCTTAATAGTGTTTAATCAGCACTTAATCATCAAGTTTAACAAGATTCTATGGAATTTTCTACAATCAAAAAAGCAAGTTAAAGTTTCAAGAATGGCAAGGGTCACAGGACACTTACTGCGTGGTAGTGGGGGGTTTCCAAACTCAACCACACACCCCCTCTGTCAGCAGATGAGCTTTGATCTTAAAGGAGTTTTCCCTGTGAGGTGACCCAGATCAAGTGGAGATTGATACCACGGCCGTATTGTCGTTCTTGGGAGCTCAACTCGTAGGGCCAATTTTAACAGGATCACAAAATAATTGACTTTAGTCACTATTTTTTCATTCTGACCAACATTTGGGTGAGGTAATCCTGCAACTTTCCACCAACCATAAAATTCCAGTATCTCCCAGACTGTACAGTCTTGGTACCTTTCAGATTGAGCTACAGTTCAGGCAGCAGGAACTCCAGGTCTGGTCAGGAAACATCTGACCAACCCAACTTTCTGCACTTGTAACAAAGACAGGGATACAACGCTTGTTTATCCTGAGATCATAGAATGGCCCAGCAGGGCTCCTCTACCTCAGATATTTCTTCCTAATGCGCCTGCATATGTACCCCTGATATGTGCTGTTCCAATTTTATAAATAGAAATCTGGTCATTTCAAGTTTGTCTCTACTAGCTGTCTTTCTAACGCAAAGATGGTTTGAAGTTGTTTTTGAATTGCATTGGTATCACTGCTGCAGAAAGATCTGAAGAATATAATAGCTGTAAAAGGTTATGCAGGCACACATAATTGAGTATGGCAATCTAAAGTATTGCCTTCTCTTTTCTAACAAAGTAGATATTACTTTCCTTTGGGTTCAGAAGTTCCTTTACTCTCAAAAAGAAAAAAAGTAAATCTAAAATACCTTTGCTGCTAACTTTCCAAGATAAAAGCAGAAAATCTATATTCTGAAGTGCCGCTTCTGTGGATTTGTACAGTATTTTTCATACAATACATCTTAAGATAAAATAACCTTTTTGGGCATCAGTTTGTTTGCAATTGCTTCTACTAATTATGAAGAACTGGTGTTTTAGAAATAAACAAAATAATGCATATATGAGAGAAAATGAAACTGCTGGGGAATGTTTGTTTACTTCATATTGGTGTTCGTATTGTTCAGGCATATTTTCCAAAGCATTCAGCTGAATTATTTGATCAACTTGAACACTAAAATGGAAATAATACAGTCATAAAGAGAACCACTGGATGGAGCTGCTTGTTGTGACTTTTATTTTACTCTGGGATATTAGGGATTTATAGGTACAAAATTACTGAAAGTGGTATAAATGATAGGGTAAATGTACAGAAACTTCATTAGTATTCAGGATCCTATTAGATAAACTGCTGAACTGAGAGAGCTCAGTTAAGGGGACGGGAGAGATTTTCTGACAGTTCTACAAACAAAGCTGAGGAGAAGTGAAGGAGCAGAAAAAAAATCACTGCAAATATTTGTCTCAATCTTATTAAAGTAATATATTAGTCAGGTCTCTAACTGATGTTTGGTACTTGTTTAGATGCATTTCTTTTTGCTTTGTCTTTAAAAAACAACACTTGCAATGCCCTGAAAAACTCTTTCAATGACAGGAAAGAAATGAATGGTAGGAATGATAATGAATGATATGTTTTTAAAACAGTACAAAACTCCACTAGACTTGTCCATATGATCATTAGATGCAAGTTTACTGTGCTGTAAGTTGTTCAGAAAAAAAAGGCAAACTGTGCAATGCAAGAAATAAGCTCTTAATCATAAGCACATTAGTACTGACTGAAATTTGCTTTTTGTGAGGCAAATGGTTTCTAAGCTTACACAGGTGGTGGTGGAGGGAGAGGTACTCATCTATTCATTTGTTTAATCTAGCTCAGAACAAAATTTGGGGTGGTAATTGTTGTGAAAAATAAAGGTAAAACTCTAATAGAGCCTCCAGACAAATTTGGTTTATTTAGTTTCTCACAGAGTTCTTCAAATAAGATAAGAATTTAATGAGGAATTTCACAGAATCATTCTTAAAGTAGTATATTAATTCCCACCACAATCACTACTGCAGCTTTAAAGAAGATATGAAAAAGCAACAGGCTTGAATAATAAAACTATTAGAGGAATATCTCAGAACGGTGTTAATGGTGTATTAAAATAATGAAGTGCAAGAGAAAATAAGCCCTAAAACCAGAAAGCTTTCAATTGAAAACATCTGAATTATTTTATTTTAATAAAAATTAAATAAGAAAAATCTTGCTCAAGGATTAGTGTCAAGCTACAGAAATTCAAAAAACATTCTCAAAAATATGATAGTCACTGTTCATATGACTGTTGTGCTCTTCAATAAGAGGTGTGTCATAGAATACTAGTTGGCAAAAATGAAAGAAAAAAGCCTTTGGAGAGGGCCATAAAATATTCATTGAAATCTCTTCTGTGCACTCAAGAAGTACACTGGGCTAGTAACAGAGATTAAATGTTCAGCATGTATATTGAGATATGCTGAGGTTTTAATGTACTGAATATTGATTGTATCATGAATTCTAGCAGTTTGCTTCCTGAAGTTGCTCGTAAGAGGAGAGAGAAATGAAAACACCATAGAAGATTCATGTACATAAAATAGGTTGTTAATGACTTAACTGAAAAAAGAGTCTGTGTGTGTCACTAACAATGTTTAAAAGCCCTTGAGACCTGCTGAACGTATTTACTCATGATGGTTGAGAAACCTGAATAGGATGGGATGGAATGAGAGGCCAAATAAAATACCAGGCACTTAAGTCTAAATACTCTAATATTGAGTCTTAAGATTGTTTTTTTGTTCTCAATGTAAGCTATCTTTCAGCACTTGAGAAATAAAAGTTCTTTTTCAGTAAGAATATAGAGTTCAACTAAGTTTATCACTGGCATGTCTTCTCTTACTGCCTCAGAGTTTTACCAAAGTAATTTCTTGGCATCTCTGAAGCTCTCAAACACAAAAAAACCTTCCAAGATCTGCAGTCTTTTTGATGCTTTCTCAAGATTAGCAATAGAAAGAGGAAAGATAGCCAGTCTCTTCAGTTTCAAGAAAAAGTTATAACTGATAAGTCCATTGGTAAAGAACTATGAGTTGAATTTGGCCTTCAGGTAGGCTTGAAGCTGATACTTTCTACACACTGAATCTTGTCTCATATTCCAGGAACCATAAAGACTGAAAAGTAGGATTTTATGGTTGGACAGGCAAAACATTTTGCAGTAGTAGAACTGTAAAACCAAGAAATGAGGATAGCAACTCTAGAGAGGTAGGTGGAAATATCTACTGTAACAGTAATCCATTATTCCNGTATTATTAGTAATGGCTGATGTTTGTTTGTTAATGAAGAAAAAAAAAAAGCATCCTGAATGCTGAAAAACATTGTTATATTTGTAAGTATATTTTCTTAGTATATTATTACTGGAGATTCTGATTGACTTTTTATGGATTTCTTTCAATCTGACCTATAAACCAGTGAGCTTCTTTTTTTTTCCCTCTTCTCTATCTTGCACACACACAGACAAGGGTGTTAAGGTCTGTAGGTAAAGCCTCTATAAAACAACTCAGGTTTGTTGGTTTTTATTTGATGTCTCACCAAGAGCAGCTATCTTGGCATGTCTCTTAGAATCACACCATGGTTAGAGTTGGAAAGGACCTCTGGAGGTCACCTGGATCAAGCCACCTGCTCAAGCAGGGCCACCTACTATTACTTGCCCATTTTCTGAATATCTTTGAGGTTGAGACTCCATAACCTCTCTGGGCAGTCTATGCCAGTGTTCTGTCACCTGCACAGCTAAGAAGTGCTTTCTTGGTGTTCAGAGGGAACCTTCTGTGTTGTCTCTTGTCCTGTAACTGGGTACAGCTGAAACAGCCTGGCTTCGTCTTCTTTGTAACCTCCTTGAAGGTATTTATAAACATTGATTACATCCTTCTGAGCTTTCTCTTGTCTAGGCTAAACAGTCCTAACTCTCTCAGTCTTTTCTCATAGGAGAGACGATTTAACACAGATGCTTCCAGAAACATTGCAACACCATCGCTACTGCTGCTAGTGCTTCTTAATACAGGTGATGGTCACAAAAAATTAATGGAGGTCTTGAAAACAGTAACTAAAATCTGCATTTGGAAAAGAAATTCTTGACCCCTTCCTCTCCCTCACTCAAAGAAAAGAAAGTGAAGAATAAGCTTGGTTAAGTAAAGGTGAGGGTGAACTGGGAGAAAATCAATTTATTATTTTATTCTTGATTCTCAATGATACCAAAGTAAATGTCATACAATGTATTGACATTTCAATTTATATTAAGCTCTGAGCTAGTTCAGAGAAAAAAGTAGAAGATACACTGAACTGTGACAGAAGATGGTCTGCCATGGAATCATGTATGTATTTGGAAAAGTCTTCTAGTCTGTGCGTTACCAGTACACAGTGAGTAAATTCCAAATAGATCATGTGGAACAATAAACTAATGACTGCAACTAACTTTGTTTTCCAGATTTTACTTGCTAAGGTGATAAAATTTATTTCTGTTGAAACATGAAACCTGGCACAGGTAAATGAGAAAAACTGTTAGAAGTTGCAACTCACTGTCAGTAAAGAGTAATTACAACTGTAATTACACAGTAAGTTTTTGAGACATATTTTGTATCTAGACATGCACTATTTTTCAGAAATATGTTGTTATATTGCTGTCATTATGCCATTGGGGCACAATTTTCTACAGCACTGAAGCTGGGAGAACTGTAAAAAACTATACAATTTTCAAAAATTGAATTGCTTTTTTAGGATTATCACTGATACAGAGTATCTTAAGTTTCTGTTTTTTTTTTCTTTTTCTGGACAAGAATATAAATATGCATATATGTAAATACTCCAGATTATATAGTCTATTTTTGATAAATAATTGCGTATTTATTATTATTAATCATTCATTTGATACATCAAATGATATCAAGAATGATGCTGATGAACTATATATATATATAATAATTTGAATATTTTTTAATAATTAAATTTGTCTGGTTAAATGATGGATAAGTCCAAATTTAGTAGGGTACTGCTACTGATTATGGTGTATTTATACAACTTCAAAAGAATAGAAATAAAATTAACTAAGGATTTTAATGAGTTAGGACTTTAGTGAATAAAACATTTTTCCTCTGCAGCCAGCGACTGAATCTTACTTTTTCACACTACTTAACCACAGGTGCAGTCCACATCAACACACAGTTTATTTGGGCTGTGAAGTTAGCTGGTACAGTTGTTTTCCCTTCTTTGGGAATGCGTACCTATAGAGTACAATGATAGTTTTTGGTTTAAAAGAGAAATTCTACTCTTTTTCTTCATAAAAATTAATCTTTAACAGTAAAATGTTGCAGACTCAATTGCTAGGGTTGGCCTTCTTGCTCTTCCATTTGAGGCTTAGTCATACTCTCCAAGACTGTTCATAGCTCATTTTGGGATGTTATCAAACTCTCATAGCATCTGTAGCTCTGTTGATGGGAGCACCAGTTAACTTTGTGGTTGCAGGATGTTAAAAATATCTGGCAATAATACCTCAAACATCTTTTTGTTTGCTAGCAGAGTAATTTCTGGATTGATTTTAAGCTTTCTTGCAATCTATTTATGACTTGATATTCTCTGTGTGTTGTATTAGTAATTTGTCTTTCTTTATTTCTCCCACTGTAAAATGAGCACAAAATCTCATCTGTGCTCTGTGTAGGATACAGAACAATCACTTTCATAGTAGCTTAAGTGAAGCTATTTTACTTTGTACTTAGGACATGCTAAGAAATCATGAACTGTACCACTGACTTTGATTTCATGTCTTTTAAAATCCATCTGATTTTATTTCCAATTCTATAGAAACTATTTCATATCCACTGCAGAAAATTAAGCAATACATTTGTACAGATGGGAGAAAATGCCTGTTTTGATCAAGTTCCTGTATAAAACAAAGGATTTGGGATATCTTAACAAGATGATAGAGACACTTGCTCCAGATTGTGAAGGCAAGCCTTTGAATAGGAAAGTAATGTGTTACTATGCTGTATTGTATTGCATTATAAATTGTATTAATGAATATGGTGGGAGTGGAAAATTTTCACTGAGGTCAGACGGCATGTCACAAATGTGATTTGTTCATTATAAAAGAAGAAAGGTAGATTTACACAGACATTGAAAGCTTTACGTTCAGCTGCTTACTTGAAAATGCGTACCATTTAATGTAAAAACAATTTCTATTTTTTTCTTTCATATATTTAAAAACAAAATTTTGCCTTGCTGTCATTATGTGCCCCAATACAATTTGTTTCTTTTACCACATTCCTCCAACATTCATCGTAATTAACAAGAGGCATGTACTGCAGTTACTTTCTAAGTCACTGTATTCATATTTGTGTTGAGTCTTTTCTGTTACACTGTTATTTTAAGTTCTTCTTTTGCTTAGTTTTTCCCTTTTTGTCCTTCCTATAGCATGTTCTCTTGTAGTGCTTTATAGTTTTCACCGAAGATCTTTTTCTTTTCTATATTTAGTGTATCTTTTCAGTCCCTTCTAATGCTTTCCCAAATGTTACAGTTTTCAGTTTAACACAGGGAACTACTCAGAAGCTTGATAAAATATCTGCTAATGCTTAGAGTATGGCACACAAATACTACCAAGGTCCATTTAGTTCTGCAAAACTGTACTTAGCAAATTCCCTTTTGTGAATTCTTTTTGAGGCATTTGAATGTGTGAATGTACAGTGGTCAGTGGGGACAATGGCCAGGCTAAGGCAACACAAAATAACACCTTTTATCTTTTTTGACAAATCAAACAGAAACTGAATAGCTCCAGCTTTCCTTCATGCTCTTTTATGTCTCTCCTTCAATAGTCAAACTGAAACTTGAAGGTAGGAGATGGCATCTGATACTTGATTAATCATACAGTGGTATCAGATGGTCATCCATTCATAAAAAAAGTGAAAATAAGTTGTATGAACCAGTACTGTAGTGAATAAATAGCAAACATAAAAGAGTATTGTAGATAATGTGGATCTTGAAGACTATTTACACTTGCTGCTTGATCTTAGAAAGCAGCAATGCTAGCCTGGTTTTAATGGCATCTAAATTGCCATGCAACCACTGAAGTACAGAACTAAGGTGACAGGAGCGAAGACCCTATCTGCATTACACACAGATAATTCAGGTGTGATAAATAAGAAAGCATTAGCAAGACAACACTTGTGATGGCAGAAGATGGATGATGATATTGGCAACCATTTAAATAGTTTTAAAATGTGCCTATCAAACAAAATTGTTCCAGCCCTGGGACCATTTTACCTGCAAAAGTGGGCAAGTAAATCACATGAGACAGATTCCATTGACTTTGCAGGAAAAGGAAAGACAAGCCTTTTTTATTGCTATTGATGTTTGCTCTTATTGACTAAGTGTTTGCCACAGACTCAAGTACCACTAGACACATAAATACAATGAGAACCTTGTGTGTGTCCTTTAGCTGACTGGGGGAAACAATTTGCAATTTACATCCAAGGGATCTGCAGTGTTCTTCCAACACGCAGAACAGTTTGAGAAGAGTGTGCTGAAAATTGGTTCAAATAATCCTCTTGTCCTACAAAGTCCTTGCTGAGTTCAAAGAGAATGTTTTCCTTTATAGTACAGATGAAAATATTTGACACTTTATCACTGTGATTTCATCACCTGAATTATCTCTGAACTTTAGTAAGCCACAGCCTGGATTATTTTGCTAATGTTGTATTTTGGGAAGGAGCTAAGGCATAGGGGTCACCTTAAAAAGACTGATGTGAGAGTTCCCTTCCTCAAATTTTTCTGTGGGAAAAACAGTCCTAATAAAAAGAGTGCAATGGGAGAATAAAATAAAATAAAATAAATACTAACTTTCTTGATTGGAAAAAGGATGAATTGATGAACACAAGAAGAATGTTTTTTGAATTAATCAAGAAATAAGTCAAAAGTCATTGAAAAAATATACTTTCAGGTGTCATATCCATCTCTAGAAATCACTGAGGAGAACATAGTTCCAGAAGGGCTAATAGACTTCGTTTGATACATCCTATAAAGTTACTTATTTAGCTCTGGGCTAAGAGATCTCTAATTTGTCACTAAGCTTTCACTGTCCATACCTCTCTGGGAGGTTGCTACAATGAGACCAATTTGGATTTGAAGAATGGCAAATTCTGAATACTGGCTTTTGGTTAAAACTGTAGCCAAGGTTCTGGGAATAGAAAGTGTCATCTTCAAATAGCCAACAAATGAACCATTATTTTTCATATGTCTCAGTTTATTTTTAAAGAACTTTACCCTATGCGACATGTAGTAAATTGGTTATTGCATTTTCATCTTATACAGATAAAAAATGAGGGTTCATGTATTATTGACATAAAAAGCTTAATTTTTGTATTTTCTTGAGATTTATTCATTATCAAAGCTAAAACACAGACGAAAGTAAAGCTGAAAAGAGATTCTAAGTATCTCATGTAGTGATGATTTACTATAGCGGGCTTTATGATGAAATACAGTGAATTATTAAAAAGCAAAACATAAGAGTCAAGATTTGCTAGTGCTGTTAGGCAACTAATACGTGTATTTTGGGTAAGTATAACATAACCTCAGCCACAGAATTGTAATAAATGTGAGCTGATTACTTCCTTTTCTTTATTATTTTATTTGCACTGTTGGTATATNCGTCCACCAGGACACCCAGGTCCCTCTCTGCAGAGCTCCTGGCCAGCAGGTCATCCCCCAACCTGTACCGGTGCATGCAATTATTCCTCCCTAGGTGCAAGACTCTACACTTGCTTTCGTTAAACCTCATCTGGTTTCTTACTGCCCAGCTCTCCAGCCTGTCCAGGTCTCGCTGAATGGCAGCACAGCCTTCAGGTGTGTCAGCCAATCCTCCCAACTTTGTATCATCAGCAAACTTGCTGAGGGTGGCCCCTATCCCTTCATCAAGGTCACTGATGAAGAAGTGGTGCTAAGTGTTTCTAGGTGGGTTAAAATACACTAAATCTTATTCTTGTTCACAGCTGGAGGGAGTATTCTTATGAAAAAATGAGATGGACATCCACTGACTAATCCAATAAAGTAGATTTGCACAGCTGAAAGCTTACACAGAACGTAAATGGGCTTACTGGAGCTCTATTATCTGTGATTTTTTATTAGAATAATTGGAAAATTTTGTATTTATATTCGTTAAAATAATTTAAATAAATTCTTCTGAATTTACGTGTATGTCAATAAGGATGTATGACAGCTATCAATACACAGTAACATGCTCATAGTTATCAACAGTTCTTCCTTTGCTGGCATGAGAGATGTTTTAGGAGGTAGAAATGTGATTCCTTCATTTATACATCTGTTTCAAAACATCATTTAAAAAAAAATCATGTTGCTTGAAAATATTTTCAATTTGAAAACTAATTTAAAAAAAAAATTCTGATGAGAAACATTCACAGTAAATAAGAGTAATGCGTACTGTCTAATTACTTTGGTCCATGTTGTCAGAGGCAGATGTTGGTGGTATGGCAGTAGAGATTGAAACTTCCCACCAATATTCAGTCACATTTTGTTGCTGTGCAGCGAAGGGGTAGAACGACAAAATGAAGTCTGACATGGAAGTGTGGATGAAGCAAAGCTGGGTCACTGAATTCCTCCATGCAGAAAAAATGTCACCCACTGATGTTAATCTAGTCTTGCTGAATGTTTATGGAGACCAAACAGTGCATGTGAGCACAGTGAGGCATTGAGTGGCATGTTTCAGCAGTGACGATAGCAATGTTAATGACAAGCCATGTTCCAGATGGCCATGCAGATCTTTAGGTGTACAGTTTGTAGGCTTTGGTTCATTGCTGGCGAAAATGTATAGCTAATGGTGGTGACTAAGTTGAAAATGGTGTTTTGTAGCTGAAAATTTGCTCTATCACTTAGTGATATTCTGTTCTTTATGTCTGTTATAGTCTCCATGAAATAAATAGGAGGCATTACTTTTATAGCAACCTATGTAACTTTTACTAATTCCAGTAAAGAAGGACGTAACTAGTTCATCTTCTTACTGTCTTCATCTGAAGTTAAATTGGCATAGCATGTCCAGTAATTCTTGATGAGTTTTTCTACAGAAATGCCTTAACTCATTTCAGTAGAGATTCTAGCGAGGAAGAGTTCAAAAAAAATCGAAGAAATATTGGAAAATTTCTTACAGTCTTCACGGGAAGAATATATACACTTAGATTTATGATGACCAACTCTTGTGATATCACAGTCTGCAAACTGAACTGCTCTCGTATGTATTTTAGACACAATGACCTTGTTCTACAGCTTAAACAATATATCTTTGTACAAATGTCTTATTTTGACTATGTGGCTAATGAGTTATTAAGTACACTAATGAGCTTTCAGACCTTCAAATCAAATTACATACTATGGTCATCAAAAACAGTTTCAACTTCTCTCCCTAGGAAATGCATTCATTTATGGAAGGAGCTGAATGCAATTTTCAGTAAAAGTATAAAGTGCTGTAGCAGTAGAGGATTTACTAACTCCACTGTCCATTGCTTACCCCACCCATAGATCTAAATAGCCACTATTATCATCACTCATTTCTTTTGAAAATTCCTCCTGGAAACCAGCAATAAGGTCATGATTTTAGATTGTTCATTTATTTAACAGATTAACATTATATTTTCTTTATGAGAAGAAAAATGAGAGAATCAAGTAGTAATTAGCTGTTGTAGACTTGATTATTGATGCTTAGTTTACTTGAGATGTAGCACCTGCAAAAAAACGTGACTTGATTTTTTTATTCACCGAATTCCACTGTTCTCTGATGCTTATTACCAGAAAAAA
>JACDJE010000167.1:5440872-5461472 GCA_016647715.1 Pavo muticus | reverse complement strand
AAAAAAAAAGTGTGTGATGCAATTCATTAATGATATTCAGCTATTCTGTTTAGCATTCATAATCATATTCTATGATTCTATATTCTGCAAAGTTGTCTATGAAGTTTTACAGAAGTATTCTACAACTGAATGAATGGCTGAGTGATAGTGGGGAAGTTGATGTGCATATATAAAGGAATAAAGATATGGAAAATTCCACATGCAATAGTGATACTCCTATTGTTCTCCCAGAAATATATGTTGATATTATTACACAGAATTTCAATAATTAAAATAATAATATATATATATATTTAAACCTGAGTGATTCAGAAAACAATATGTATCAAAGCATAAAGCCTGTATCAGTGTAAATACTCAGTAAGGGTTCATGTCTCGCTCCAATTTATAGTAGGGAGATGAGGTTCTTTTAATGTATGTATACCTGACGTGAGATTAAGAAACAACAGTTCAAATGTTGGTCCAACCAGTTTATTACAAATCTTAGTCAGGGAGATGGGAAAGAAGAGGATGGACACTATTACGAATTAGGGTGATGGGGAAGGGAAGGCGGGTGATAGGAAAGATAGGAAATAGAAGCAAGGAGTCTTTATAGGAAGCAAGAGGGAGATAGTCACCACCAAGGGTCCAGTGAGGTTTGTAGCTCAGTCACTGATCTTCAGTAGTGGTGAGTCATCGGGCGTTATTGTTCCATTGACGACGACGACCACATTTGGATGATAGTACAAATGTATTTATAAGTCCAAAGTGGTTGAGTCAGCTTTCTTTGGAGTGACAGCTCAAAATCAAAGTGGTTGAGTCAGCTCTTCTTGGAGTGACAGCTCAAAACCAAAGTGGTTGAGTCAGCTCTCCTTGGAGTGACAGCTCCTGGCTCTGGGATCTCAGATAAGAGGGAGCAGGGATGCCCATTTGCATCCTGTTTTCACAGGACACGATGGTATCATTCCCCAGTTTTCCCATACCAAGCTGGAGCTATTTAGTCACAGGCCAAATCTTCCACCAGTGACCACTCCTGAGCACTCTCTTCCGGAGGCAAACAGCTCTGGAGGAAGGTGTCCACAAAGAGATGCTGATTTTCACACAGTAGCACCTATCACTTGCCTTCTCAATAAATCAGTTAGGGTCTTATCACAAGAAACACCTCAGGAAGCAAGCTTTGAGCCATGAAGCAAAGAAGGATTCTCACAGTTCATCATAAAAAATTGTATAGTAGTTATTTTCTCTTTTCTTCAAGGACATATGGTACACATTAAAGAGGCAGCAAGACTGGCTATGTACTGTTGCAACAAACTGTGAAGTGAGATAATTACTACTTCTAATTCATCCTTCAGAAAATGACAACTCAAAATTCTGAGGAAAATTTATTATTTTCTGATGGCTCTTGAGTGACTTCTCAGAGATTTTGTTTTTTAGTTTTTTATTTCTTTCTTCTAGATAAAGGAGAGTTTATGACTCTGCTGTGTCTTAGCTGAAATCTTTTGTCTAATCTAGCTAAAATATTACATGGAATTCCTGATATTTTTGAAGTAGAACCAAATAGGAAATAGCTAGTTAGATTAGATTACCTAAAATATTTGATATTTCAAGAAGAAAGGGAGGAATGGAGGTCAATTTAAAAAAATATCCTATCAAATTATCACTGGTGCATGCTAGATCATTCACTTGCATTTCAGAAAAGGTAGAGCCAAATACTAAAGGTTATGGAAATATGAACTGAATTTCTCCTCTTCTTCCCCCCAACACCCACATAAAGAAAAAAAAAAAAAAAGCTAAAATCTGATCATCCATTACTTTATAGACTCACAGAGATATCTTCATACAGACTCATCTTACAAAGGCCTGTTTTCAGCTTTGATGCTACAGTTACAAAAACAGAAGATACAAATGGTGAAAAATTCAATTCTAAATCTTCTGGTTTTACCTGTGCAATTGTAAAGATTTGTTATCTATTCTGTTCCAGCCTAGTAGACCTAGTATTCTGGTTTCTATAATTATATATTAGGAAGGGTAAATAATCAAATATTTTTTGTTCTCAAATATAACATCTGTACCAGAAAAGCCTCTAAAACTAAAATATACAACTGGAATTGCTCTTAGAACAAGTTTTTCAACAACTACAATCAAAAAATAAAGAGGTTTAGGTGAAATTCATTTAAAAATTATGATGTTTTAAAATTAATACTGAATGTAGTACAAAGGAAAAGGACAATCACTAAGCCACAACTTCAAAACTTCAACACTGATTGACTAATTGTGCTATCACATTTCTCATGTTTCTGCAATTGTTTTACTTTGTCATGAAAATAAGCTAATTTTATGTTGTCTTTTTTTTTTCCTCATGGAAATAAAGCACTCATTTCTTTGAAAAGGTTATTTTGACATCTCTAAATAATGAACAGTAGCTTCACACAGAGCAGTTCTGAGTTCTCCGCAGAAATTATCTATTCAGGTTTTCTTTCAGCTACTTGGCACTGCTACAAAGCAAACATGCTGTTTTCTTTGTATCTGGACTGCTATGGATATTGCTGATGGTTTCCCCCATTCCTTCCTATTTGTCATAACCATATATGTGCTTTAATAAATACATTTTCATATTAAGCTCTCAAAAAATCAATTCAGAGTTTCAGAGATTTATTATCATGTAAACCTATTAAGAGAGAAAATAAAAATAAAATTTATTTTTCATATAATGATTTTTTTCTTCAGGATACCATTCTGCTTCATTTAATGTTCTTTTTTTGTTGTTGTTGTTCTACAAAAAATTATAGTAATTTAGATTCTTAATTTTTGGACAGAGGATTGAGTGGAAAAAGCTATTTTGACTTGTCACTTTATTAGTTATAACTTACTGCTAGTTTATTCATTAGCTAATTCATTGTGTACATTTCTATAAAATGTCATTGCCTTGAGCTAAACCAATGCTTTAAAGTTAAAAAATAATCAGGGTACATACTGTTTGAGGGAGTGAACCCTTCCTATTTTCTGCATGTGAGCAGTGAATGAACAGTGAATGATGTTGGCTGTGGTTTGTCACTTCTGAATAATTTGTTAATGTGTTGATTTGAAACCTCACTTACCAGGAAATATTCTCACCAGCAATACAAATGACTTTTATGGTCCTGAAAGAAAGGTTACTTCCCATCTGTGAAGAGTAGGTGCACACAGAGATTCTAGAAATTCATTACTCTTATGATGTATTTTCCATGTTTTTTCTCCCCTACAGCTATCTTAAATCTTTGTTATTATTTTTCTTCTATAAGCATTATAAATATTATTTCTGTGGTATCTCATAATTATATTCAGCGTTCATGAGCCACAGTGGTCAAAGTGCAGGTACAGAATTGGAATGAACTCTTGTATCAATCATTTTGTTATTTGCAGAGCTGATCAAGGGAAATGGCTACAACCTTGTGATGGTTTTGTAATTTTGCTGTTGGTATTCCACATCATGACATCATGTGGAGCACGGGTAATTAAAGAATTAATAATCCAGTTCTGTGGACTGACAACTTTCCAGATACCTGGTTCTCAAAAGCGAAGAAGAACTACATGTCCCAGGGGACCTCACGGTAAGAGAGGAAGATACGTCACAGAAGTCACAGGATCTCGCTCTTGGACAGGAGCTTGCCCTGCTCTCACTCATTGCCTGACAAATGGTGTGGGTGTGCTTCCAAGCCGTATGCCTTCAGTTCAAAGTAGGCTTTTCGGTTTCGGAAAACTCTCTCTCTCTTATTTATTTGATTTATTAGCCTCAATTTCAATTAGATTGTATTATATTGTGTCATCTTGTATTTCCTCCTTAGATCTTTTCTGCTGTTCTTTTTTTTTTTTTTTTTTTTGCGCCCAGCTCCCATCTCCCTACCCTTCCCTTTCTCCCTTTCCATTTTTGGGGACAGGGGGCCCACAGGCCTACTGCCCATCTGTCATGGGCATAGGTCAATCTAGATAACTCCGTGACAAACCTAAAGCCAATTGCAGATTATAACCATCAATTATAACCATCAAACATCTGAGCTGTCACAGGATCTCGTAAAGCTAAGGGAAGAAATTCCTGAGAAATTTGACGTGCAGGGGTTAAAATAAAATATGTGCAGAAAATTTCTTGCTCAGTGAAAAAGTAAGGTTTTTGGTACTAGAACTCAACAGATACTTGCTTTTGCCGGTAATCATGAACCTGTAGCATATGGTCAGATACACGCACTTTGCATTTAGTTACAGCAGTGGATGAAAAATTAATTTTGAAATTGAAAGTTCTGCCCTCATATTTTTAGGAAGTAAATGTCACCCTAGTCTTCAAAAGGCAAGAAAGAGGAACAAGGAAACTACAGTGAAACCTCACCTCCATTCCTAAGAAGGTGATAGGACAACTTCTTCTGGATTTCATCTCCAAGAAAGTGGAGGAGGTTATCAGGAGTAGTCAACGTGGTTTCAGCAAGATGAAAGAATGCTTGACCAATCTGGTATGATGTAAGACTGACTGGCTGAGTAGATGAGAGGACAGCAGTGGATACTGTGTACCTTGAGTTCAGCAGGCTCTTTGACACTCTCTCCTATAACATCCTTGTAGGTAAGCGTAGGAAGTGTGAATTACATGAATAGACAGTGAGGTGGATTGAGAACTGGCTGAATGGAGCTGCTCAAGGGATTGTGATCAGTGGTGCAGTTTAGTTGGAGGACGGTAGTAGTGGTATTCCCCAACGGTTAGTTCTGGTTCTGATCTTGTTTAATATATTCATCAATGATCTGGATGAAGGGATAGAGTGCCCCCTCAGCAAGTTTGCTGATGATACAAAACTAGGCTGACACCCTAGAAAGCTGTGCTGTCATTCAACAAGACCTAGACAGACTGCAGAGTTGGACAGGGAGGAACCTGATGAGGTTCAACAAGGGCAAGGGTATAGTCTTATGTCTGGGGAGGGAAAACCACATGCATCAGTACAGGTTAGGGATCAACCAGCTAGAAAGGAGCTCTGCAGAGAAGGACCTAGGGGTTTTGGTGGATAACAGGTTGGCCACAAGCCTGCAGTGTGTCCAAGAAGACCAATGGCATCCTGGGGCACATTAAAAAAACATGGCCAGCAGGTTGAGGGAGATGATCCTTGTCTCTCTCCAATTTATAGGAGGGAGATGAGGTTCTTTAATGTATATATATCTGACGTGAGATTAAGAAACAACAGTTCAAATGTTGGTCCAACCAGGTTTATTACAAATCTTAACTGTTTAGGGACATGGGGAAGGGAAGAAGGGCGATAGAAAAGATAGGAAAGAAGCAAGAATTGTGTAAAGCAGGGATAGTCACCACCAGGATCCAGCAGAGGTCCCGTTGTGCACCATTCCAATGGTCCGAGGCAGAGGCTTAGGGGAGGAGAGCAGCAGCAACGTGGCCAGTCTTAGGCAGCAAGAAGGTGCAGGTACCGGGTAGGTCCAGGAAGAAGCCGCGGGGTAAGTCCAGGAGGAAGCAGCAGGTCTCCGGTAGTAGGCCCAGGAGAGTCCGTCAGCATGCAGGCATTCCGTAGTGAGGAATCTGATGGCAGACACCTTTCTTCTTCAGGGGAGAGCAGCAGCAGCATGGCCGGCCTTAGGAAGCAAGCAGGTAGAGCGCAGAGCAAGTCCAGGAGGGAGAGAGGCAGGTCGTGAGGCTTCTGCTGTCAGAAAACCTTCTTGTTCTTCTTCATGAGGAATCTGTTGTCAGACACCTAAAAACCATGGCTGCTTGTCCCTTTTTTATCCTTCTTCTTCTGCCAACTTGACATTCCTGGGCGCTTGGGTAAGAGTCATGTGCAGCACCTCCTCAGAGGGCTATCTCCTTCGAGATAAACCCACACAAAACAGTGCTTCCCGGCCATTAATCTGCAGCTTATCTCTCTCTCATTGCTCCTGGCCTTGTCCATCTGTGCCCCTCAGAAAAAAGATTTCTCAGCCTTTGCCAAAATCTTTTTTGTCCATCAGTGTTCCTCAGCAAGCTTTGAGGCAACGGTATAAAATAATAATCTCTTACAATCCTCCTCCTCTACTTTTCCCTGGTGAGGCCGCATGTGCAGTACTGTGTCCAGTTCTGGGCTCTCCAGTTCAAGAAACACAGGGAAATTCTGTAGAGAGTCCAGTTGAGGGCCACAAAGATGCTCAAGGGCCTGGAGCATCTGCTTTATGAGGAAAGGCTGAGAGACTTGGGTCTATTCAGCCTGGAGAAGACTCAGTGGGGATCCTATATAAATGCTTATAAATATCCAAAAGGTGGGTGCCAGGTGGATGGGGCCAGACACTTTTTGGTGGCAGAACAAGGGTCAGTGTGCACAAACTGGAATGTAGGAATTTCCATATGAACACGACAAAAAATTTCTTCGCTTTGAGCACTACAGAATCAGGCCAATTAGAGATGTTGTAGAGTCTTCCTCTCTGGAAATATTGAAAACACACCTGGATGCTTTCCTGTGTGACCTATAATAGGGAACAAGCTTTAGCAGGGTTTTGGACTAGGTCTCTAGAGATTCCTTCAAACACTTATTGTTCTGTGATTCAATGATATTTAATCAGTCTATAGGAAAGGTATGTGTGGAACTTATTTCCCCAGTTTTACAAGTCAATTATTAATTAACATAGCTAATCATTTTTTATGATTTCTTTGCTACTCCAAAATAATTTTTAATATCTCCACGTATTTCTTATTTTAGTTATATTTCTCTCTGTGACGAGAATATTATCTAAGAATCTCATTGCCATCACAATGCTCTTGCGAACCCAGAAGTCAGATATGAATTATGGGCTTGGTAAAATGTGTGATTACGTTATTATTTTTTTCTCAGTAAGATAGCTTGACAATTGAATTGAAAACAAATAAATAAATCTGAATACTGTCTTTAGTTGCAATGGATAGTTATCATGCTTTGGTAGAGGGATATGAAGAATTTTCCTAACATGAATTTATTAATCGAAATTCTGAGTTTTTAAAGGTACTATGTTAGCTTCAGTGTCAGCTGTCCTAGGTTCCCTAGACAACTATTAAAGAGATACAATCACAGGATGATGCGAGGAAGGGTAGCAGTAGGTTAGGGATTTGCTCTTCAGGAAAAGATAGATGGATAGCAGTGTAGAGCCTAAGTCAATGTGATACCTTTACAGAAAAGAGAAAGTACAGTGTTGAAATGCACAGTTCTCTGTAGTGAGAATGCCTGAGCTGGAGTTCTTTGTCCTGTTCAGCCAGTAAGAATTGCCAGAGCTTGAGAAAATGAGACGTACAAAGAGAGATCAAATCAATTTGGGTTGCTTATTTTGGAGAAGGAAGGAAGATGTAAATACTGTTTCCTGAAACTAAGTATCTCCAGCATTGATATGCTACTTTTGCCTAAGTTTCTCACTTTTCTCTGCCTTTAATATGTTCTAATGTGTGTAAGATGTAAGATACACATATTTATATAGTGTCTTACTGGTAAACTCAAAGATATTTTCTTGCTTGCATGTGTCTGCAAATGTATTCCTGCCACTTGGAAGATATAGTCCTTTGTGTTAACTCATCAGAATGTGAGATCACTATATTTTATATATTCAGAGATATGATCTACTTTTTTGACTGTAAACAACTACAAATACGAAACAGATATAAATTGGAACTTTAAATTACTATTAGAGTTGTTAAAAACATTTTGGCTGTGCACTGAAAATTAGACAATCATTATGCAAGTGAATCTTATGCAAGAGAGAATATGTGAGGTTCAGCAGTGTTCTGACAAAAAGTGATTGCGTAGGTGGACTTCCAAATACATGTCTGAATAATACCTGTGCAGTGGGCTCCTGATGGGAGTGACAGAATTCTGTTCAGTGTCTATCATGAGAGGAGTAGGAGAAAAATAATGAGAAGAAAAAAATACTTCTTTCAATAATCAACTTGTTAAACAAGAGGAACAGTTCTACATTGAGCTGTGAGACCAATGGAGGGAACTGGAAATAGAATTTTATTAGACAAGACTGATAGCTTAAAGTGAAACACAGTATAATATGCAATTTTTATCTAAGATATATTGGTCGGATTTTGAGATGCCCTATTAAGAGCTTTATTTTTGATGTGCTGATTTATGAAACAGTTGTAATACGGCTGGTTATTTCAGAAAGCAACTAACACAATTAAATAGGAGGTCATTTAATAATCTTGAGAAGCTTGATGCATAAATATGTGTAAATTCTACATTCCATGTGCCTGTTCTGAACTCTGAGTTATACTGCCAGGATCAATATACAGAGATAATTTTAAGAAGCGCACTTATGTAATTAAGATATGTACTTGTATCTCATTCATATTAAAAAAATTACCTACATGGCAAAAAATACATTTCTGGTAGGTGAAAATACATGGAGTTTTCTTTGGAATATTGTAAGATTTTAGCCTATACAAATGAATTCATGGAGAAATCAAACAGGAAAAAACTAAGCACTGAAACCCAGCAGCCGGTTAGAACACCATATGATCTCCATTTCTATTTCAGTTTACAAGGGTGACTGAAAGGGATCATGCTAATGATAATTACATTTTAAATTATCCAATAAAATTCAGGAAAAAAATCCTAATTTTTTTAATAAGCCCATGTATTTATCTTTTAATTAAAAATATTCTTACCACTCTCTTTTCAAAGATAACCTAAAATAATATAGACCAGTTTCTAGCTAGTAGTCTGTTCCATCATTGATATACTTACTACCTGTCTTTACCCAGTAAGTTGATTTCAGTCATACACTAAGTAGTGTTACGTTGTTTACATTCATTATGACATCTGTCTAATTGGAATTTATTTTCTCACAAAAGAAGCAAAATTTGCAGAGCAAATGATGTTCTTTTACACCCACAATACAGAATACTTGAATTTGCTGAGATTAACTTGTTTTGGTTTAACCAATTTCATTAGTTCCACTTAGAGTAATCTTAATTAGTACTTCTTATATATGGGACCTGGTTCTATATGTTCTGTTACATTTCCATAACACTGATAGCAAGCTGAGATTATCAGTGATCAAATGATATTTAGTGTGGATTAATGTAAAGTCAAAAAAAGAAAAAATATTATATGAGGTAAAGATAAATGATCAAGATAAGTACAATATTCTCTTGCATTTCTCAGTTCCATAGTTCTGAATAGCAGGTTGAAATTTGGTGGAAAACTAGGCAGAAGAAGAAAAAGACAATATAGCAATGCATAAGGACAGAAGAGAGATTAATAGTTCCATTTATGTAGGTTCTGGTATTTAATAATGAAAAAGACTGTGTCTGCAAATGACCTTCTCATGGCATAGAAGTGAAAAATATTTTCAGATGCTCATAGCATGTTTCAACAGGTTGTACTGAAAATGTAATTTTTGATCTGCATATGGCTAAATTATGTGTTTATAACTTTATGAATGTGAAACTTTTTTCTAAATGAGAATGACTCAAAAGGTATAATGCATGCATCTTTCCTTAATCTTTCAGTATTTGTAATTCCGCTCCATCTAAGACAACTCTGTTCCTTTTATATTTATAAAATGCATTGAAAAATCACTTTTATCCTCACACATTTAATGTTGCTCATGAAATTTAGATGCTGGAATAGGAATTTTCTTCTACACCATATAAAACCAAGATCATAAAATCGTACCTATTTAGTCTCAAGGTTCAGTTCAAATGGTACAGTGTATACCATTAATAATGAAAAAAAAAAGGAAAAAAACATTCTTAGCCTTTGCAGTGAAAATTCTTCATATGTATTCAGCTACCAAAAAACAATACTCAAACTTTTAAAAGCAGAAATTTTAAACAAGAATAGAAAAAAAAATCCCTCTTTAGCTACAAAATCTCATGATATGATGCGCTGTCCAAAGCAGATGTACTTTTCCATTTTTTGCCCGTTGTATTTTTAAATCAGATAAACAGTTCTTTTCTCAGTGCTAATATTGGACTACATAGTGAGCATATTCTACTTAATTATGACATTTACAATTACCTTTTCTCTGAGTTACAGTTATCTTTTTTAGCCTTACCTTTTCCTTTGCCTCATGTATAAATGCTGCCATCTACTTGTGTTATGGGAAAATTAATATCAGTGCTCAGAAAGCATGAACTTTCATACCAGAAATATTCTACTCCTCCAAACTGCATGTATTCAGCTTCACAGACCACTGGCAGACATGAACTATTTTAATGTGTTCACCTCAGAACACCAAGAAAGTAGCTCAAGGACATCAAACTACATTTGCACTGAGAGAGAACTCACACTTTTCAGAACATATTTGTTTTTGTTCTGCTTTAGGTCTGACAAACTTGAGCTGCTTTGTCACTATAACACTCTCCTGCTATCAGTGCTGTGGACAGAGACTTCTTTTGGCACAGATATTCATTCAGAAATATATTGCAGTGATTCAGTATTTTTGCAACTGTGAACCACCAAGAGCATGAAGAAAAAGCAGCAGAGGAGGACTGCATTAAGTCAGCCTCACATTTATTAGGACCTGCTTATAATCAGCTTAGTGCTAGGCTCTCTGGATGGCTCTAGGTGAAAGCCAAGTTTTTGTGTTTTGCACATCGCCGTTCATCATCATCAGTCTTGTGCTAGTGGTAGCAGTCAATGAAGAGGTGACTGTAGTGCACTTCTCAAGTGGTTCAAACCAGTAATGTATTCTTCTACCCATAGCAGTAGCACTGTTATGCCAGCCTATCTGTAGGAGACTGCTTCTGTGATTGACTGTACTGGGCAGCTGTTTCTCAGTATGTTAGCATTTCTTGAAGGAAGGTAATAATTTTTGCAAAAAGGTGTCTTTATGAATGTAAACTTTTGCTGTTCAATAATACAAAACAGAACAAACTGAGAGTAAAGGGATTTCATGTCTGGGAAATATCTGCTACAGCACTGGGTGCAAAATTTCTCTCAGGTTTGCTAATCAGAACTTATTCGTCTATTATATAAGTTTATTAAAAGGACTACTTCTAGCAAGAATATTTGAAAACCTGGGTATGGTGTAATTATTCTTCTACTTGACTTCTAATAAAAAAACTTTACATTTGGATGGCAAGGAACTTCTACTTTCTATTATTTTATATACTGTTATACTAAGGAACTCATATAATGCTTTTATTTTTTTCTTTCAAATATATTTCTAAGTGAATGCACCCAATTAACACTTTGCTAAGCATTAATGAAAGAAAATCTTAATTTTATTGAAAGTGGAAAAAACCTGTATTGGCTCAGTTTTGACTGAGATACTGTCTGTAGAATAGAACATAGTCATGAAAAATACAAGAAAACCATTTACCTGCTTCACTTACAAAGGAAAGAAGTATGTGCGGTTCAGCATATGTTGATATAAATTATACTAATCCATCCTTGAGTGAGATAATTTGTGTGACTGTGTTTTCAAAATCTGAGCTGATGTATGTATGGGAACTGCTGAGTCACGGCCTGAACCACTGATTGATCACCTGGGGAAAAGGCCAGGTTAGCCCTGGGAGCACAGGTGAAGGCAATTCATCTGTGCTAACAGAAAGGGTGGAGCCTGGCTGCACCTCTCTTAGACCCCCCAATTAAGGGCTGACTGTAGGTAAGGAAGGATCTCCTTTTGGAGATTTCTCCCTTGTGGTGTTTTTGCCCATGAGTTGAGATCCTCAGTGATGGGTGAGTGTTCCTTTTCTGTTTGTCCCTTTTGCTATTCTACTCCTGTATTACATTTCCACTGTGCTAGTCTTTCTGACTGCAACAGTGTAGCATGCAAAGATACACTGTAATGTACTGCAGATGTCCCTTGTGTTTGACAGTGGTGTAAAAACTAAAAAGTAGTAATTATGTAAGCAGATGCATTTAATGAATACAGTGTAGGGCCTCAATTTTGAAACCATAATGAAGTCCTTAGTAGTTTTCATGCTGTTTTCCTAATGTTCTGAAAGCAACAAATAGGAAAGGCTGGATTCTACACCACACATACTAATTACGTATCACAAGTATATCACTGCATGTGCTATTTTAGGCTTTGCTTTGCAGGATACACCTGCCTAGAAGCATAGGCTAAATTATAAGTCTCATTGAGACTAGGACAGGAGTTTCCAGGCTAATCCACATTAAAATAAGATATTGGATAACGTTCTGATGTTGTTACTAGAAATCCCTCTAAGGCTTAAGGATGTACAAGAAAGACAGAACATGGAAATTCTATTGGACTGAGTAGTAGGTGAAATATGTTAGTTCTTTTTACTAATTCACTCTGCTGTTTTACCTTCTTGAGTCTAGGTCCCTAAATTGACATGTAAAAATATAGCTACAATCACTAACAATCAATACATATATATAACACTAAGTAAAAATTCTTAAATTTGAAGCAGTTTTAGCATAGATATCTCTGATAAGCATTTAATTTAGATTCAGGAAGACATATCCTCTGCTAATTATAAACAAATTTGTAAAACAATATCTATCAAACATTACTATAAGCACTTAGAAATGATAAGTTTGAAAGCCATGTAATCAAGTTCAAAATTACATAAATGGTAAACGTGAGAGACCATGTCCTCAGGGATGTAGTCAAATTTCTCTTAAGGTATGTACTTGTGTTTTCCATGATGTCTTCTGAAAAAGCTTGAGAACTGTGCATTAAACAGTGAAGAAACAAATAACACAGGGGTTTACTTAGTAATATTTAAGTGTATCAGTATTTTGAAAAAGGTGGCACACTTCATAGCAAGTAATGAATGTACAGCAAGTAACTGGTTAGTTACCGGCTAGTACCTTTGTCTCATTCAACATTTTATTCTGTTCCTTATCTGTGGTGTTGGTGGTTTTCTTTTCGTGTGTGCCTTTTCAAAATCTATGTATACTTTCTTAGGTACGTAGGTTGCTCCGGAAGTAATGCTTCCTATTTATGGGAACTTCAACAGATGCAAAGAGCACAATAACACTGTTGGCAGAACAAATTCTCCACCACAAAACACTCTTTTTCAACATAGTCACCACCATTAGCTATGCACTTTTGTCAGCAATGAGTAAGAGCCTGTATGCCATGCTTGTAAAAATTTGCACCAGTGTGACACATTGTTTCACAGCTGTGATGATGGCATCTGTGCAAGGAAAATGTTGCCCACAGTCCATTTCCTTTTTTTCCCATCAGTTTTACCTGTGGGTCCCTGTTAAGACATGCCAGTTTCTGGCATCCACTGCTTGATTTCTTGTGCTGGGGAATGGAGAACTCTCGTGCTCTCAGAAAGTTGTCCTTAAAGAGCTACCAGCTCTGTTTTGTTCCTATTTCTCTAAGGCCAGTTTCCTAGGGGGAAAGGCTCTCCTGAACTTCAGTGTCCTGACTGTGCTTTGCTAGGCTCTTGTTCCTTGAGATAATAAACTCAACCAGGGTATGGTTGCTACAGCTCAGACTGCCTCCAGTCTAAACCTCTTTAATGAGCTCAACTGCACTGATGTGCATGAGGTCCAGTAGAGGTTCACCTCAAGTTTGTTTGTTTAATACCTGGAAGTTATACTTAACAGACTCTAGGAGTCTCCTGGATTGTTTCCATCCCACTGTTGTTTTTTTTGTGCAGACATCTGGGTGGTGGAAATCTCTCATCAGAATGAGAGCCTGTGAGTGTGACGCCTTTTTCAGCTGATGCAAGGAGACCTCATCAACAGGCTCCCCTTGATCAGGTGGTCTGTAGTAGATCCTGACCACCAGAGGTTCTTTACTGATCTAGTCCCTAATAGCAATCCACAAACACTCAACGTAAATGTGGCTGGGTTTCAGAGGCATTTTTTTACAATCTATCCACTTCTTAACATAGAGGCTAGCTGCCCTGGCCCTCTTGCCTTGCTTATCTCTTCCAAAAACCTTGTGGCTGTTGACTGTAGTTCAGTTGTGCAATATATCCCATTGTTTTTCTGTGGTAATAATGAGGACATAGATTTCTAAGTGCACCATGGTTCTATCTCCTCCTGCTTACTACCCATGCTGCTTGCATTTGTATAGAGGCACATCAGCTGGGCTATTGGCCTCATTACCTTCCTGGAAGTGCTTTCCCAAATTTCACTGGGACAAATCTGATGTTGTTCCCTAATGCATCTTAAAGTGACAATGTTTCCTGGCTCTTCTCTATCGCTCAGCAGTAGATCCCCTTCCTCCATCAGATCTAGTTTAAAGCTCTGGTGATAAGCCCAGCCAAATTAATGAGAAAAAGAAAAAAAAGACAAATTAAAAAAAGAAATTGTGTAATAGTTCTATTCTGCTCTTTCTCTTATTTTCCTGTTGGAATATAGCACAGAAATGGAGGACAATAACAAGCCAGAACTGACTCCCAAGTGGCACATACTGCAGTTGAATTCAGCACAGATTAACACAATGTACCTATGGAATGTAGTAATATACTGTTTGCAAATAAGTTCCCACCAAGGATATTAGGATGTTTTCTAAGGTATGTAATGAGGAAAGATGACACTGTATCAATCACTTTATGCTTTCATTTGCATTTATATTTCATGGTTTGGGGAATATGACAAACACAGTTCTGAGCATTCCTTTAAGATACTCAGAACAGTCAGTTATAAATTAATCACATGTACATGATAAGGATCTGGGGTCACCTACTGGACTACCAACTGACTGTGGTATCTATCTTTCTGATTCACCGTGTATCCAGCTTTCCATTAGAGATATAATACTCTTTTCTCCTTGCTGAAGGCAGTGTAATCCCTGCCCTGACTCTGCTTTTGAGGGATATATTCATCTCTGTTGAAACTATTTGATACTATCTCAGCTGCAGTGGAAGCAGTGACTAAAGAGACCATTAAATTAGATAAAATAATGTGAAGTAAGTTCCAGGCAACACAGAAATTTTCATAGGGGAGTTTGCTTCAATTAACTTCGAAGATAGCTAGAAGGAAAGGGTTCAGTGGTTCCATAGACTTTTCATTCTTTTACCATACTTGTAGAAAGGAAGAGAAATGATGTTACTTAAGGTCCATGTCAACAAGCTTTTAGAAAATGTAAGTCTTGAAACAGAACTATGATTCCTGGAGTGGATTAAATGAATATAAGAAGCTGAACTGCAAGGAAAAGTTCATTGATAGAGTAAGCTCTCCCTACAGCAACACAGGCTTGCATAGCTGAGGTATACCCTCACAGGTGATCTGCACGATATTTGACCATCAGTTTTTCAGAGCAGCTTCATACAAGAGATTCTAAGGCTAGAATGTTTTTTCTCTTGCTGCTGTAAGCTGTCAAAACAGATGCACAGTGAAAACTCTGGAGTATGTTTGTCAGTCTTTGTAGCTTAATTTTACCTACTAGAATGAGTCATTGATTTTCATTCCCTTAAAATCTACTCTGTCTCCTAAAATACTCACTACTTATTTTCCTAGTACTGAAACTAACACTTCTGACAAAGTAACTGATGCCTTGTTAATCTTTCAACCTTGGACAAGACTTATTCATTGTATCTTCTTGCTGGAATAGTAACATTTGCAATCATCTCCTAAGCTGATATGCTAACATCTGAAAATTTTTTTCAAACCCAGAAATTATACAACATGGCTAATGTGTCTCTTTTAAGATTAACTAATCTCAGGTGTCCTTATTTTAAAAAAAAATAAAAGAAGAACATGAATCTTTTTTGGTTCCTCTATGGGCCCAGCTTGGAGGTGGAGACTGGTCAGGCTGTAGTGCTTCTGGGCAGGGAATGATGGCCCTGGAGGCTGACTCAGGATCCTAGGCTATGAGGAAGGCTCAAGCTGGCATTGCATGAAAAGTGAGGCTGAGAGTTTCCTTCAGAGACATTGCAACAAATTGTATGACAATTTTAGTTTGCACATAGCTGAGGAATGTCAATATGAAATTATAACTCTCCTTATTTATGTTTGAGAACTTCCTGCCTGTTTTTCAATGTGCTGTAAAGCATTACTTTCATGATCACCATTAGAGATTTTCTTCAAGTGTAATTTAACATTTAAATTATTTTATTTCCTTCTCTCTCCTAAATCAGTCACCAGAAGGACTTGAATGGGTAGTTTAACATGCAGTTAGAGTTAGGTGTTAAATACATTCCAGGAAGTATTCTGAAGTTATTCCAGCTCTGAATTTTATGATCATACAGAAAATCAATATGCTTTTTTTTTTCTCAGTATCAATATTGGTAACAGCTGAAGTATGATCTGAAAAAAGGAAGATGCTGCTGGCCTGCTAGCATCACATTTTGAGAAAGAAAAAGGGCAGGAAAAAGATGTTGGTTTCTTTCCCTTTACCTCACATTAGGCAGTACCACTGAACTGGTGAGTATGCTAAGGAAGATGTTGTTACACTTCGTTCTCTGAACAGATGAGAAGGAAACAGGGACAGAAAGGAGATCTTCTCAATCTTCTGGTAGCAAGACTGTGAAACTATACCCGGTGTTGAAATACAGAAAAATAAGTTTATAATCTGTGTTTTAGCAGATTGTATATAACCTCCTGATCTCATGCTGGCCCTATCTTTTTTTATGAGCTTGTGATCTTAAAACAAGTGCATATTTTGATTGCCTTTGGCCAAGGACATGTTCGATCTCCAGAGGCTTACACAGCATGAATAATTTAACCTAAATTTTTAGGTGAGGTTGAATATTTTTGAGGCCTGCTTTCTTCATCGGTTCATTTGTTTTTCTTCAGATTGTCCAGAGGATTGTTTTTTCTTATGCACTTACAGTATGAAGTCATAGAAAAATATAAATTGTAGCTCTTAATTATTAGAAGTAATCACTGCTATTTTCTCTGAAACAACTAGTGAATACAATAGCAATGAATTCTGTTATGACACTTCCCATAGGGACACCAAATAGTGGTTTATGAATGTCATTAATATTATATGGAAATGATCTGTTTGGCTTTGCTCTTCTATTTGGGTTAACATTAGTCAGTCAATCAGATGTTACTAATGAGCAAGTTGATGAAAGCTTATCCAACTGCTGAGAAGGTCAATGAAGTGATAGTTCCCTGTCTCTCTTTACTTAGTCCACATCTAGAAAGCAGCATAAAACAATGTTTTCACTGATTAACTAAAGTCATCTTTGTATTAGTAAGGGAATACGAAACATGTTTCTGCAACACTGTCTAAAAGGTAATTAATTTTCATCATCTATTATAAAACAATTTAACTTTACTACACATGTATTAAGAAGTTTTCAATATAAAATAAATGTATAAAATTGTGAGGGCTTATGATCAGAAAACACATTGAATCATAAGGATTTTCTAGACAAAAAAAAGAATAAAATACTAGACAATACATTCAAAGCAGAGTTGTCTGTTTGCCTTTCAGTCTTTTTCAGCTGCTGACAGTTTTTCCCAATATTTCTTTCCATCACTTTCTTACAAAGGAACAGACGTCAAAATTTATTCCCAATTAAGTTATATAATGCTGCATAGTCACAAAATGCTAAAAAAAAAAAAAAAAAAAACTGTTTTTGGAGAGATTTGGCAAAAGACAATACTTACCTAAGGGACTGAATCTCTCAAACCAGTTGGTTCGTGTCTGAGCGGTAACAGAAGGCTCCCCTTAAGGGTTTCTTGTAGAAGCATCTTCAGCTGAATCAGGAGAGACCTCCTCAACTGCTTTTCTTGTTTTTGTACTTCAGATATATTCCTATCCGACCACTCCAGCAACACTTGTAATTCCTCACTGTTGATTATCTTAATCTACATACAAGGCATCTCCTAATTATCTTGCCTGTGTGTGAAAGAGTATTTTATGCTATGATTTCTGCATCTATTGTATCAATTTGTATTGACCACTTACATTGTATACAATTTGGTCAGTACTACAACTCTGAACCTGAGATTCTCTGGAACAGTCAGAGTGTCTTCCTGGGAGGCTAATATGTACATTTAATCATACAAATTGGTCTATGTACATCAGAAACTGTCTGGGAAAATCTTTAGACCTTTCCAAAATTCCCAACTGGAGAACTCCTTTAGCAATTAATCAAATATTTCGTTATGAAGGTAGCTGAAAGTTCAATCACAATACCTCAATGAGTCTGTTATCTCTATCTAGTATCTAAACACCTGGGGAGTTTCTGGACAACCTAAGATATTAATGACTTCATTATTAAGTGCACTGAGTGCATGCAGAATCCCAGTCCCAGTACCCAATTACATCACAATTATAACCACAGGACAAAGTTGGATTTCAACACTTCATTTGTAACTTAAATTACAAATTTCTTGTCATAGAATGCTTTCAATTATATGCTCTGGCACAAAAATTCCTTAAGGGAGAAATTACACTGCAGTACTATAAGATTATTTCCTTAGAATAATTTCTGGAAGCAAATAGTTTAAAATGCTTAAACTAAGAAAAAAAGGTCATGCACCGAAAAGATTAGATTCAATTACTGATTCTTTGGGTTGTGAATGTAGCTGGGAATGTAGGAGTATAATTTATTCTTAACTTTGGATTAAAATAGAGCACAATACTAAAAATCTGTCTTGCTCAATTGCATTATACACAAATATCAACAAATGATGAATGCTTTTTAGAAGCTTTTGGTCATAGATAACTTGACTGTTATGAGTTTAGTCAAAGTTGATGGCTGAAGGATACCTCAGGTGTGGAGAGAACCGAGCCTGGAAAATCTATGCGGGTCTGGAGGTTGCATGTTTTTTAATCTTAATGTTATCTATTTATCTGTTTATCTATCTTTATGTATCTACCTGTCTATCTGTCATCTTTGTATCTGTCTTTCTAGGTATTTATTTTTAATATTACATTTCAGTATTATGTCTCAAGTGATTTCTAGATTGGAGCTACCTCTTCTGAAGGCCTGAACCTTTCGACAGGGTTTGGTATTCTTCTTTGTACAGTTTCTCCAAATTTATCTTAAATCTACCAAGGAATTTTGGGAAGACACTCAGCCTTGACTGTACTGTCTGAAAATTCCTTTACTGTGCAAAGAAATCATTGCAATGTTGATAATGTTTTCTATGAGAGCAATAATCTATTTTTCAGCTTATAAATTCCCTGATCAAGATGTTTGAGATTTTGGACACTTCAATAAGACAGCTGCTCCTTGTTCCAAGGCCTTTTACTTCTCTCTTTAAAGTTGAACAGGCCTCTCCAGTTTTGTTGTACTTCCCAAACTGCTATGCAAATCCAGTCCCAGATGGCTTGCTGTACATAACCCTATGTTTGTGTGATATTAACCTATTTAGCTTTAGTGAGTCCATACAACCAGACTCTACATGTGTGTAGTGTCTTAGCACACTGATATCCACAGATAGATAACAACAAACATATCACAACATTCTCATGTTTTCTAAGCCATCCAGTTATTGCTGGACTAAATTTTGTGAACTAATATAGCAGTAGACTATAGGAAGGCATCAGATCCAATCTTTACAGTGAGCATTGGCCTAAATTTCACAAAGGCCAATGAATGAACATTAACAAGTTCTGAAACCTGTGGGACTGCATAGGTAGCTAAAATCTGCCTTTGAAACATTTGGCATTTAATTTTTCCAACACATTTTTGATTTAAGACAATAAGAAAATTCCTATTGAGAATAAGTTTTAGATCAAGAGCATAGTTATGTCACTTCAGTTTTGAAATACTTTGAAATGCTTTGGCATTTGATCACTTTCAGTTTCCTTAATACTGCTTGTATTGCAGTGTAATCTTCAAGTCACACACTAAGCTTAAGCAAAGAAAACCCAACAGTAGTGGATTTGGACAAAAGGTCATTTTATTGGATAGTGTCACAGTTTTGGCTGGGATAGTCAATCTTCATAGAGGCTTGCACAATGTCATGTTTTGGATTTTTTGATGAAAATAGTGGTGATAGCATGCCAATGTTTTAGTTGCTGCAGAGCAAATCTTACATAGAGCCAAGGACATATTAGCCTCTCATGCTGCCCTGCCAACAAGGAGTAGGGGTGCTCAAGGACCTGGGAGGGTACACGGCTGAAACTGTTGACCCAAATGACCAAAGGGATGTACCACATCATATGATGTCATACGCAGTGATAAAAATGAAAGGCAAAAAGGAAGAAGAGGAGGATGTTTGGATAGGTGGTATGTCTTCCCAAGAAACCATTTCTGTGATCAACTCTGCTTTCCTAGAAATAGCTGAATATCTACCTGCTGATGGGAAGTAGGGAATGGGTTAATTTTTCTCTGCTTGTGAGCACAGCATTTTCTTTACATGGTAAACTGTCTTTATATCAACCCATGGGTGTTCACACTTCTACCTTTTCAATTTTTTTCTCCCATCCTATTAGCAGCTGTGGTGTCATGAGCTGCCTGCTGAGGTTAAAATAGAACATGTAGCTTGTACAGAAGTTTTAAAACTTTTTTTCAGTCTTTCCTAGAAAAAGGTAATTAAAAAAAAAAAGCCCCTTTTTTCCCCAAAAAATATTTAATTATCTTTATTCTCTTCAGTTTGGTTTTCTTTATTATATGTTTCCATAAGGCCAGAGTAATACATATGTAGAAAACAAATTAAAGTTCATGTTAAAACAACATATTGATAAGGATGAAAAGAGAATAAGAAACAAATACTAATTTCTATGCTGGTAAAATTCAAGAGGGCCAATTCTAGGAGATGTCCTCAGAGCTGCGTTGCTGATATTCACTCTTTTTTTTTTTT
>JACDJE010000167.1:5383389-5440634 GCA_016647715.1 Pavo muticus | reverse complement strand
AAAAAAAAAAAAAAAAAGCCTTAGGAGGAAATGGAAAAGCAGTAATAAGCTGACTTAGCAAGTAACACAGTGTAATAATAATCTTTGTATTCAGACTGCTTTCTTGTCCAATTAGTTCAAGGTCAATTTTCAGAGAACTATTTTGGAAAATTAAATTTTCTAGGAAAAAAATGTGGGAGTTTCTGTCTTCCAGTAAAGTGGGCGATTCTAACTTTCTTCTTCATTGACAAATCTTGGCTATATTGATATGCCATGCCATGTAATTGACACTGAAATAATAATGTCATGTGATTTTATCAAAAGCATGATTGTAAGGTGTGTAGCTGGCTTACAGCATTGCAACTGATCTCAAACCTAGATATTTGATTAAAGTCTAATCTAGACTCTAAACTCATTTCCAAGGACGGCAAAATATTCCTGTATGATTTTTTTTCCTTGCCAGAGTGTTTATGATTTTTTCTTGGAAAATATTTCTTTTACTATTTCTGTATTTTAAACTACTTACTTATGTAATAGAAAATTGAAGTTCTTTGACTACCAGAAAAAAACTTTGTTGTGTGTTCTTTCACCTAAAATGTTACTGGTTTCTATTATCTGAATTCTTTCTCATATGAGAAAATACAGAAGCTGAATATAGAAGCTAGCTCTAGGAAGTGTCAAAATAACATATCCTTGGAGAGAGAGGAATGGTTTAGATGCTATATGAATGCAAGCAGTCTTAACACAGAGAGTATATAGAAAGACTCCACATGCAGTGACAGCTACTGCTGTGGCCTGTGTGTTTTTCCTTGCTGTCACCAAGCTGGATGGAACTATGCAGATTCTGCCTGATGAGCACGAAACATAGCTGTGACAAACATCTGGAAAGTCTGTCTAATGATTGAGAGTGGGACTGCTGGATATGCCTAGGGGGCTTCACAACGTCCTTCCAACCCTCTTTCACTGCAAGGTGAACAACACAGTGCCACTTTCTGAACAAGCATCTGATATTAAAGCCAGAAGAACTCTTTAAATTCCCCATTTTATCAGAATTCACAAGTGTTACTGGCAAAAATGGAGTTTACTGGCCCTATATGAGCCTTTCTCAGGTGAAGCAGCAATCATAAAATGTTCCCAAACTCTCTCATTTTCATTCTTTTCAGGCCATCCTTTTGGTTGCAGTCACATGGGATGCCCTTAAGCAGCAGACTTTCCTTTCTTTCATAAAACCCATGGAGGTGAGGTTATCCCTTGTTCGCTAACACAGTGCTCCCATGTCTCGTTGCTCCATAGTCAGCATAGTCTGGTCTTTGCAAAATAAATGCAAAGCTAGAGAACTGTAGATTGAGGATCTATTTTGTCACTGTCAAAATACAGCATAATTTGGGAATCACTGAATTGCTATGAATCTCAAGACCAAAAGATTTAGAGAAAGGAAGGGAGGGCTACATCAGATGCAGAGCAGAGAATACTCCGTTCTGAGTATCTAGCAATGTTAGGTTGTCTCCTGGGATTCTTGTTCCCCTTCCCATAACAGACAGATTCAAAAGGAAGTGAGAAATTTTCTTACACAGTATAGCTTCTTCCTTTCCTTCTTTTTGTTCATCTCTATTTTCTTGCATCTTTTGTGCAGAATCAGTAGTAAGTTTTTGTAGTCATTCATGTGTCTAGAGACATCAGCTCAGCACAGTCTTGTGCGCACACTTCTGGAGGACACTCGCTACCATTTCCCTCTTTGGTAAGTCATTATGTTCAGAAATCCTCTGCATGATGTCCTTGGTTAGTGACTAAGATGGTAAATTAGGCTTCTTCAAGAAGTATTATATTCTGTGGCTGTGGGATTCAGGTGTCTCTGAAGATGATATTATAGGCAAAACAAGAACTACAGTGCAGGTCTTGTATTTCTGATTGTGTGTCTCTAGACACTGTCAAAGATAAGCATGTCTCCCTTGTGTCTGAGAACCCGCGTATGTTATGTGAAGTATCTGTTTTGATAAATGTCACTAGGCAAAGGCAAATCTACTACTGAAATTATGGCTACTTATATGTCTCAGCATTTAAAGTGTAGGTCTTAAAATATGTACGTATCAAGCAGTAATTCTTGTAATTAAGGTATATTTTCTTTCCTAAGAATTCCAAATGAGAATTTTCAATGAAAAATTTATTCAGTTTTTTTAAGTTAAAAAAAATTCCCATTTCTAGATTTCAGCTGATAAAAAAAAATACAATTAAAAGCCAGGAATACCATTTATTATTCAACATAATTTGTTGCTTTTTCTTTACTGAAAATATCCTGACATTTAGATTTTTTTTCTCTGTATAATATACAAAAGAGCTGGTGATCTCTTCTTATTTCCCCACCCTGTCCTTCATTCTCTCTCTATTAATTACTCTATATTGTTTAAATCTTACTAAATATTTTATGCTACTAGTTTCATAATTTTTTATTTAATTTTATGTGTTTCCTGGACTAAAATTTTTTTTGTGATGACAGCTGTAACCATCTTCATAATTATTTGTGCGTACGAATGTAAGAATAGAAAACTCCATCTTAATGACACCAGTCTGCCCAAAGTCTGCTTTGTCTGCAATCTTGAGGCTCTGACCTTTCCCTCACTTCTTCCTTTCCTGATGCAGAATGTACACATCGTACAGGGCAGTTCATTGCATTTGTCCACAATATTCCTCTCTGAGCTAAAAACTTCCGTGCTGCCAGTACCTTACAGGTACACCACTTCATCCTTATTTCTTCCATGAGATAAAATCTGACAGGAAGCTCTTCTCCTCACTCCTTCATCTCCTCCCCAGCTAAGATGTCACAGGAGACCTTTTCCCCAGCTCTGTCTGTAAGTGTAGTCCTGCTCATTTCTGCTGTCGTGGTCTGCTACCAGCCAAACAAGACCTCAGCCTGTTTAACTTCAATTGCGATGACTACTTAGTTGCACCAAAGAGCAAAACAAATATCTCCATCTGATCTCATCTCTACAGATGAGAAAAACTGTATCTCTGTGACCTGGTCAAATCTTCCACTGACCAGCCGTGCCCTGCCCCCCAAATCACAAGGTGGTTGATATTCCCCTTTCTTTTTATTAATTTATTAATCTATCTACCTATCAATTTATTTTATTTAAACACATTCTGTCATATTCCTATGCTGAAAAGTGCTATTGAGTATTTAGTATTCTATGCTTCTTGCAGTACAGGAATTATTCAAGTCAGCTGAAAGACTCCTATGCATCTCAATAGAAGTTTGATCAGGAACTCGAATCCCATTTCAGTAAAGGGGCTATTCAGTAAACTCCATGAATAGCTACACTTTGTTTAAATCATGAATTGCATGCTATTGATATTAATATAATTTTATATTTACAGATTAAAATCAAACATGCGAGTCTAGTCTATTGAATGGTGTGTGCAGAATGATTTTTAAGATTTGTAGGTTTATTATTTTAAATTTATAAGGCGTTGTGGGGAAAAAAAGCAGATAAAACAAAAAAGAGAAAAGAGGAAATAATTCTGAAATGGATACACCATGAGGTCATTTCTGAGGAAAAAAAGATTGTGACTACTTTTGTCTAAATAGCTTAATAAGCTTAAATGTGACCACATTTTATCTATGTCTTCTTCCATTCCAAGAAATGTCTCCATTCAAAACAGACACTCTAATGTATACTACTAGTGAAATGAAAAAGCACAGTTTGTTCAATAGATCTGGATGGTGAGATCTCAGAAACATATCTATTTACTAATTCTAGAAAGTTTGCCTCTGTTACCCCAGCATTTAAAAGCAAGAACCATATTTTCTTCTTTAAAGGAAGAACATGGTTCTAGCTTTTATCCAGAAATAACACACACGTAAATAATGAAACCTCTATTCATTGTGTTCCCTCTGTCTCAGCTAATGAGGAAATGAATGCTTTGATATAGAAAAGTAAGTTCCTTTTGAATGAGAGCAGTTTGCACTGCATTTGTTCATGGATGACCAGAGAAGATTTCTGTGTACTGATGTGGAAAATGTACAGAGCAAAGCTACATGTTAGTGACATAGTTTCCCCATATTCTGTAATTCAAGATTAATTATCACTGTTTGATTTAAATACAGAAAGTAATTTAGTCACTGCAACATTTATATTTTTGCGATGTTGACTCCAAGGAATGTCTTGTGAAGTATTGTTCTGCTCAATTAAAATAGATTTATCCTATTAATCATAAAATATAATCAATAGAGAAATTAAAATTTACATAATTGTATCTATTTGAAGCATATAACAGTCCCTTACTTTGGAGTTATTTTCTGAAGTTAAACGCCCCAATTTAGTCACCCTAAATAGATGTAAATGTGAATCATAAGATGAATAAATGAGACTTAACCTAAACTTAATGAACTTCATATACTACTACAAATTTGTTTGACTTCAGTTTTGCTTAAATAGAGAACTCGACATGGGTTGTGACTTCTATTCACATTAATCTATTACTAATACTCCTTCAGTTACTACAGTTTCTTGACTACATGGTGCAAGTTTATTGTCTCTCTTCTTATATTTAGCTCTATAGACCAAGGACTGTTTCTTTGCCTTGCATGTTAGAGTTCTTCTCCTTAATTAAATTATAAAAATATTTGATTTCATATATAATATTACTATTAAAATTATATAAATTCAACAGGCTTCCTGAATTTTAGTTAATGTGAAATAGAACTTATGGTAAAAGTACCATAAAAGCTGACTTTCCACAGGTAAACAAAATAAGTCTCCAGGAAATTATTTTATTTATACGTTTAATGAAGCATTGTTGAAAGTGAAGTGGGAACAGCAATAGGAGTAATATGACTAACTAGTCTGTATAATTTTGACCATTTCCATCAATGAAACTACTTTCTGTCCATTAAACAGGATATCTTCAAGAGGCAAAATATCCAAAGGAAAACAGCAAGGGAAATTTAAAACTTGCTGGCAATAAACATTAATATTTCTTTCTGAATTTTTATCACTAGTGTCACATGCCAAGGCATTCTTGAAGTGTTCTTATCCTGACTTAGAGGTGGTACAATTTATAAAGATCATCATTTGCCTTCTAAATAAAGATTCATGAAACCATGTTCTCTCCTTTTCAATTTAATAGAGATAGGATATGTACACTCTTGGGGACACAGAAATAATTCTAAATAAGATAGCTGATTATCCTTCTATGTTCTGTACATTACTAAATTGACCATAACTAATTTTGTTTTCACATGGTTGGCAAGAGGGCAAGTGTTTTGAACCAATATGTTAAATGTTCCACTTCATAAATTGGAAACATGCCTGGTGCAGTTGATTGTGCCAGCTGGCTGATCTTCAGCATAGGGCATGTGTACATTCTTTGTCTCATGGCGTTATACTAGCCAGCTGTCAGTTTTCCCTTTTTAAGGCAAAACTAATACGAAATTTGATTAAAGGGATCATTTTTTTTAACTGATCTCCTCAAAGGAGGACGGAAATTTCACGCCAAACAGAAAACTTCTGTACTCATTACCCCATAGACTATCAATCCTATTAAAAATTGAATTATGAATAAATAGTTAAATTTGGTGATTCAATGCATTTCTCTCATTTCTGCAAGTGAGAAATCGAATGTATGTGGTGAATGAAACTGAATACAAGAATCTGAATTCTCAGCTATTTATTTAATAATGTTTTTATCTAAGAGTGCCTCTGTTTCTGAAATCAATAAGCCACATGAGAGGTATCTGCATGAAAAGAATTATATATGGATACTTACAGGGATTGAGGTATGTGTCAGACCTGTTTAATTCTTAGCCTTTTCTAGACGCTGAATTGACTTCAGTTTAGAGAGAAGAATTGGAAGCTTAAAAAAATGATACTGGAAAATGTATTTGTTGAGAGTTCTATCTTTGGAGCAGATTTTTTCCCTTTGAGAAGAGAAATGTATGGTGAGGTCATTTTTGTACAGTCAGGACAGTTTTTATTTGAGATAAGAAAATGCTTTAGAAAACACTTTGCCCATTTAGAAACAACAAATCTTTGCCCTTGCTACAAAGAGAAACAGCAGCATCCTATCAGCAATCAGCAGGTGGACGTAAGTGATACTTCATCTTTACTCAGCCCTGGAGAGGCACATTTGCAGCGCTGGATCCAGTTCTGGGCTGCCCTGTACAAGTACACAGAGGTGATGATGAGAATTGGAGCAATTCTCATTTAAGGAGAGCTGAGAGTTGGGACTGTCCAACCAGTAGCAGAGAGGGCTCAGAGCAATTTCGTGCATGCATGTAAATACCTGATGGTGTGGAAGAGTGAGCCAGACTCTTAGTGATGCCTTGTGGCTGGACAAGACGCAGTCAACACCAACTGAAACACAGGAAATTCCACTTAAAAGTAATACCCTCCTCTTATGTTTTTTGTTTTGTTTGTTTGTGTGTCTGTGAGTGTAGCCAAACACTAAAATAAGTTGCCCAGAGTGGATGCACAGTCTCCTTCTCCTTTGGAGATACTCAAAACCCAATTAGACATGGTTCTGATTGACTTGTAGCTGACTCTGCTTGATCAGGAATCTTGGACTGGACAGTCTCAAGAGTTGCCTTTCAAACCTTCCAACCTCAATTATTCTGTGATACTGTACAAGATTTCAGTAAGGAGGAAGGAAAAGTTATCAGTAGGAATTTTGTTACTTTTTTTCTGTCTCTGAGAATTCTAATAGCTGAAATCTGAGCTGCAGAGAGTAAGGTTTGTGTGCTTAATAATGTACAAAAATACGATCTTTTATTTTAGTTAAATTTTATTTGACTTGTGGATCATCTTCACATCAAATGCTGTATACCAGCATGTTTGACATGATTCTGTCAAATTTTAGTGAAACAAATATAATTCAGTGTTCATTTCTATAAGCGTTCTGGAGCTATGTTTTAGATCCTAAGTAGATGTTCTGTAAAGAATTAAGCTACTTAGGAAATACAGACAGAAATAAGTTTCTTAATTCTTTATTGGACAAAATTGAATAGTTGCCTTAAAGACAAATATTCTTTATACCACTTACTTTGGAGCTTTCAATGAAGTTGCAGAAATAAAAAAAAAAAGTCTTTTTTCACAAATAGATTAACAAGGGAAGGATTTTGAGCCCATTTCTTACATTATAAAGAATAACATTTATATTTATTGATTACAAATCTAAAAAAGCCTCTTAAATAATATGAGTATGGAATTTCCTGGCCTAGTCTAGAGATTTTTGGCTGCTGTCCTTGAATGTAAGGTATATTCATTTAGTTCATTATATTATCTTGTATTATGTTATAATTACTACACAATAGAGAGGTCTAAAAACATTAAAATAAAACAGTAAAGAACATCTCTAAAAAATTGAAATTTGGATTCTCCTGTTCTATTACTGTCTCGCTCCAATTTATAGGAGCGAGAGGAGGTTCTTTTTGATGTATGTATACCCAATGGTGAGATTAAGACACAGCGGGTCAAATGTTAGCCCAACCAGTTTATTACAAATCCTAGTTGCTTAGGGATATGGGGAAGGGAAGATGGGCGATAGAAAAGAGGTAGGAAATAAGTGAGGAGTCTTCATAGAAAGCAAGAGAGAGAGAGTCACCTGTGTGGGTCCAGCGAGGTTCATAGCAGGTCTGTTGTTCTCAGGAACTCTTCTGGTCACTGTGAGGGATGGGAGGAAGCCAGGAAACTTTGCAGCAAGAAGGCCGCAGGGGTGGTTCTTCCAAAGAGGTTTTCCCCTCAGGGAATTCTCCGTCAAAGGTTTCTTTGGGAGTTCTTCTCCAAAATCCTTAGTTTAGTGAAGGCCTATCCCCCATTTCTCTGGGTTTTTTCTTCTTTCTGTTAGTGTGACATACCTGGCCCAACAGATAAGCCAGCAGGTAGTGGTGCCCTCATTGCCATGCACAAGCTTTATTGCCTTTTGCAGTGGTCAGCTCCTTCAAGCCACACCCCTGAGAAAGACTGCTTGTCCTGCTTCTGCTTGTCTTTACTATCATGAGCAGAGGTACTGTGGTATGGTGACACCTACCACTCTCCCCCCTCGATAATTTGCAATTGTCAGTTAGTCTTATCACCAGAAAGGCCTCACAAAGCAAGCTTTGAGACAAAAGAGAAAAACAGTTTTGTCTTTCAAAATTACTTCTATAATTTTACACCAGAATAAATAATTGAGAAAATTTAGTTTGAAAATATTAATTTGTTAAAACTGAACTTTTTAAAAGAGTTCTCAAGTACTTTCGGAAAAAAAGGACAGAACCCACATCTCTGATTTTCAGAGTGGTTATTTTTAATCATATTGAAAAGGAGGATTTTTTTTCTGATTATTTTGAGAGATTTGAAGTACTCATATCCGTGTAAGCAGTCAAATTATTCTGCCTCATTGTCAAAGTTCTTCCTACTAGCCATCAAATCCACTACCTAGATTTCAGCATGTATTTATCTTTTTAATTCAGTATTTCGTATTGAATAGTTACCTAGTATATTTGATAAGTAATATAAAGAGCCCTCCATTTCTAGAAAATATTTGTGCTTGTTATTTTTTGTTTGTGTGTGATTCTAGGTTTTAGTTATTATTTAGATCATACCCTTTTTCTCCATAAGATTTTGACATTGATGTTATCAGCATTTGCAGTTTCGAACCATTCCTGACAAGAAAAAGTATGTTCCACTGAGTTAATGTAGCTTAAAATGTCTTTGACAAAGTTTCTGCATGATACTGAGAGAGAAACTCTTCTTACTCAGTAAAAAACTATTGGGACCACATTTTGTAATGATGCAAATGATCAGTTAATTGCATGAAGAACTTTTATTCTCCTCCAGAAAAAAAAAAGAAACTTCTAGCTCTAGGAACAGAGTTCAATTCTTTCTAAAATCATAAGAGACAAAGATAATGAAGTCAATTTTTGACCACAGAAATCGCATTTTGTAAATAGATGAGTAAGTCTTAAACATAAAAAAGCTTAAAAAACTTACCTAGGTATTAAACTATCAAACAATCTGAACCAAATTCTAATCATACTGAATGTTAATTGTAAGTCAGAAATTTAAGGGAAACTTAAAATTGTATGGTAGATGATCAAATGTAAGTAATCAGGAGTTTAGTCGGTATCCAGCCAAATATATTTTTCTTTGCCTATAGTGGTTTCTCTGGCATTAAATCAGTTCTCTGCACTCTGTAGTGTTACAGAAAATCTTTTTCACTGTAAAACCATTTGGGGTGAGCATAAATATGTAATGGCTGCAATCTTTCAAAAATAAATTGGAACTTTAAATAGAGACAGAAACAAGACCTTAATTTAGTTAAATAGAATAAGCTTAATTCCTTGCAAAAAAAAAAAAAAAAAAGTAATGAGAAGAAGAAAAGGAAACATACATAAACATACAATAACCTAAAGAAAACAAAAAATGGCAGAGAGCTACACGAATAAATTGTGACTTATGAAAAACATAAAATTATTCTAGACAGAAGACAATAAACCACAGGGCATTTTACTATATATAATCTAATAAGAGCCAGCTTGAAAATCTCCAAAGAAGCAAAATTTCAGTAACAAGGGGAAAATATTTCTTATGTTTTTTTTTTATGCTCTTGATTTGCTTCAGATAAACTACAATAGGAAGTCTTTCTTGGAAAACATCCAGATTCTGCTAGCTCCCACAAGCCTGAGGAGACATATTATGCCCATAGT
The DNA here is from genome assembly GCA_016647715.1 of Pavo muticus. NCBI lineage: Eukaryota > Metazoa > Chordata > Aves > Galliformes > Phasianidae > Pavo > Pavo muticus. The sequence continues at coordinate 5,430,973 of JACDJE010000167.1, read as the reverse complement.
GTCAATCTTACGACATCTTTTCTTGAGAAATCTAGTCCCTGACAGCACTACGTGGCTTATGAGGGTATCACGAAGTAAATGTAAAGGTATTATAGGTATTATAAAGCATTACTAACTGTTAGGGGTGCTATAAGGGTGATTACTTTGAAGATCAGGACAAGCTAAATTTCCAGCTATCCTTCTTACTCTCTCAGACCTCTAAATTGGAAGATATGTTTCAGTCACTCTTTGCAAAAGCCTGTTTGGCAGCTGCCCCAGGGGAAGGAAAAAGTGCCAGAGCATTTATTACAGTCTTCTCAAGAAATAACAGGGTTAATAATGTTTGATAAGCCTACACAGAGTAAAGAGTGAAAAGAACTGATGCATTTTTAAAGGGATTGTCAGTCTCATTTGAAGCAGGTGCAATAGTCACCCAGAGAACTCTGTCAGTAAGCAATGTCATTAACAATGATTCATGGATATGGATATTCACAACAGCTGTGTCCTCACCTTTAAGTACCTCATACAATATTTAGAAAGTACTGGGAGATATTGCAGCAGGGAAGCTACTAAATTGCTAGAAGGAAAAGCTGGTTTAAATTGTTTAATGTGCTTCCTCAAAATGAGTGTACTGATTTTTGGGAGTGAATCTCTCTTCCTCTGTCTCCAATAAAACTGCTGTAAGCAAAATAAGCAACATGCTAATCATCTAGTCCACAAAATCTTATGATGCTGTGAGGTGTTGGGATCAACGTTAATATATATCATCAGCTTATGTATAAGTTGTCTGCTAGCAGTTGTCTTTGTTCTATTAACATAGTAAAGAAACATATGGAGCATTTTTCCAGGAACATCTTGAATTTTGAACTTCAGAAGTACATTCTTAACACTTCTTTTTTTCCTCTGAGCTGCTGTAGTTCAAAAACATGACATCATTCATGTTCTGATGCAGTAAGGGAATATTTCATTACCAGACTCTCAAAATATCTAATTACAATCTAATTACTCTTCAAAAATGTGGGCACAAATTATTAGTAACACACTCCTCTCATACAGCTCTTTTAATCTTTAGAGAGTACTAAAAAAGGAGCCGCTAAATCTGCTTAAAAGTTATCGGCATTGTTTAGATTAAAATGTTCAAAAAGAATGATATGATTTTTTTTTTTTTTTTTTTTTTTTTGCAGGAGAGTCAGCATAAAGTGACAGAGCTACATCAGTTCTCTTTTCATCCTAATTTCCTGAATGACTGAACTCTGGGCTTGGACTCGATTGAAGGATGACCCACAAGCAAGAGGAAACAGTAAAAACTTATAACTCCCTAATTTCTGTAGCTATCTGAAAATATCTCTAAGCCAAGAGCTGATTTAGCCTGCCAGTACATATCTCAAAAAACATTCTGCCACAACACAGCTGTTTCAGGTTGTGACACATAGACCTTATGCCTTCAATAATTGTGTCCTGCTATTTCTCAATAAAGTAAAGGCGAGAAACTTTTGCACTGATGGGTTTACATTCCATCAGTAGGATACAGTACCAACAGGGTGCCTGTAGGAAAGAAGGATTCTTGCACCCTAATATAGGCATCATTCACCGTCACAAACCTGAAGCCGTAAGCTCTCATTTGCAGGGGTGCTTGGATAGTAGCATGTGTAGATCAGGATAATTACGGAATAATACTGACAAACATCCTACCTCAAATCCTAGCTTCAAGCCTTGGAGAAACTACCAGAACCAGTAGCTAGAGCACTTGTTCTGTCTCTGCTGGCAAACACCAAGAGCAGGACTGCTAAGTGATTCCACACTTCCTTGCATCTATTTAGGTAAGAGCTTGGAATGACAGCACCTAGTAACACATGCGGTTCAACAGCTGGTGCCTCATATATGCATATATCTGATTGTGCCACTTTGCCTCTCAGTAACTATTATTCATGCATGCTTGAGCATTCACTGCCTTCTTCCCTCATTCTTATCTTCTGCCATTTCTGAGCAGGCGTAAGCACTACTTTCTGCCAGTTCATATGAAAATCTTTGAAGATCTTTTTCCCTTTGTGTACTGACTAACTACATTTCTCATTTTTCAACCAAAGAAGTATTATTCTCAGAAGTTTTTATTTGTTTAGCTTTAAATAAAATTCCAAATTTTGCTAGTAATATTATGTACAGGGAAAAGAAGTTTCAGTTGAAAACTGAAACACTCCTATGAGTAGGTTTTTTCCTTCAGGACATGAACACAACGTTCACCAGTTCATTAAAGATATGTTTGATATAAAGAATGATTCTGTTGTGAGAAAGTTCCTAATATCTTTAAGCCTTTTCTTTTGAAATGGAATCTGAACTCCATTGAGTCAGAACCAACATTATTCTTGTATGCTGGACATGTACGTACTGGTCAAATAGGAGCCTTATCGTGTTCCAACAGATTGCTATGCTGGATGACCTAAAAAACTTTTGAAGACTCAATGGCATTTCTGTATGGACATGCATAGTCAAAAAAAGTAGGGTTATGTTTTCAGACGTTCTAAAGATGTATTAAAAAGGCAGACCCTGACTTATCAAAAACTGTGGGAGACAAGGAGTTTCCACAGATATCCATTATATTCCACAGAATCCATTATAACCCTTGTCTTTCAGATATTTTGACGTGCAAAAGACAGATCTGATTGCTATTATTTCAGAAATGATGATTAGTGCTTATGCTCCCAAGGCCCCTGAGAACTTTAAAGTCCTTCATTACTGACTTAAATTGGTGTAGTTAAAAGAGCTGCATGTGCAAGTTTTAATTTTGTTCTGTGTTTTCAGCTCTCCCCTTGTCATCAAACACACAAGCTTGCACAAGTGAAATTGTAATATATCATTTTCACAGGTGTGTTATACTGTCGTGACTAGACTGTGTAATGACTAAAGAGGTTCTATTTATTGCAGAGAACTCCTAATTCATTCTACTGGTTTGGAAATATGATAGAAATTAAAGAGTTTGGAAAGGTTTTCAATTTCTGATTTTTAATCTTTGCAGGTGAAAGGATTATAAATTAAACCCAGAGTGCAAGGTTTCTTGAGAGCTGTAATGTAAAATTATAACACGGTCTGTGTATGGTTTTCATGAATAGCTAATACTTGTACGATCACTTAATGGTAGGAAGAAATTCAGATTTAATGCTTTAACTTTTTAACTGTAACAGAACTTAACACACTTCATGAATTCTGATGGAAGGAAGCACCATCAAATTTAGAAATCACATCTTTAGGGTATTTCTATGCAATTGAATCTGTACTGGCATTTGTTTCCACATTTGTATTATCTGCACGAAAATTAAGGAAATGGCTCTCAGTGTTATGAATGTTCAAAGCTCATCTGGAAAAAGATGAATGGGACTGTAGGGAGACTCAAGCATGGCTACTATTAATAGTGTAAAACTGGAGAAACTATCCCCTATTCACATGAGGACTTATGCTGCCACATTTTAAAAACATCAAAAATTCATAGTATCATGGAATCATAGAACGATTTAGGTTGAAAAAGACTATTAAGATCATCAAACTCAACTGTCACCACACACTACCAATTTTAACGCTAAGCCATGTCCCTAGGCACTGCATCCACACATCTCTTCAATACCCCCAGGGATGTGACCCTATCGCTTCCCTAGGTAGCCTATTTCAATGCCTAGCCCTATTTTCTGCTAAGAAATTCTTCATTACATCTAAATGCTCTGATATGTCCTATGAACAAAAATCGATTACAAGCCTTCTGTCTATAAATGCAACATTTAAGAGTGAATTTTACAAAAAATAACACATTATGCTCTGTGATTTTGTTTTTATGTGTCTACTCAGATGTATTTCTATCACTGCAGATGTCAGCTAGTGCAGGGCAACAGCTGTTCCTGAAATCTGGTTTCTACCCTTGCCCTCATGACCCTGAGCTGCCCAACTGGCAGCTCTGTCCAGAGCAGTGATCTCTGAAAGCAGCAGGTTCCTGTCCCTGAGGCAGGATTGAAGCAGGTCTGAGTTCAGACTGGCAGATCTGGAAAGGCTGGGCAGTGCATAACCTGGATTATTGGCAGGAGGCCAGTGGAGCTTTTCTTGTTTGCCATGAGAGATGGTGGAACCATCAAATTTTGCTGAATCAAATTTTTATGGAGAAAATTTGTTTTGTTCCAGAACTTCACCTTCAGATGTGCAATTCAGCACTTCAGTTTTAGCCAAGTAATTTAGTCTAATGTTTCTACTTTTCTGTGAACTGTCAAATCAGGTTAGGGCATACTTTTATTTGGGGCTGCAAAAAGTCTAAAAACTTATTAGAGCCTTATTTTCCTGGTCTTGTTTTAATACGGGTAAATTGGATTCCTACAGTTTTTTTTTTCACTTCTGCATTATATTTTTGAATGCTAATTCTTCTTTTAATTTCTTTTTCCTTAATAAACATAATCTCTTACAACTACAAGGCTTGACAGCTACTTTTCTCCCTTTTTCCTAGGCTACATTATGAAAGCTAAAATTATGACCTGTTAGAATTTTGGGGAATAAGGGAAAATCTAATAGCATTTGCATGTGTTTCCATATCCCTGTAAGAAGTGATTATTGGTGTTGCAACGTACAAGGATTGTCAACATTTCCTTGTTTATTAGATTGTTTATATGCTTTTGATTGCATTTTTTGTCACTTAGCTTGGGATCAGTGGCTAATACATTTATTTCTCTTTCCATGAGAGGACATATTACATCTTGTACATCCATCTAATGGCCGACGTGTCAATAACAACATATGGATGACATAAATTTTTAATTCTTTTCTTCATCACCTTTTTTTTTTGTGTGTGTGTGTGTGTGTATGTGTGATTTAGTTTCCTTATTTTTTTTATCAGATTCAGGATTGAGGGTTCTGTTTTTAAGAGAGAAAACTGCATTTTCTTTCAAATATATATATATATAGGAATATGTATAAAATATATATATGTATATAAATAATGTCTACATACTATTTATATATCTATTTCTTTTTATATATATAAATATTTTCACTTACAAACTGTGCAATATTCAAACTTTTGAGATTTTTTTGCCCCACGATATTTGACAGTGGAGCGTATGATACTAGTTGGTTGAATTTAAAGAGTCTGATTACAGGCTCGGTGCTTTAGATTCCTCAGAAATATCTAGGAGTTGAAAAGGCTTTCAGAAATTTGTGGGGCACTGAATTACTAGGTTATAGGAGGTACAGCAAGACTAACCTCCCAAATATTCATTTAACTCACTGTAGTCACATAAATGACACACTGTCCTTCAGGTTCCCAATCTGTCCCTACATAAAAGAAAGAAACTAATTAAAATAAAACTTATTTAAGTAGGTGAGGCAGAATGAAATAGTAAAATGATAGGAGTGAAAATATTGAGATTCTGATGACAATTTAATGAGGGATGTTAATGATATTCCATCATGTTTATGAGGGAATAGGAAGAAGAAAAGACAGCTGTCAAGTGATATGATTTTAATATTGTTTAAAAGTGATAAGAGAAAATGTGGTGACTGAAACTAACAAAAATAAAATCAAAATAACAATCTTAAAAAAATAATCATGAAAAGAAGGACAGCTGAAAGAAACAATAACAGTAAAACAGAATAGAACTGTCATGGTTTTGTGATTTTTGGTTTTTGTTATTCCACATCATAACATCATGTAGTACACTGGGAGTTGAAGTGTTGATACTCTACTTCTGGATACCTGTCCCTGTAGGTCACGGAGGTCAGGACGGCCCTCCTGTTTTTTTTTTTGGCTTGCTTCATCCAGTCGGCGGTGGCATCTGGGTTTCTCAGGTTTGCTCTGAAAACTCTCTCCCCTATTTTATTTGATTTATTAGTCTCAATTTCAATTAGATTGCATTATATCATAGTAAAATTAGTTTTCCTCCCTAGATTGTTGCTGCTGCTTTTTTTTTTTCTCTTCCTTTCCCTTTCCCTTTCCCATTTTCGGGGGGGGATCGGGGAGGGGGCCCAAGGGCCTACTGCCCCTGTCACGGGCATAGATCCGTCTGGATAACCCCATGACAAGAATCCGTAAAACAGAATTACCTTCAAAACAGAGAAAAATATAAAGTACGAGACATAGGTGACACAGCAACTTAAACAAAACTGAGAGAAGAGAACCAGCAGAGAAGCACACCTAACTGAAACCAGAAGTACTTGTACAATTGCATAAGGAACATATGAAAGGGTGATCTTGGACCATTACTCCATACCTCCTTACCTTGATTTATTATGTAATCTTGATTGAGAAAAGATTGTAAATATAAATTAAGCTTCTAAAACTGATATCTACACATATCTATTAATACTACTAAGTTACTTTAACATCTGTCATATATTTACGTATACTATGTAAATTTTGAATAATATATTTAATGTATTTCTTTTATAATTGTATTATACTTTGACTTTTTTTTTTCTCCCCAGGTGAGAATTTATAATAAAAATACTCAGCTTATGAAAAAGGAAACGTAAAGACTAAAGATGTCAGACTTGTATTAAGTTGTACTTTTCAAGATAGTGATACACTGTGTATGACTCAGTCAGTTAAAAATGTTGAACAAATGGGAATCAGCATGAAATAATCCAGAAACTTATGAGTACAGATTTCAATAAAAACTCAAGGAATTTTTAAATAATTCTCAAATAAATCTAAGAAATTAAGTAAATAAAAAAAATTATAATTACATTTTTAAAATAAACTGAAAACATTACCAGTTTGATCATCAGTTAAAAAAAAAAATAAAAAATTAAGAGAAATACTGTAATCCAGGAAGTTTTAAATTTGTGATAAGCATACAGAGTTTTGTCATAGCATATTTGAAAATATCCATATTAGATTACCATGTTAGGCTGATCTAGCACATTTTGTAAGCTACGTGCTATATTCTACAAACAGTGCCTTACCACACTACATTTATAAAGATTTTTGACCTGTTTACTGGCTTGGCCTCAGCAAATACTTCTTTAAATTTTGCTGACTTTTATTCCTTAGCAATGAAGAAAATGATTTTTCAGTATAATGAATACAATACCTCAAAAGCCTCTAAATTTTAGAAAAAAATTCTGACTAGGTAGAAGGTGTGGAGAAGGTGGGTATCCACAGGATCTACAGTGCTGCCCCAATTCTCCTGATCAGAAAGTTGCACAAAAATATGTGAAATTTCTATTTTGGCCTGTGAGCCTGTATTACCTTCACTGGAAAACAAAGATGTAGGAATTAGGGATGATGAAACTTTTGATGATGACTTATAGTGCTGACATAGTTTTGGAGTTCTTCCAGGATTCTTTGATCTGGAAGTAATATATGGTCTGTGATCCACTAGGTATTAGAGAACCTTTGTGTCTTGTATGAAATATTTTCTTCATTTAATTGTCTTTTTTTTTTTTTTTTTTCTAGGATGAATTCACTCGTTGCAAAGAGAGAAGCAGTTTCCCAAGTATGTAAAAAGCTAGCTGCCCATTCTATAAGTTATGTTCTGCTGTATTTATTTCTCTTGGTTCATATTAGAAAGGCATCCATGATTATCTGTTTCTGAAAAAGAACCGTATTTCATAGGAAAGGAAGAATTCCTTAAAATTCAGTTACAACCAGGTCTGTTCATTTAAAATGATCCAGCATCATTCTAAGTGACAGAACAGAATTTTTACATTTCCTTGGCATGAAAGGATATCTCTAAATCAACTTCATGGCAGAATGTGAATGAGTTATCTTTATGAAAGAGTGGTATAAATCTCAAATAAAAAGGCTTCAGAGACATCAGAGTATAGTTTCAAAGAACATTCATCACAAAACTGAATTCTTGTTTAATTTACTATAAATATGTATAAATACATAACAAGTCCATTCCTTCAATAAGAAACCAAGAATAGAAAGTGGCACATAGCGCTAATGTTGTCTTACTGCAAATGAAACATTTAAGTATAAAACAACAATGGCACAAACATAAAGGCTGATCTGGACCTAAACCTAAAAGAAAATGCTTAATTCAGTACACCACTAACAATTTCACCGTTATTAGCCTAAATGTTGAACCTTATTATCAGCTTAATCTCCTTGTCTTTAAAAAGAGGAATATTTCAAACACAATTTTTTAAAGTGTTATGCTGTCATGGTTTTATGTCTTACGTTATGCATTCCACATCATAACATCATATGCTTTCATGGCAAATAATTGATCTGTAAGAGTTTAAGTCTATATTTTTCATGCAGAGGTTTTTTTCTTTGATGTGGAGTCTCAGATTCATGAGCTTACTATTGCAATGGAAAACTATTTTCTAGTATGGAACCTTAATGTCATATGGAACCATCTTTTGGGGTCTTCAGTTTACTTCTGCTGACCTGATCCTTGCCTTAGGTCCTCATACCTTTAAGATTTAAAGCAGCAATGGCTTTATTCATTTTTAGCTTTTGAAAATTAATGCAAGTTTCTTAAAGAGTTTGAATGTATAATTTCTCATGTTTAGTATGTGCTGTAAGGCAGGTTGTACAGCTGCAGCCAGGATGGATGTTAGGTATGCCCTGTGGCAGACTAGTTAATCTAGTTAAGAACCTGTTTGAAAGGACGTGTTTGAATTCTGATGCATACAGCAGGAAAATATTTCTTTTTTATTGTGCTACTCTTGGGTTTATTGTATTGGGAAGACTATGGGTGATATGTTGACAACACTGTTTGATGAATCATAAAATCTGGGCTGAAATGCTTTAGAGAAATGATGCATTCAATATATTTTCTCTCTTTTGTAACTCACATACTATGGGCAGCCCTATTTCCACACTAAAATAACATCTAATGATCATGGAGGCAGAAGTCCTGATTTGTCTCAGTAAATAGCTGTTTTAATACATCTGACAGCTACTCTGTGTATTCTTTTATTCTCCTCTCTCTCAACTTTCTGCTGCATTGAGCATTCAAAGTAGAAAGGACCTTGTGCAGCAATTTGCCCAATAATTTGCCCAATGACACATGCTCCGTGCAAATCAGTACAGGGCTCTTCCACAAAAGAATCTATTACTTCACAGATAGAAGCAGCTCTACTGCTATTAATTTTAAATGTAATCATTAGATTCCAACTTCTGATTTTAAAAAGATTACTTTTTTTAAAAGATTACTTTTTATCTATTTTGGCATATAGTAGATAATTTAGTACTGTTTTATAATTAATGATTCTGAATGATGTTCAGATTGATTAAGAAGAAATGAGATGAATTTCTGACTACTATTCATGTCGAGACAGAGTTTTTGCCCTGTTTCAATTTAAATCATTGCCAGTAAGATTATATGGCATGATACCACGTGAATAATATTTGCATGAGAATTTTAGCTAAATGTGTTTCTTATAATTAAAATAAAACCCATCATCATAGTTTCATGGTAGACTATTTAAATTATTACACAATCACTAGTATCTGTACACAGCTTTTCCCCGTCCAGTCCTTATCAATTCATACCAAGGCTGTGCAAAGTAGCATATTCTTAGGGAAAAGAATAAAAGCTGGCTAAATGTCATAGATCTTGGTGATCAAATATTTGAGTGCTTTCATGCCAAGGGAATTTTGTGCTTTCAGACTGTCATAACAAGAATGGTATAAATGAGAATCTTGACTTTTCAAGAGACAAATGTGGCCACCTTTCAGAAATTATTTAAGATCACTTATTTTATACATGAACTTACGGATATAAGAACATTAATACACTCTCTTTACTACAAGATGAGAACTACAGAAAAAAACATCCAGCACAAGTATCATTTTAGAATTTAAACACTCCAAAATTTATTTGGAATTGCCAAATGTAGTAATCTGAACATTTTACCCCATGCAGAGTTATACTTAAATGTAATGTTATCTTTCGCATTAATAGTAAGGGTAAAGAAGCTTATGCAAGTGATCTGATATGCCCTGTTTATTAAAAATGTCCAAAGAATACAAGTTTGCAATAGGTTTTCCTAGACCTGATTATTTTTTAAATGTTTATTGTAGCTGGGATGCAATACATACACAATTAAAAAAAAAAAAAAAGCAACAACAAACCAAAAATAAATAAAACCAAAGCAAAACAAACAAACAAAACCAGAACCCCAAAAATTCAAAACAAATTTGGACAAGCAGTCCAAATATTGCATCTTATATCAAAGGAATTTCTCATCATTCTGAAACAAATCTTTGGGAGAATTAGGGTACAGTTTTTGGAGAAGATAAAGGGTCTTCTGGAAATGTACCACTTGAAACTCAACTTCACAGAATTAAGAAGTTCATGCATGATGTAGAAACATCTGCAAATACTATTAAAAGTATTAAAAAAAGATGAGTGCTCTTGGATGTTCACCTTTAAGATTTTAAGATTCAACTTGTTTCAGTAATCATAAATTTAAGCAATTTGATCAAATACGTTATTTGAACTTTTTTGTTTAAGAGATATCAGAAATTTACTACCAAGTTCCAGCTATTCACCGTCTTTAAAGGGCAAAAGAACTATGATGATTATTTAGATTGACATTTTAACAGGATATCTAACACAGAATGTTTTTCATATGCAGTAATTCATAGTTGAAGTAGAACATGGTTTTATAAAGATAGTACTCAGGAGTGCATCAGGCCCTAGCTAGCTGCTAGTTAGTGGAGGGAAGGGATTGTCCTTCTTTGCAGCCTCACTTTGAGAACTGTGTGTAGTTCTGGACACCACAACATAAGAAGGACACATGACTAAAGAAACAGGTGTGTTTACTTAAAGAGAAACAATCAGCATTATAAAAAGGGCAGGTTTTGCAAATAGTTGCTTCTGGAAACAAGTGAGTACTGTTTTTTCACAATATTTATGTTATATGCGCCTTTATGTGCTGAAATATGAAAAAATCCTTTGCGCAAACAACATTGTGAAACAGTTTTCTGATAAGTTACCATGACAAAGAAAAGAACAGTAAAATACAGTACTTTAAGCGATTTAGTGAACTTGTGGAGGGCAGTGTCTCACCGTGTTTAAGAGTCACAGTTACTGAATACCTTTCCATGTATGTACTTTCACAGGAAAAATAATTAATGCTTTAAAAAAGGCATACTCTTTCTGTGTAGATGTATTTCTGTGCCACAGTATTTTGACATCTGAAACTATATTTTAGTTTGCACATTGGTAGCCAGTTCCTGTAAGAAATGATATATCAGTTGTGAACAGGGCACAACATCTTATTTTTAAAAAGTACAGTAATGTGTAATACAACATTACCTTTTTGTGGGCTTTGAAACACATGAGGACACATAATTTATAGTGTGGATGGGATTCATTAAGCAAGGTAGATACTGACAGAGATACAGTCATGTTAATTTTTGAAAACAGTAATTCATGTGTTTCTCTATTAGTTCACAGATTAAGATATGATTCCAAGTTTATCCAAGATGCTAAACCGAAAGATTTAAAAGAAAAAGAGAATAACAAAACCAATAATAAATACATATAGTATGTAAGATACAAAAATAAATTGCTTTTTCATTTAAATATTTTTAGGCAAATGTTTTTGTAAAAAAGGTATTCACTCCTTGATTATAATTCACTCAAAAATACTATAATGTAAGATATTGTTTTATAAAAATGAGAAATGAATATTAGAAGAACAGTAATACCTTGTTTGGTAGTCATATGAATGCTGCAATGCTATGTATCACATGCTGCAGGAAAGAAAAGCAGAGCAAGTGCTAAGCATGAACTTTAAGTTCCCATGAGCATTAATAATACATGAAGCAAAGCGCTTAGCCAGACATTCAAAGAGAATTGCAGTCATGGCCTTGCAACAGTCTTGCAGACTGATGTATCAGAATGTCAGCTGCTACCTATTCCCTTCAGTACGGTCTTTATTCATGTTGCAACTACGTAAAAACAGTAGGACCCCTATATCCCGATCTGTCTTAAGGGGAAAACTAATTCTCAGTGAATTTTCTCCTTAGTTTTGCTTTAAAAAATGTCAATTTCAGGCCAAGAAAAAGAAATAGGGAAAAAAAAATTATAATTACTGCTGTTGTCCTTTATTTTATGAAGTGTTATGTATTCTTTTTGCAGGGATGCAAAACAGAATATAAACTACATTTGTGAATTGTGAAATCTTTATGGAAAATAAGGCAACTTTTAAGAAGCCTCAGCTTTAAAAGGTTCAGTAGGATAAAGTTGACTCTTGGGGATTTCAATAATCGATTCCACTGTTGATAGTGAAACAACTGCCACAGTTCTAGACTTCAAGAATTAGTATACACATGTGAATGTACTTGTATGAGTTCAGGAGGTTTTTAATTACATCCAGTATTTAAAGGAGAAAAGAAGCATGGCAAACCATTCCAGTCCAATTGCCTGAAACACTGAAAATTCTTCTACTGAATTGATAGCATTGATTGTTTGAGGACCAAAATCCATGTTTAAATGGGGAAAAAAAAAAAATATCATTTTTCAAGAGACGTGTGGAAGGAGGCATTACTCCTGGCTTCCATGAAGTTTTCTGATTGGAACTTTTTACATACCACTGTAAAAAGTAAGGCAGTAATATAAAATATTTGGTCACTACTGTTTCCAGTTGTCTTTATTCTTTGTTATAGAAAGACCACAGAAAACAGCAATACATAGAATTAAGATACACAGAGCAGAACAAATATGAATGGAGTAAGGTAGCACAGAGTAGCTCAATGTACTTGCTATCACTGTCAGGGAGTCTGACATTAGGCTTTGCCACAAAGTATAGACGCTCTAAGTAATGAAAATGTTTAATGAATCCACAAATACTAGTCCCCTTTGTTTAAAGGCACTGATATATATAGATTAAGTAATATAATCAGAAGACAATATGCATTTTGCAATCAACAAATTGCATACATAGTACATTTTTTTTGCCCTGTCATGCATGAGAGTCAGAACTCTCATCTTGGGGAATAAAACATTTCTTGCATGTATTAATGTAAAGATCAGGTTAAAAAAGTACTTTTAGTATTAGACATTCAACAGTGTGTAAAGACCGTGAGATATAAATTGCCTCATATTTTTTCATTCATAGATATTGATGTATTGTAAGGGAATTTGATATTAGTATTTCAAAAGAATGCAAAAAATTTTGCTGCAAGAAACGGATGTTAAAATTCTTTTATGCCTATTATGAGAAGTGTGCAGTTCATTCAGACAGAATTTTGTTCTGTCAGTCTTTATTGTCCACTCAAGATTTTCAAGTAAATACTTGGATGTGCTCTGTCACTCATGCCCTGGGAATGGTCCAAACAGATGTTCACAAAGCCTGTGCTTCATCCTATTCAAAATCTGTAATTAAAATGCTCTCTAGCCAGTAACTCATTAGAAATAAGCTGGCACCTGTGAGACCCTGTCTGTTTGATGATTACTTTCCATTGTATAGCTCTCACAACACTTACACGTATTTGGTTCAGGATTCTCCCCTCTACCCTCCCAACACACTCCGCAAAAACAAAACAAAACTAAACTAAAAAAAAAAACAACAAGAACTTCCTGCCCATTTTAAGAGAATTTGTCTGAGTGATTCTGTGTATTGGGTTTATGTGACAAGGTTTTGGCAGCAGGTGGGCTGTATGAGAAGATGCTGCCTCCACGTTGGACACAGCCAGTTCTAGTTGTCTCCAAAATGGGTTCACTGCTGGCCAAGGCTCACTCCAGGCAGATGGTGGTGCCTTTGTGATAACAGTTGAGAAAGGGTAAAAACTGGTGTACAGCAGATGTTGTAAGAGAGAGGAATGAGAGCATGAGAGAATAGCCCTGTAGTCACCAAGATGAGTGCAGAAGGAGTGCAGGAGGAGCTCCAGGCACACAGCAGCAGTTCCCTGCAGCCCAGGAGAGGCCCACAGAGGAGCAGGCCGTCCTCCTGCAGCCAGTGGGCACCGTACGGAGCAGAGATCCCCATGCAACCATGGAGGAGCCCGCGGGGCAGCAGAGGATGAGGCCTGAAGGAGGCACAACCCGTGAAGAATCCCCACAAGAGCAGCCCCAGACTGAACTGCAGCCTATGGAGAGCAGCCCGCAGAGAGGTGAGTGGATGTGGGCTGAAAGAAGCTATAATCCATGCAGAACCATACTGGAGAGCCTCTTAACAGGAATTACAGCTCATGGAGGAGCTGCTTGTTCCTGATGGAGTGCAGCTCATAGAAGAGATTGCTGGAGCAGTTTTTTGAAGGATTTTTTCTGTGGTAGGGAACCCATTTTAGAGAAAGGGAAGAGTGTGAGGAGGAGGAGCAGGAGAGATGAAGCATTATGGACATACTGCAGCCCTGATTCCCCATTCCCTTGCACCACTCAGGAGGTGAAGAAGTCAGGAAAGCAATGAATTTGATTCTTGGATGTAGGGGAGGATGGTGTGGCAGGTGATTTTGGGTTTGGTTTTGTTTATCACCAGCTCACCCTATTTTAAGTTGGCAATATACTAAATTAATTTTTCTCAAATCAAGTCTATTTCGCCCACGATGGTAATTGGTAAGTGATCTCCCTATTGTTATACTGACCTGTAAGGTTATTTTCTCCTTGTCCTGCAGAGGAGGAAAAGCAGGAGTGACTGGGTGAGCTCACCAATGTTAATACACCACAGCATCTTTAGGAAAGTGATTTACTTGAACTACTTTGCAAATGTCTTTAGTGTTTATGGAAAAAAATCATGAGAGAAAACAAAAAGCAAGGTTCCACTTTACAGAAAAATTGTTCAGGAAAGTAAAGAACACATCAGAAATGAACAGCAACAGAAGATAAGAGAAGATGGACTAGGGAGACTGCCACTCCAGCTCTCAAGCATCCTTGAAGGAGATTCTGAACTGACAGATTAAAGTCACCGCTATAAATGCCATACTCCCCTGCAGTTACTTTGTCTGACAAATTCACTATAAGAAGTAATTGTGTTAGATGTGTACAAAGAGGTGTATCTTCAGCCAGAAGTCAGTGGATATGAGGAAGATGGGAGAGATTATTGGAGATAGGGCAATTAAATATTCAGCATAATGTAGTGATGCCTCTTTGAGGATTTATGTTATGTAATGCATAATACCTATATAATGCATAATACTAACCTATGACTTCTGCCAAAGAAAAATGCTTAGAATGGAATTTGCTTTCAGTGGGATTTAGGTAGAGACCGTAATCTCATATTTTATTTTCTGTAAGGATTATCTACTCTATTTTTCTTCCAGTGACTCAGGTCTTAAAAACATAATTTTCATATGTGGATAATTTTCCTTGGTGAGTTAGTATTTCTGTAGTATGTTCAGTATATAAAATTAGAAAAGACAACTGTTGTTCCCTAACTTGACTCCTGTGTGCCTTTCTGTAAGTGCTGCCTTCTCATTTCCCACCACCAGCAGTGGTCATATTGTGTTCCATATACTTCTTCATTGTGCAGATATCACAGAATCACAGAATCGCAGAATTCCAGGGGTTGGAAAGGACCTCAAGAGACTGAGTCCAACCCCTCTGCTAAAGCAAGTACCCTATGATAGATCACACAAGTAGGCATCCAGATGAGTCTTGAATATCTCCATAGAAAGAGATTCCACAACCTCTCTGGGCAACTTGTTCCAATGCTCCATCACCCTTACAATGAAGAATTTCTTCCACAAGTTTATATGAAACTTCCTATGTTCAAGTTTTAGGCCATTGCTCCTTGTCCTATCGCTAAGCACCACTGAGAAGAGCCTGGCCTCATTCGTTTGCCTCCCTCCTCCCTTTAGATATTTATAAATATTAATCAGATTCCCCTCAGTCTTCTCCTCCTCAGGCTGAATAGACCCAGGTCGGCTTTTGCTTTCTTCCTTCATCTGTTCTATTGCAGATGAGCCTTTCAGCTGAGAACAAGAAAAACATCTGTATTTTAGTATTCATTCATGCTACAGATTATGCTGATTAACCTTAAGAATAAAAAATCACCAGTTACCTAATCCTATGGCAAACCACTATTTTTAACAACTAAATGATTCTGAAAAGCTAAGTATTTAGTTTCTGTAGATTTAATACCTGGGGAACTCTCCTTTCTGCATCATTTGAAGCCACTTTGTAGTGGTGCATGTCTCATTTGACAAGGAGGTATAAATTGTCAAGACACTTTTGCTTCAGGAGCTGAATTTTTCTCCTAGAATATTTTATAACCTTTAGTAGTCTCAAAATAAGAAAAAAACACCACCTTGGACATCTTCAAAAACTGTCTGGACATGTTCTTGAGCAACCTGCTCTAGGTGCCCCTGCTTGATCAGAATGACCTCTGGAGGTCCCTTCCAACCTTAACCCCAACTGTAACCATTCTGTGATTCTATTATTCTATATAGTATTAATGGGACTAATTAGTGCACCTGATGTTGTGGTATGCTTTTGGGTCCATTAAAATACAGCTTTAAAATGGCTTTGCTCTTGTGATGTTTAGTAACATCTGTTAAAAAAAAAAGAATTCAATCTGTGCAGTCCTTTATTTTCAGTTTGTGAAACTGTTTATTTGAAATTTATTAGTGTGGCAGTACTGGAGAAAGTAAAGGAGAGAGCAAGGAATGGAAGTTATTACTACAGACAGAAAGTGGAGACAAGCAAAAAAGGTTGTATGAAGAATAGAGCTGAAAAAAGTGGGATACAAAAGCTAGTTTTACATAGCACATGTTTTATGATGAAAAGGTGTTGCTTTGATGTTATAGAGTGCAAGTTCAGTAAGTCATCTATTTATCACAAAAAGGGTCGACATATATTAATGATATGGTTTTAAGACAGACTGCAGGGTGCAAGCTTTCAGATGGCATTGACAAGGCTATAAAAGCAAGTATTTTAGCTAAAATAAGAATGTGGGGGCTACTAAGCACTCATGCAAAATTTTAACAAGGAATTTGACAGAAAAGAAATTTCAAGAGTGGATTCCACACATTTTCAGGGTGGATTCTGAAAAGGATGGATTCCTAACTTCTGCAGAACTTGTAAATGTGTTTCATTAACCTACTTAATGTGGAAGGCAGACACTAAACAATTTATTTTGAGGAACAAAAGCATAACATTAATGGCTTATAAATGAGAAGGCTAACCATGGCAACCTAGAAGTGAAGCAGTTCTTGAGAACGGCCAGAGCTCCCACAGCTGCTGCTGTTGCTAAAGAGAAATCTGCTGTCTCAACTTACTCTGTTTTTGGATTTGTTTCTGAAGGTCAGCCTATAGTTTTTGAGGGTCACAGTCAAGGTTCTTTCCTCTTAGGAAGGAAATTAATTGCTACCCCTGGGAAGAGTCTAAAAAAAATTACAATATTTCTTGCTTCTATTAGGGACTGGAGTTATAATATAAAGAATGATTAGAGGATAGAACTCAGTACCTTGGGAGATGACAAAGATCTGGCAAAATTTCAAAAAGTACTTGAAAAATTTAAAACTGTTTGGTCAGAGCTTGCTTCTTTGCAACAGAAACTCTTTACCAACTGTGGTGTAGCAGAGAGATAGAATCTGGTTTCATTAGTAAACTGTACACTGTATAGGGATGTGGTGCAGTCCATGCAGGCTGGATGGATGGCAAATGAAACTGGAAAAACACAATTCAAACATGCTGTTGAATGACAAGAAAAAGATAATAAGAGATACTTGATTTCTTTTTAAGAATGTTGGTAGTGGTCACTGAGTGGTCAGAAGAAAATAGAGATATCATCATAAATCTGTCTTCAAGAAAGGACTTAACTATGAAATACTCACTGTCCAAAAAAAAAAATAAAAAAAAATTGCATTTTCTCAAGAGAAATATTACATGCATTTTTATTTTGATTTTTTTAAAGCAAGAACTGTGCTGAGCGAGAGTGTTCCTCCTCGGCAGGTCAAGATTCCCAATTAGATAACTGCGTATCTTAGCCAAATCTATCAAATGTGTGGTTGTCAGCTTGAAAAAAAATGGTGTATTTAGAAAAACACGCTAAATATTTTACATTGCTCAGATGGTTTGTCACTGATGAACATAGAGATCTTGGTTGAGGGTCAATAACTAAATCTATAAAGAAAAAAGAAAGAGTAAATGGAAAAGTAATTTTCTCATTTTATTTATAGGGAGCTGAAATATCTACTTGTATGAATGAAATGACTTGTTCAGTGCCAGAACTGAAGCCTGTGGTGTTTCCTCAGATTGAATCTTGATTTTATTGGTTTCACACTAGAGCTTTAAAAAAAAAAGTGTGACGTTCAGTAAATATGGGATCTCTCCAGTCCCCATGGAACTTTCAGGTTTTAGTATTTTTAAGACAACTAGGCTTAGAATCATGAAAAAGAACCCCATTGTTAACAAGATCTGTTATAAAGTTAGCTCATGCTGTTTCCTAATTTACACCTTTACACTTTAGGAATGGCCTGTAGAAGAAGGACAAGTTACAACAAACTTTTGGTCATTTTATGTCACTTAAACTTTTTTTTTTTTTTTTTTTTTTTAGTCTTAATTTTTCTTTCTGATTTAGATCCAGCAATCAGGAAGGGAAACAAAGTTCCCAAATCTACCTTGACTGTGTCATTGCAATAGATTCAAGTGACTCCCTTGATTTGGTGTTGCACATTTATTGCAATCAGATCAAAAGAGGAATGAAACTCAGAGTAGAGAATGTTCCTTTTGTGGACACCATGTAACTAAAATAAAGTGCAATCAGAAATAGGCATAGAGAAGTTGGCTGCAGTGTTGGCTATCGCTTATGTAATCGCTTATGTTGGTTATCGCTTATGTAATTATATTGCATTGCTGTTTGTATGATTGTTGAAGGCAATCATAACAAATAAATCATTTTAGTGAAATAAGAATGGTAACTACTTATCTATTTCACAATTTTTGAAGCAGAATGAACTCTGAGGAAGTATAGCTATAATCCATTGTTTTTTTTTTGTTTTTTTTTTGTCTTTTTTTTTTAAATTATTCTAAGATAAGATGAAAATAAAACCACTTTTTTACATATTTTCCCAGGCAATATTGTGAAGGAGGGATAAATGCATTTGTTGTCTGCAGTGCTTGATTTGGACATGCCAGTAGCTCACCAAGCAATTAAGGCAGTGACAGTTTTGATATGGTAAGAATTTTTTCTTTCTTATTTCTAATTGTTTAACACTGTTCAGTTGTATGATGCCCTTGCAGTGGGAGAGAAGAGGTGATACAGTGTGGCAAAAATGCTGTGGCACACCTAGATTTTGGAAAGCCACTACTCAAAAATAGACCAAAAAAAAAGAAAAAAAAGTTCAATTTTTATTACAGCAGTCACAAAATAGTATCCAGTAGTTACTGCAATCACTCACTCTAAAGAAAGAGGTTGTTATTTATTCT
The DNA here is from genome assembly GCA_016647715.1 of Pavo muticus. NCBI lineage: Eukaryota > Metazoa > Chordata > Aves > Galliformes > Phasianidae > Pavo > Pavo muticus. The sequence goes on along the minus strand of JACDJE010000167.1, from coordinate 5,411,693 downwards.
AGTTTTTTGTTTGTTTGTTTGTTTGTTTTCTGTTTCCATTAGTAAAATTCACACTCATCACCAGGTAATGTCTATGTCTCTAAGGCATTAAAACTGAACTGATGAAGACAAATATTTGTGCATTTCAGAGACATCTCAAAATATACTGCTTTAGTTTGCTGTTTTGAATTACCAAGTGTCACACAGCAAAGTTTATGAGCTATTCACAAAAATACATGAAGAAATGTATGACTGGAATACTTACGTGAATATGCTTGAATTCGTCAAGAGAAGTTATACTTTTATAATTACCAAAAATCTCAACAAGTGAAATTAATGCATATCTCATTGATTTTTTTTTTTTTTTTTTAAACTAATTCTTTGAAATAATAGTGAATTACAGGAACAGGGAGAGATGTCCCATCCAAATACCATGGCATGATATATCATGCTTGGTATATCATTTATTCTAAGTTAGTACAACTTTTATTATACCCTCCTCAGAATGGCTATAGAAGACAAGACATGTAACCACACTTTTTTTTTGTGTATGATAAGAAAATTGGTTCCCATAACAGTAAAGATCATGGAAGTCTTCCGTTCACATTTGTTTCTGTCTGTTCCAGGTTTTCAGTTTTATTTTCCTCTTTCTCTATGTACATACAAGCCCCCCACAAATCCCCCCTCCCAGAATATCAAGTAATTGTTTCAGTTTTAACTCTTTCTAGATAATCTGTGTAGTTTCCAAATGTGAAATATCTTGAGACATTCTTCGATGTTTTCTTCAGTGTTACTGTTTATCCCACCTGTGTTAACCCCTTTCTCACTATTGCTTAGTGAGGGGTGCATATGAACAAGAGTGGATATGAAGACAGTCATATGTGATCATATGAAGCCACATGTAACATGCAGCTGGTTTCAGTTTCATTCTCTGCATAAATTCATACCTGATGCTGTATGTACTCAATTCCATTTTTAAAACAGAAAGCAGATCCATTAACATATATTTTGTTAGCCATTGAGAAATATAATATTTGACAGACAGAAGAAGAGAAGATTTTGGTGTCCACTAAAAGCCACATCTCTTCTCTGAATATTCTTGGCACTTCAAAAGAGTAGACATAGGGACAAACTGCAAAGTGCAATAATACAGGCTCCTACTTGTCTGATGTGGTCACACATCTCAGAGTACGGCCAGAGCAAATAATTCCTAGTCACGCTTTCCAACTTACCTATGTATACTCTCTATTACATAAAATCATTTGAGTTGGCAGGGACCTTTAAAGGTCATCTAGTTGAACATAATAGGTATATAATGAGAATACATGTTAGAGTTCACAGTACAGACTTAGAATTAGAATTGGAAGATGATAACCTCATGTATCTTAGGTCTGTATTCTTGAAAAGAATACATTTGCAACTAATAGACCATAGCTAACTTCAGCCAGGACATGAGATGGTGGTGGAAAGCCAGTTTACTTGCATTCAAGTTCAGCATCTGTTTACACCTTGTTCTAAGAAAAAATGCATTGTTAATCACCAGTGACTAATGTCACTGCCTGAATAATACCTGATGTGAAACTGCAGCTATGGATTTTACTCTTCTGTTTAGGATGAGTAAAAGGCAACATGCAGAAGATGCTTGATATGAATGTAGGTGGACCTTTGGTCTTACCTAGTCTTAACATTCCTGGATTTTATATTATGAAGTAATCATTCTTTATTCACCAATACTACAATGTATGCATCTTCTGTTATGTTATGTTTATTATTTTTGTTTTAGTTTCATTTAGTTGCATCTCTCAGTTGAGTTTCTTAATAGGGTTAACATCATGGCTTGAAGGCATTGCTTCACCCTTCTTTTCAGAAAGAGTAATCACAGTCTTGTTTACACACACCAGACTAATAATAATACTTCAAAAAAATGACTGTTGAGAGTGTACAGTAAATCACAGAGCATTTAGCTCTTGGGAAGGGGAGTCCAGCTACTTTACATAGTTCTGGGGTAAAGAAACTCCCCAGTTCGAATTGACTCATGATTGATATGTGACACTTCTGCGTGCAAACAACATTCTGTTGCCTTACTGTGGCACTTTCAGTGCTCTCTCTATTTCAAGTAGGAATGTGAATTCATTCCAGCACAGATCGGGTGTCACTATTGTCACACAATTGAATCCTCTCTTAATCTCATCACATCGTTATGTAGCTTACTCGAAGTATCTTTGAAAGATGGAGAAAACTTTCAGGCAAATCCTGAAGTGGCAGAAACCCTACAAGGAATGGGTTCTGCACTGCTCTGCTGGTTCTGATAGGCAAATATTAGTTAGACCCATCTACTTGTGTTACCAAGGCCATGTTTCTTCCTCCCTTGCTCTTTCTTGGCTATACATTTGCTTGGTGTCTATAAAGCTTGCTCAGATGAGATATGAAAGGAAGTTTTGTAACACTAATAACAGGTACCTATGGTTTCCTTTCTTTCTTCATATCCGCATATCCATAAGAATTTATGGTCACAGGGCAGTTAGGGAGGCGAAAGACTGCTGTTTACATTAACTGTACTGAGTCTCAGTTTTTAATGGTGTTATGTAAGAGGAACAAGATTTTATCAGCACTTTGATAACAGTTTTCCACAGGCGTTTTCTATGTGAGAAAGTGCTGCACTGTGGGGAGGCAGTTTGTACTGGCTTGCTACAACTTCATGGTTTTTCACATTACAACCTAGTGCCTTTCCCAGAAGATGACAGCTGAAAAAGGCTTCAGCTCTTACTGATACTAAGCATTCAGACCAGATTATAATGTAAACCTTCATTCTATTGTCTTTTTTTTGTAGTCTCATACTGTTACTCATCTTAGTCTTCCTCTTTTCCTTTTTCACCTTATTTTCCCTCTTCCAAGACTTTTTTTTTCCCTCCTGGTTATTAAGCATCAAATGTTGTATTAGAAAATCAGGTTTTAACAATGATGTTTTGTTAAAATCTGGCCACCTTACCGTTAGCTCCAGAAAACACAGGTGGTGCTGCCATTCTGAGCCAGTCCCAGAAGTGTGGCAGAGAATCTGTGAGCCTGTGTGTTTTTATAAGCAGCATATACATAGATACAGATATGCATTTTGATGCTTTTCATGTCTATAGGGTTGTTGATATACAGTGAAAACAGTACATGGTGATAAATACTACTTTAAATATTATAAATAATAAATTTTCATTGTAAAAGCAGACAAATTATTCCACATCTTTTAATTCCTTGCAATTGTTTTGCTCTGACCTTGGGTTTCACGCAGCCTGCATGCAGAAGATATATTTTTCCTCAAGCATTTTAAATAATTTTATCAGAAAGCTAGCCTTAACTCTTAAGAATTTCAAAATCAGCAGTTTTACTAAATTGCTTTAAGTTCTCTAGAGATCCCCCAGGTCTACCTTTTCCTCTTCTTTCTTCTTCCTGTCTCTGTTATCTTACATCTAACTGAGTGATAGCTTTAATAAACACTGAGCTCAGTCACAGGTTGAAATTGCACAAGGAAAGGAAAAGGTATTAGTGAACTTCATTTTAAATGCCAGCCTTCAAATCATGGGTCACACAAGTTTCTTTAATATTTCAATGCTTTGCTATATCTAAATATGTATCAGTCTACACTTTGCTGCCAATGACCTTCTGTCAAAGAGTGATTTGTCAACTAACCCTCCACAGAATCTTGTAAAAGCTTTTCCAGAGGTATGCATGTATAATGCTCTCTAAAGTGCAGTCCAGCCCAGTCAATGATTTCATGACAAAAGGAAAGGCTTTAAACAGGAAAAATCAAGAAATTATTTAAGAGAATGAGGATGAATTCTGTGGTATATACGCAAAATGGCCACAGTACTTAGCCAAAGAGAGCAGCACTACAGAAATTTCTTATTTTTGAACTGGTCATCAACTTTGATGGAGTAGGCAACAAAGGGCATAACATAATGCCCCCACTTAACAAAGTAAGAAATGTGTTTTATTTCTGGTTTATTAATTTGAGAGTCCATTGAATTTTTCATCAGAATAATACCAGCACAAACATATTCTGCCAAAGAGCACTTCAGAAGAGCACTAACAGCAGATAGATCTTTTTGTCTACGCAGTATATAGTCTCCTCAGACCACATAGGCACACAGTGTTTCTTAAGCACTAATAAAAGACTTTGTTCTGTTTGAACACACTGAAATCCGAAAAAAAAAAGTGTTAAAGAGCAATTACTCCCATCTAAAATTCTCATGTAAAAGGCAGAGATGACTAAAGAAACACACATAGAGGAGTAAAACTTCCACCAAGGAAAACTCCTTTCTTAGAAAATTTTCTTCATCTGAGTTGCAACACAGGTTTATGAAAAAAATAAGGCATCCATGAGCCTAAGCAGCAGATTATAATCAAAGGGAACATATTTTCTCTGTTGACGCTTTAAGTTAAGAAACAAGCAAGATAAGAGCAAATGTAAAGTTTCCTTTTTTATATATAAATTATTTTCATAAAGACATTTTAGAAATTTCTTCTAAGAGAGACAGATAATTTCTTTGCTCTAGATAAGTCAAATGTGCAAAAATATTACTTTGTTGAGTCATTTAATAGTGCAGTTTTTTGTGTTATAACTATACTAATTGCTTTTGAACTTTTGTCATTTTTTAACTTCCTGCCAGAACAAAACTGAAATGTGAATGATTCCTCCCTCTGCTGCTGTGCTTTTTTGCTATATCTTTTTCTGTTTCAATAAAAAAAGAAGACTGCTCACATGAATGGGAAGAGAAAAATATGCTGAGTTCTCAGTCTGGATGACTGAGGAACAACAGCTGGAGGTTGTGTAGAACACCTGTCCCTCCACTTCAGCATAGCAAGTGTATCTGCCATTTATCTACCATTTTGTACTGGTTCGGAAAGGCTAGAGCTATTCCTTTTTTTTTTTTTTTTTTTTTTTTTTAATAGCAGCTTGTACAGTACTATGTTTTGGATTTTGATGCAAGCAGTCATGTTGATAACACTATGATATTGCAGAGTAGTGTTTATGTCTGCCAAGGACTTTCCTGCTGCCCTACCAGTGAGAAGCTGGGAGTACATGAGGAGTTTGAAGGGGACACAACTGGGACAGCTGATGTAAACTGGCCAAAGGGATATCCCATATGGTATAGTGTCATGCTTAGCAAGAAACCTAGGGGAAAGTAGGAGGAGGGGTAACATTTAATGTTATGTTATTTGTCTTCCCAAGAATCCATTATGCATAATGTTTACATGACAATGGATGAACGCTGCCTACTGATGGGAAGAAGGACTGAATTCCTTGCTTTCCATTGCTTATACGTGCAGCTTTTGCTCTTCCTATTACACTGTCTCAACATATAATCTTTCTCACTTCTATGTTTCATACTCTTTCCCTCATTCTGCAGTGGGGAAACAAGTGAGTAGCTTGATGGTGCTGAGCTGCCTAATTGGGTGAAACCACAACACTTCTGCAAATCAGATTTTTAAATTTCAACAGATCTGCTATTAACATATAGTATTTACATATGTATTAGAAATACTAAAAGCTTTCCTTAGTAACTGGCATACTAAGGCAACATGAATTTGAGCATCTATTATTCAATTGTAATTCAGGTCAGTAAAACTTTTTAGTAGTTCCACATGGATGGATCTATGACAGGTCTGTTCTAATTTGTTGAGCATATATCAATAATTTTTCTAAACTTGCAAAATATATGATGGCTCCTATGAAATAGTGCTACTTCTCTCATGCCTATTAAGAGTTTTCCTGCAATATTACCCTTCTTTTATGTATCACTGATGGATTGAGGAGATGGTCTAACTGTAAAAATTCTATTTCCTGTCATATGAATTTCATCATCATGATGATACATATAATTATACAGAAAGCAAAATGACAGAACTATGAAACAGTGTTGTACGCTGCAGTAAGTAATGCTGATAAATTCTTTTTGGTTTTATCAGCATAGGAACATCAGCAACTTAAAAGTTTCATTTCAGGAGAGAAATTAAAAGTTGAAAGGATGTTAAAGTGGAAGATTTTTCCACACCCTTTTTTTTTCCCCCTAGGACTTCACATTACAGCATCTTAAACAGATGATCTGTTTCAAAAACAAATTGTCACTCACCAAGTGTTGTTACATTTCTGGATTTGAAAAAGCAACACTGTTTCTCCACATAGGTGTTTAATCAATTTAACCAGTCAGCACTCTTACTTGAATAGTAGGTGTTTGGCAGGCAAGAGCACAAAACAAGTTCCATTAATATAGGACATAGTTTATCATATATGAGCAGTGAGGGCTTTGCATTATCACATGAAATTCTTACAACTTTTATAGTCAAATAATACATTTATAATTGTTATCATCTCTTTTTTTTTTCCTTTATAGTTATGAATATTATTTACGTCTTTCCTACAAAAATGTAACATACTTTGATCAAGTGGCAAATAGCACATAACTCTCACAGGATTTGTTTTTTCTTGTCTTAAAAGTAACATTTCTTGGGGAATTTTTCTGTTGCCATAATATCTGAAATTTTCAAGTATTCAGAAACAATTTGCTAATCAGAATCTAAATTTCTAGTGTGAAAAGAAAGTTTTCCCCTCAGTGGTAATAACTTGTCAAAAATGGTTGAATGAATCATTTTCATAATGAACTATTTTCTTGAGCGGAAAGGTGACATCAGGATATGAGCCCAGCGAAGAAGAAAGAACATCATTTTGTATTTATAAAGCAACTGTGAATTTAAGAAGAAATGCTTCTCAAAGCTATGATTCTACATATGCAAAAATTTTTCCAAGCATAATCACTCAGCTTTATAGCTTTCCACTAGTCAGATAATTATCAACAGTGCATTCTGATCTTGCTGTGATTTTCTGTGGCACATATAGGTGTAGCTCTGACCACTCTATTTTTTTCTTTTCATTCATTCCTACTCTATAGAATTAATAAAAGAAAAATATCACTGTCAAATTATATTTCCAGAGAATTCAACTTTAATCTTATCTACAGAAGAAAATTTCCTCAATATTATCCAAGATTTGGATATAAATATATGCAAATATATTTGCATATGAATATCCACTTTGCAGTCAGTATTTGAGTGGAAGAGATTTGGGCAGGAGTGGTCTTGCTTAAGATGCTTTTAGAAATTTTATACTTTTTTTATAGAACTGTGACTAAGTTAGCACACCTAGAAAATCTTCCGTGTATCCAAACTTTTTTCCCCTAAAGACCTGATATGCATTCATTCAGAAATCTTAGGTACAGTAGTATTTGTTTCAAATGTCTTTTATTGCTTCAGTTTACTGTAGCAGTCCAGAATCCACTGGCTCATGACTTCTGCATTCCCTGTGTTTTTCTTTTTTTTTTTTTTTTCTCATGGAAGGGACATTGCCACTCTTTTCTGTCTTCCAGGTCCTTACGATGACCTGGAGTTATCACATAACAATAGTTCTGCAGAGTTTTGCGACACTGAAGCTATACAGATCACACAGAGTAACTATTCCTTCATATCCTTTAAAATCTCCAATTGACTTTTTGGTTTGATCTTAGCAAATAGCTTAAGTTTTCCTTCAGCTTCAGAAAAATCTAAAGCTTTCCTAGAGCTTGGAAAATTCATTTATTTGAAAATTTACAGTAGCCTGAGGAAATCCTGTTGCTATTTGTATAGCAGATAGGCTGCTATTTTTGCCTACTTCTTAACATTTCATCTTTTTTTTTTTTAATAGCCCCTGGTAAATATCCTAAGCTTGAAAATCTTTGTAAAATCTACCTCCTGTATCCTGTTACACCAAATAATTTATATTCTAGGTGTCTTCTTTGTTATTTCCAGTCACATCTTCCTCTACATCAGTGAAATAACTTTTAAAAACACCATTTCTCTTTTCTCTTCAGTGATCTATTCTTGTTTGCTTCCTATATTTCCCATTTTTTGGGCATAGCCATGCTTCAAAGGCAGATGGCTGATCTGCTGCGTCAGAAATGTTGACAGTGTAATGGAATATGCTGACTTTTTTGGCTGTGGTAGATAAAGACATGGGATGTAGTTCTGTGTTGCTCAACACTTGCAATAAGTAATATAGATAGCATAGGGGACTTTAAAGAGCTCCTGAAATAGATATTTTTGTCCTGCACAGACCACATTGTCAGTCAGGATACATTTGAGTAAGAGTTTATAGTCTGTCCAGTCTGCTTCATATGGAAAGAAGGTAATGGTCTGACCATACTCTTGCTGCTGCTTTTGTTTGCCAGGACCTAGATGTCTTGACCTTAAGCTGTTCCAAACAACATGAGATCCTGAGGCTCCTGAGTTTGAACAGCAGGGGTTGGTTCTGTGCTACCAAAACAACAGGCTATAACTTTGAAAAGACAATTTTCTTTGAAGTCAAGCTAATATGTTTTACAAAGGAAGAAGAATTGAAAACATAATTCCTCCAATTTCTTAATTTTAAATCTTAAATTTCTGGAAATATTACATTTACCACATAGGCTGATAATTTCAAATGATCTTTCTTTTTTTTTAACGGAGCTGTGCAATCTTTTGATTTGCTGTTGACAGCCTTAGATTCTTTCTCTTTTCCTCATGGCATCTCCTCTCCTTTCTGATTGTTTAATTGTATACTTCTAGGCAATTTATTTGATGCTTAAGAAGTGTGAATATTTTATTACTTCAACATCTGCTAATTAATCAATCTATTCATAAGACAAGATAAATGATTTTTACAGTAGAAAATAACTTGAACATGAAGTACACTATTACCAACTTTATGCTGGCTAAAGAATTCACGAATCCCACAGGCACAGAAGTATGGATCATATTGTTCACTCTTAATAGTGTGTACACATCTGGAGCTTTAGGTTTCCTACTTTCCTGCAGGAAAAGAATATATTTTATTTGGAAACTTAAAAATTTGAAGGCAGTTAAGTGTGCAAGCAATCTACCTTTCTCCATTATTACCAATGAAGAAATTCACTCATTAATATTTTTTACTTACTTAGTGCTAAAATAAATCTGAAATATCTTGAAAAAAACAGACCTGGAAATAATTATTCCCTTTGAGAGCTGAACGGAGAACATTGGCCAAGCTCAGTCCTCCTGTAATCAAATGGAAATTATTTATTATTAGTAGATTGTTATATTTACTGTAAATAGATGATCTAACTGAGAATTTTTTCTCTTAGGTGTGATCTAATTGGTGTTAAAAAAGGATTATGATAATTGTGTCTGAACAGTAAAAACATACGGAGTAAAATATTCATTGTTCTCAGTTATTATTTCCATATGCCTCTTGGTCCTTCTCTTTTCCTTCATGATTTGGAGAAATTATTCATTTTTACTGTTGTGTTTATGAAAAAAAATCTTTGAGGAAAATTAAACCAGCTATGCATTATATATATTTTGGAAATAAGTTTTGTTACTTCTTGAGCTTAAATTGTTTTTTTTTGAGTTTATATTGAGCTCCATCACATTATGTTTATGAAATACAGTGAGTATGCCTCCAGGGTAGCCAGCAAGTACTTAAACAGTACCTTCTAAAGGCACTTTTCCAAAAACAAGCTTAATTTTGACCATATTAAAAATGAAATGTTTATTTTTCCTTATACTTACTTGTAAAAGGAAACACTTGGGATTTTCATTTGTATATATGGCTATTTACTGATAACCAAAATCAATATCAAAATCCCCGAAGTGGTAAACTAGATTATTGCAATTATGTAAAGCTATTCAAGTTTCTAGAGGGCAGTTGCATACATATTATCTACAAGATGAATAAGACCTTAGGATACAATTTGAATATTTTGGCTTATCCTGGAATAGCTGTCCATTCCCCTCTTATGTTAATATGATCTACAGGTAAGAACTTCTTATTCACATTGTGGGAGAACTAAGGGTTTATAATGTTAACTGTTATTCTAGCTTTCATAATTAAAAACTTCTTCTAAAGTGGGCTTTTTTGAAATAGAAATATTCCACAGCAAAATAAATAACAGGCACAAATTATTAAAAGGGAGTTGGCATATCTATTCAGACTGCTGGGACTAATCCTTGTGTTTAGCTAAAATCTGCTTTCCAAAAATGCATGTAATCGTGCTTTGAAGTCATCAGTAACATCTACACATTCTTCATAATGCTGTTTATCTCACTCTCTGCCTAAAAATTAGCACTTTATTTCTGTTTTGAATGTGCCTTGTTTCTTCAGCAAGCTGCTCTGCTGGACCTGCTGTTATGACACACAGATTTATCCTTCTGAATGTTCACTTTAACAAAGACATCTTTCAGTTCTTATTTTTGATCCACTGAAAAGACTTAATTTCACTAGCAGCTCACATTGATATATTTTCTTCTCAAAAATAATTTGAATACTACAGGGCTGGATGGCAAAATGTCTCTAGCCAGTTTCATAAATTTTTGAAAAGCTCTCTAGGCAAATTGAATGCTGCGTTTTGTGTTGCCATTAGATCTGACAGAATAATTTCACTAATTTATGTGGTCACCTATTGTGATATCTCTCTCTTGTTGGATGTGATGTTAGTTAAAAATCAATATCAATTAACCTGAGTATAGATTTCAGTCCTTGAATTCAGTATACACTTCATCAGATCTGCTTTAATATTTGAACTGAGCACATTTGTCTGATAAATACAAAATATGAATGAAAGGCTTTAATAGCAATACATACTGATAGTGTTAGTTGAATGGTATATTCCATTAATTATTTCGTGCAATTTAGAATCACCTAAATACTCCTATTTCATAGATAAGGTAAATTACTGCTGAGATCAGTGGAAATGTTCCTTTTAGATACGCAGAACTACAGTTATTGTTACAAAAGTCTTAACTTGTCCAGAAGCTCTTCTGCATCACATAGAATGAATACAATAGAGGTAGCATACTTAGCTCAGTAATCTTGCAGGTACTGTTAAATTAAGACAGAAAACCAGATGATCAAAAGCATGCTTCCCATTATGCAGGATAAAAAGAGAGACCTTTCCCTTTCATTTTTACTGATTTTATATTTCCTTAATAGAAAGTTACATTTAATAGGAAAAAAATATGTCTCGGGACTGGTGCTCTTTTACATCTTTATCAATGACATCGATGATGGAATTTAGTACACCCTCAGCAAGGTTGCTGATGACACCAAGCTGAGTGGTGCGGTTGACACAGTGGAAGGAAGGGATGCCATTCAGAGGGACCTCAACAGACTTGAAAGATGGGCCTGGGTGAATATAATGAGGTTCAACAAAGCAAAGTGCAAGGTTTTTCACTTGGGCCAGAGGAATCCCAGGCATATATGCAGACTGGGAGGAGCAATCCTTGAGAGTAGCCCTGCAGAGAAGGTCCTGGTGGATGAAAAACTGAACATGAGCCAGCAGTGTGCTCTTGCAGCCCAGAAAGCCAGTGGTATTCTGAGCTCCATCAGAAGAGGGGCAACCAGCAGGGAGAAGGAGATGATTGTCCCTCTCTACTCTGCCCTCATGAGGCCCCATCCGGAGTATTGCGTCTAGGTCTGGGACTCTCAATAAAAGAAAGTCAGGGAGCTGTTATAGAGGGTCCAGAGAAGGGCCACAAAGATGATCAGAGGGCTGGAGCACCTCCCCTATGAAGACAGAACAGGCTGCTGTGAGAGAGGTTGTGGGTGCCCCATCCCTGAGGGTGTTCAAGGCCAGGCTGGATGGAGCCCTGGGCAGCCTGGTTTAGTATTAGCTATGGAGGTTGGCAGCCCTGCCTGTGGCAGAGGGGTTGGAGCTTGATGATCCTTGAGGTCCCTTCCAACCCAAGCCATTCTATGATTCTGTGATAGCATCACATCATACCAGACTCTCTGAAAAAATTAATTTTCTCCCAGCTGAAACTAAGACAAAATCTGTTTCTGTTCTCTGGCTGTGTATAGATTCACCAGCTAGCTAATATTCAGAATTGGCTCACATCTATGCTTTAGTGAGGTTCTGTCTATATGAAATAGATTTTAAATAACAGGATTTATTTAATTTTATTCAGAATGTTTACTCTGGGAGTTTTGCTGACTGTTTTCCCCAGTAAACTCAAACTAGAAGATGTACCTGTGGGCTTAAATCTCTCTCAGCTTCAGATGTAAATGAGTCTAGATCTCCCCTTTCCTTATTAAATTTGAAAACAATGACCTGCTTTTTCATTTTGAAGGCCATGTCCTCAGACCCTTTGAGGGATTCCAGACTGGATTCTGATCTGAAGGCTCAGAGGAGCAGTAGTTAAGATACAACCTCTTTTAATTATTCTCTCGACTCAATTTACTAGTACTACTCTGCTTTATGTACAAGTAGTCATCAATTGTATCATCAGACATTTAACTTTTCCCACGTAATATACAGGGAATTCTGGTACTCTAGTCTCAAGGCTGCTATGGGAACAGAGGATTTAAACACTGTGTTCCGTAACACTTAATGTTCTATTTTAAGCCTTCATTGAGTTGGTCCTAACTTGTTAGGTCCAAATGTATGCCTTGTCTTCAGAGGTACTTTACTTCATGATAACCTCCTCAACTGGTAAAACTTTCTTTTGAATGGGCACAGAGCCCTTTGGAACACAAGAAAATAGATCAGTGTAATAAAAGCTTTAGAGACTATCAGATAATGTTTTATTTAGGACTTGTATTTTTTGTTTTTTAAACACAGAATTAAACCAGAAAGATGAACTGGAAAGAATAGAATAATTGAGTGTCAATTAGGATTAAGGTTCATTGACAGGATGTAATGTAAGTCACTTTGTGTACAAATGTTACCATTGATTTTCTGTTTAACTGTATTGTCTTCCTCCTCCAGCAATTACTGTGCCTGCTGCTAAGATTTTTTTTCTCTTTAACAGCTTTAACAGCATCTACAGGTACAGATTTTACTCTCGAAGTTCTACCTTTCTGTACTTATGAGCCTGATTTTCATATAGAAATATAGTGATCTGTCACCTAATTTTAGATTATCTTTCTATATCACACATATTTTGTTAATATAAAGGGCGAACTCATTAATCAGGAGTATAACTGTTATACTTCCTTGTATTACAGGAAAGCAGCTAACTTGCAGAATAGTCAAAGAGAATATTCAGTCTCTCCAAGAAAACACTTTATTTCAGTATTTATAAAGAAAATTATTGAAAGCAATCTACAGGACTAAATTTGGACTAATTGGGAATTAACGTACTTGATAGGAACATCTGTCTTTTTTTCTCACCCAAATGATAACTCATTTTTGAGAAAACTTCTTAAAATGTATGGAAATTTTATCACATCTAACAATTATTTGAAATTCATGTAAGCTTGCCCTGTTCAGTCATATATACTTCATCATTTAAAATCTCACCATACATATAGGAGTACAGATCTGGCCTTAGCATGAGGACATACGTATGAATTTAATGGTTTGCTGAAGAACTTTTATAATGTACAACTCAGAGATTTGTATTAGAAGAAAACAGATGACTGTAGGACGGATGGGGATACTCTAGACACTGGAATCAGTACTCCTGCAAACATTAGAAGCTGAAGAAGCTTACAGTGAAAAAGCATTCAAACTTTGTGTTCTCTGCACTCTACCAATATTAATTGTAATTGGCAATTTGGTCAAATTTATCTTCCTGCTCTAAAATAGATTTCACAGACACTACAAGAATGGCTTCTCTCTCTCTCTCTATTTTTTTGTTTCCTCTTTTCCTTTTTATATGTCATTGTTAAACACCAAGCTGTTTTCTACAGGTTTTATATTTTGAAGCTCTATAAGGTTCAAGAGATCCACAGCATGCTCAGTGGTATTCTGATGCTTCCTGGAAATATTTTAATTATGTACAGTTCTCCTCATGTCATGCAGGCAGAAGAGTAACCAATAGCACCCTGTGTCCCTGTTGAGCTTTAAAATTGAAACTGCGCTTTCAGTACCCTGCCCTAAATTAGCTTTCACACCAGTCAAATTTCACTGCATGGGTGACCTCAGCTCTGCTGCCCAAGCTACATCTAATAATGCTTATGTCATAAAATGCCTATAATTGTCCACAGTATGCTTTTCTCCTAGCTCTTTCATATCTGAAAAATCAGTAACCTTCATAAAATTTCCACATTATTTATCTCTGAGCTTTGGTAGCATACTCAAAATACTAAGCTTAATGAAAAGGCCATTAATCTGTAGAGATTAGTATATACAAGTTTATCATAGACTATCAGCATGTTCTGAGGAGAAATTAAAATTGTACATATCTATAATGGGAGCTACAGTGGAGTTATAGCTAAAAAGCTGTTAGAAAAGATTTTCCTAGAAGTTTCTACAGATGTATTCACCTCTTTACTTCACTTATTTTGAAAACACTGTGAAGGAACCTTAAAGCATTTCTTCCTTTGTTGAATACACTTCCAGCATTAAACTGTTTCCCATTTTTTTGTGTGTGTGTGTGTGAGTGAAATCATGTGAAGTCATGACTTAACAAACCCTAATGTTTCTATTCTGTCTCCCTCATCCTCTCCATTCCCCTCTGCCTCTATTTCCAGCTCCTTCCTGCTCATTTCCTTTCTTGTTCCCTCTGTCTCCATCTTGGAAGGGGAATTGTTCTCAGCCAGTTCAAAGAAATTTGAAACACTGGTAGTAAAAGGCAATAGAAAATATTAGGCCACCATCATTGTCTGCTGTGTTTGTAAGAGAAGGGAGCCATCAGTGTTTAGCAGATTATGTCCAATTCTTAAGTTGTTTCCCTTTTGCCAATGTTGCATTCTCATTTTTTCTACTTTGTTTCTTCACAAGCCTATCTGAAATCAGCTCTGCCTTGGAGATTCCCATTTGATTAATGTCTTCTGCATCTCTGAAACTTCTCTTTCAGCAGTTTTCCTCATCCATGGCCTCTCTACCTATAATATGAAAGTTCAAGCTGTTGCCTTACAAGCTGTTGCCCTAGGAGAGTCCTGGTTTCTTGCCTACTCCTAAGAGGAGAAACCAGAAGACCTCTTCCAGAGCCCAGCTGTCCCTGTCAAGGCAGATCCAGTCTGACCCATACCCTTGTGAAAGTGCTGCAAACACCAGCTTCAGGAAATAGAAGTTAAATAAATCTCTAAACAATTTTTTAATTTTTTTTTTTTTAAATTTCATGCTGCTCTGTTAGCGTTGTCTATGAGCCACAAGAATGTTAGTGAAAATGAAACACAATTGTTGAACGATTACTGCCTTTGAGAATTTTATCTCTTTAGAGGATCCATGCCCACTATCACTAATAGAAATTATTTAAGGGTATGGAATAGCACTGTTAATTTTTCACATACATAAACTATTTCTTAATTTTCAATGTCATCTTGAAAACAAAGCAGAGAGAAGGAAGATATTACTATCTGGCAGGTCTATTTTATATTTTACAAAGTTGCTTAAAGTTAAAGAATCATTAATTGTGTTTGTTTCCTTAATATATTCTTGAAAATATTTCTGTATTTTCTTTTTACAGCTTGTGAGAAAGCTTTTCGTGATTGGTCTTTATCTTGTTTTGTTTATTTGATGCTATGTTATATAGTTGTTACTCCATGAAATCATGTAGTGAAAACAATTGATGAACTTGCATTCCCTCTGAGTTTGCATTAGTTATCCAGACAGGAAAGATATAAGTCACTCTGTCAGCAGGTAATGAGTGCCTTTCTTTATACCAATGGATTCCACAGCAGTATTTTAGTTATGTTTTGCAATTCTTTGTGTGAGACATCTGTCCCTTCACAGGTCCTTTCTGTCCTTTTCCTTGCTACCTAAGGTGGCTATTGATACCTTAAATTAATAAGAATTACAACTCATCCACTCACATGAACAATAATGGCTATAAGTGGCAAACACTGCTTTCATTTACTGTTTAAAAATGTAGTGTTGCTACCATGCAGAGCATAATCCCATGACAACAATCTACAATATGGTAGTACAGTATATGGTAGTAAGCTGAGAAGCAGAGACTTTTTAAAGGTACTGTCTGCTAAGAAGATTTTGTGTATGTTTTTAAATGCTTAAACAAAGGATCACTGTTATTACTTACAATCATTAGTTCTGCTCCTACTAATTATGGCTAGTAGGAGAGAGAAAGTTAATTATTGCTTTGTCTATTTGTCTGCAAGATTTCACTCCATATTTGTTAGCTTTTTTCTGGTCTTTGAACAAGTGCTTTACCATAGTTCAGTTATATTGGTCTACTTCCATTTCAGTCTGATCACAAATAAGCAAGCAGTCTGTTCTGCTAGCAATTGGAATTCAGGATCTGGAGTAGCTGATGGACTAAAAGACAGGAACAATCAACTCACTAGAACTATGAAAAGAAGACACTACATACAGAAGGAATCTATCTGCTAGTGAATAGAGTAATAATTGAAGGATAATTTTAACTGACTTTTTGTCATCAAAGTTTAGCATGGGAAAGGATTAGGGAAATATGCACTGCAGAGGTGAAAGTATAGCTAAAAGGGAGCAGAGTCTGGTTTGAATGAAAGCAGCACCAAATAAGTCTTCACAAGTTTTATCAAACCAGGCTGAACTGCTGGGGATATTAGTCTAAACTTAGATAAGAAGTCGAAGGCTGTTTTCTGATAAGAACAGGAACTCTGACATTGTAAGACCTGGGCTGTCCTCCAGAAATCTTTTTTACAGTCTTAGGCGCATCATTTAATCTTGGTTAAATCACAGAAGTCAATGAAGTGGAGACATATGCTTTAGAAGAGAAAGGGAAAAGCTGCTTTCTATCTGAAGACAAATGAATCATTTTCTTCAGTCTTTGTGTAAGATTATTGTGGTCAGATACTGAAGGTTTTTTACCATCTAATAACATTCAACATGCAAGTTAATAAATTTAATCAGTAGGTAATTTAGATTATTGCATTTATCAGTATATCAGTATATTAGATTAAGACAAAAATGTCCTGGACCTGTATCCTCCAATTCAACTTGAAGTAAGGAAATATTTCACTTCTTGAGTCCACTGATCTGAAATTTCAGGAAATAATTATGACGATTTCTAATACCTTGGCTGGTTATTAAAAAAATGGATGATATATTCAGCTTCTGGTTTTCTACTTAGAAGTCGGTCCCATTTTCTTCCCTGTTTCACTTCTACAGGAACTGATGGTTTCATTGCAAGAAACTCTGAATATATCGGTTAATCTTCTGTTTTGGTTGATTTCATCCTGCTGTATTTCAGACAACTTTCACACAAAGTCATACCCTAGATCTCTTTACTAAAAATTATCTTTTAGTTTTGCAATTAAATTTTATAAAGAATAAACATGGAATTTTTAGCGTAATAAATGTGAAATCAGTATTAATAACAAAATCAGCTGTATTACAGAAAAGCTTTTTTATAGAATTTAACTCCCATTTTACTACTTAGTGTACATGTACATCTGCCATCCAACATAGATAGCAATTTAATTACCATCCAACTAGATTATTATTCTTTTTCAGATCTAGTAATTTATCCTGAACTTTATATACAACGGTGAACATTCTCACAGGTATTCTCTTTCACAATGTATCTCCAATAGATATACTTTTTCGAGATCACAGAAATCAGCATTTTGAATCATCCAATTCACAAGAAACAGAAAGAATGAGACTGTTGGTCACTTCTGCTAACCTACGCAGAACACAGAACTCTGTTCTTGTTTTCCTTTTCCTATACTTAAGAACTTACAGACAAACATTCATAAAGATAGGATGATTCAGAGAAACAAGATTTAAGACTCAATTTCATGATAGTAGAGGCAGATATTCCCCAAGAATGCTGGAACAATGCCCAGGAAATGAAAACCTAAGGATCCCACTCACAGTGCTGATCTCTGACCACATGTGATGTCAACAGATATTCCAACAGTATCATAATCATTCGGAGGATGCTTTTTCTGGTTAATTACAAATATATCAGGATTTTATTTATTTTAACTGGCAACATTGACAGGTGTATGAATTTTGCAGAATTATGGTTCAAAATGATTTTTTGACTGCTTCTTAAGACTGCTTCTTAATTGGCTCTCCTAAAATTTTTAGAATTATCATAAATTCAGTATCCTCAATATTATCCAAACCAACTCCCCAAAAATGTTTGGGTTGGAAAATTATTTCTTTTCATTGAAGTGGTGATAGAAAGTAAGTACAGCATAGCTTTTTTAGTTATCTTGCTAGGCATTCCAGAGTTCTAGAGAGTACAGTGGATTGCTTGAAGAAAACCACTAGCTGATAGTAAAAAAATATTTGTAATTCATTAAAAATCACATTTAAAAGCCTGTATTGCAGTGTTACAACTAAATAATATAAAATGCCCAGGATTCAAATGTGAAGAATTTAAGATGTTAGACTTGACTGCTATGTTCAGTAGGAGAATTTTATTATCTTAGAACAAGCATGAACTTGTTATAAACATAAGGCTTTTAAAGGACAAAATAGTAAGTGTTACCACCATGACATGGAAATATATTCAAGTATTGAAATTGCATTAGCATATTTAAAGCAATGAGACCGAGCTTAAAACTACATTATAATCACCTCGTGGTGACTATGTTGAAAAATAGTATTTTGTAGCTGAGAATTTGCTCTATCAAAGAGTGTTACTGTGCTCATTGTATCTGTTGTAGTTTCCATGGAAATAAATAGGAGGCACAACCTTCAGAGCAACCCACATGTGTGCACATCCACAGAATACAGCACAGAAAAAGATTTTAGGCAAAATACCAGATACAGAATAATTTTATTTCCTTTGTCTTACTCCTTGGAAAAAAAAAAAAATTCTATTTGGATTTCACCAAGATTTTTCTTCAATCCACCCAAAGCAGCACTTTAGTATCATGAAACGGAGCAGAGTACCACTATCTTCAGACTACTGTCACCCACAGATGGTAAGACCACAGTAAACAACACAACACAATCTGTCTGACAGACTTAATCAACTCTGTAACAGCTTCCAAAAGTACTCTGCTGTTCTCGTACTTGAACTTGACTATGTGCTTGCATTATGTTTGACATTTTTGATAATGAAACAGAGTATGACTAGACTGAGGATAGTTTTTCCAGTGATAAAGACAGTGCCATGTTATAGACATCTTGCTATTTAAACAGAGAATCTTCTTGAAATTATGATGTTACCTATGCCTTGTCCACTTCACTTCTAACAGAACAAGATATTCCATCCAAGAAAATTCTGAGTATACTCGTAAAAACAACAACAACAAAATAATTCCCTTAATCTCCCCAAGTTCTTCTGTGGCCTCCCATACTAATTATGTGTCTTATTTGTTTGTTTCTATTACAGAATCTTGAAAATTGACTAGATGTTTTTATAGTTAATTTGCTTTCTTTTATGGATTGATATTATATTGCGTGCTATAACAATTTAAGATAAAGCTTGCAAGCTAAGGATATTTCTGTCCTAAAACTGTTCCTCAACACAGTTTCACTGACGTGAACTCCCATAGTTTTACATTTTATGAGGCCCCTAAAATGCACTTATGCTGATGAGCATAAGGAGTTACAACAAATTATCAGAAGGAAGATGGCAGAAAAACACTTTTAAAATGGAGCTGTTGCAGCTGTGACTGTTGATTGTCTGAATGGCAAACAAACCAACTGCTGGAAGAGCATAGAAACTGACTGATGCTCTTCAGCTATCCTCTGGCAGTATTTTCTGCCGGAACTAGGAAACAGTTAAACACAAACTTTGTAACATGGTGATGTACTCTGAGCAATCTGAACTGAGAGAGAGAAGATGGAGAACATGGCCTGTGTAGTATTTGCTAATTAAGAGTATATCCATAAGCTACATAAATTGGTATACTGTTAATGTGTGTGGCCATATAATATGCTTTGTATGGTAGAGACTCCAGCCAATGAAAAATGTACATTGAAACTGTAAAAACAATTAGTGTGACATAATTTTCTCCTTTCAGAACTTTCCATTACAATGTGTGTAAATATAGATACATGCATATCTATCTATCTATCTATCTATCTATATATGAAGAAAAAAAAAAAGAGGGAAGTAGAGATGCACAAGCTGGTATTTTTCCCCCAGTCCCTCACCAGAATTGTGTTACCAGCTCGATGGGAAGAAAGGCAGTATATTGTCACATTCTGTCAACCCCTGGATGGGCTGCAAGGCCGATGAGATTTCTCCCAGACAGTTTCTTTTATAGTGTTCAAGCTGATACAGAAGAACAAATGGAATTCAAAAGCACTAACAATTCCTACTCAATGAGAAGAGAAGACAATTCTTTTCCACCGCAATGCTTAGTATAAAATCAAGCTGAATCTGCAGTTTTAGTGATTAATTATATCTTAAGAACATCAAGTATTTCAGGGAGGTTTATTCACAGGTTTGGAATTATTATCAAATTCAACTACTCTAATAGGATGCATGAATGTGATGTGGGAGGTTGGATGCTGTGAACTTATACTGTGTCTTCCAGTGGACAGATATAATCTTGGAAAAACACTGTGAGATATATCAATATCCCTAGTGAGAGAGGGCACATTTAATTAGAGGCAAAAAGATGTTCTAAGTGATGGTTAAAAATAAATAAAGTGGGTATTTGATATCCAGTTGACACAGTATGAGAACTGAAGTCACTAAGTTGTATTTGAGTTATCTGGGATATTTTTATTTCTATAAATATTACAGCTAACATTTTTTTTTTCAACAGAAACATTTACAGAAAGAAGATATCTTAACTGATTAAACAATCAGTTATAATCCCAAAATGTTAAACAAAAATCTATGTTACTGTAGTATTTTCCTGCATTTATCATTTCAGTAGAGACAATGCCTATGCTTTCTAACTAACGATGTTTTTTTAAACCATATATTTAAGTTTTATATCACTGCATCAGTGAAGTATTACACACCACTTGACATACAATGTTGTTCAATAAGAGATAGATTGCTGCTCCACTTCTCCTATTCTGGGTGGTAATGCCTTACTTCATATAATTACAGAACCACAACAGAAGAGGAAGCTCTCAGCCAGAAAGCTGTGCTAATGCTGCAAAAATATCTGTGAGATTGATTTGGAAAATGAATTTACTTTAATTGTGTTTACACTAATTTTGTGTTTGCTTTCTGATGTGAATAAATACTCCATTAAGGTCTTTATGTAAATCAGCATTGCAGACTCATTTGGAATCCTGCCTGCAATGAGGGCTACCCTGCCTTGAGAGGGAGACTGAAAATTTAAATAAGTTTAGGGAAAGGCAGTAATAAAAAAATATAGGCATTAATAAAAACATTAAAGTTTTTGTATGAATAGAAATTTGAAAAATTACTTGAATTACTGATTTTTTAAAAAGTAAACATTTTTATATGAAGATGACAGGAACATGTTGTAACTATGTAAAAATGTGGTTAATTTAGGAAAAAATAAAGGATTTGTCATCCAAGCTCAGCATAAGAACTTATTCCATTAAATGAAATGGTGAGGAATTCAATAAGAAATACCTTTTCTTACAACATCTATAATTGGATAAACTGTATATGGCAACGGCAAAAGACATGTGCTAGTTGTTCCAGATGAATTGTACAGTACAAGATAGATTTGCAAACTGGTGTATTTACTTAAATCAGTGCTTAGTTCTCATACTAAAGTAGAATGATGAAACTCAATAAACTACACTACATTTTAAGGAAAAATTGTAATGTATATTAAAAATATGAAACTCATCTGCCACAACATTTAAAGATGGCACCTGCCCAACTGAAATAAAAGAATCATTTCCATATTACAGAAGACAGTACTTTGAGCAGAAGCTTCATTTATCTACAAAATTTAAATTTTGAACTGTTTACCACTGCATTCAGAACTAGATACTTAAAATATATGAATTTTCTTCACTGGTCTTTAACAATAATAACAAGGAACAAATGAATAGATATCTGTCTAATCATCCAATTTTTTTATCGGTATCAAAATTGTTTATAAAAATGCTAGTTAGATTTTAAGTCACCCTACAGTAAAGAATGTCTAGAAAAAATTTGGATTTAACATTGTGGCACATGTCCATTTTTTCTTGCATTGCATGGGCTTATAAATTTTGCTAGGTTCTTACAGATCTCAGTAAGCTTTTAATTTCTATCAGAGAGCTCTCACCTGAGACATAAAGAGACAAACTTACTGATGATGCTGAGGGGCAGCTTGCTTGGTAGAAATGGTGACTCCAGTTCAAGGGAGGAGGTATAAAAAGTAAGTACATAAGATAGTTTCAATTTTGGAACTCTCTCACTGTTTTGGCATTCAGGAGAGCTAATACTGATTTGATTCTTGGCAAAGACTGAAGAAGATTATCTTGCTTTAAATGTTATTATTATTTTTTTTTAACATATTGAAATGATCCACTAAGAATTATCATTACTACTTTTTTTTTTCTTTTTTTTTTTCCTTACAATGACAAGAATGTTTATTCATGAGAATAAAAAGCTCCCATGGAAACTTTTTTTCAGATGAATGTATAATTTTCAATACTGAAGCTGTCTGCTAGAAGAATGTTGAGTAGTTTTCATCTTGTAAAATATGCTAATGGAAGAAATACTTGAGTTTATCCATATTAACTTTTTGCTGTTTTTTTTTTCGTTTTTCTTCTTCTTTTTTTTTTTTTTTGGCCTTTAAGATGTAAACAGCCTCCAACACTAAGGAAAACTTTTAATTGATAATTAGGGATTACTCATTTTAAATAAGATATTAGCTCTTGTCATGTAATTAATTTACTCCTTTGCTTTGTGAGCAGTCCTCACAGTTTGCTGTCCGTAATGAACTGAAGGTGTGCCCATGAGAAAACTATATCCAGGTTTCTGAAGTGTTTGTGAAACGTGAACAGTACCATGCTGAGGGCAATTTCTTTTTTCCTTTGTAGCTCTCTGACAGAATTCTGCAAGGGATTGTGAAGGTCAAATTTTGATGCTGCTGAACGAGAAAGGATCAAATTTTTTCTTCCCAGGTGAAGCTGAATTAATGTGTTTAGTGCTTCTGTTATAAGGAAAGGTTTTGGGGATATCCTACTGACAGGAGAGTTAATTCATTTGATTTGAGAAGATACTAGGAACACAGTGAACTAAAATGTAGATTTATTTAGGCCAAAAGCACAAGACCTGTCTAAGTTTGAACTTAATTATTTTTATAACTCAACTTACATTATGTTTTTTTCTAAACTATACAAAATGCTTATTTTTTGGCTTTAGTTAGCAAACACAATCTTTCTGGCTGTGCTTATTTGTTTTACTGTGATCTGTCAATCAGTTTCAAATATTCTTTTGTACTTCATTATGTAAAACCAATTGAAAGTTATTATCTAAATGTTTGTTATATATACATAAAAGTGTGATATTTATTGTAGAATTATTTATCAAAATTTCTGCTAAGAATTTGCAGAACTTTCATACCATAATCAGCTTGGCTTCGTTTTGAGTTAAAACAGCTTATACTTTCTTAACTACTTCCAATGTTTTTCAGCTGGTGGAAGAAGTAAGAATCAGTAGGGACGTCTGTATTCTTACAGTAAGATCACTTGTACTTAGGAAGAAATCCCATATAATTTTGCAGTAAAGGATTGAGTTGTGTGATCAGTCTGCAGTCATCAGTCTGTTGCTTATCATTTCTGAGTTTGTTCAGGGAAGCATTTATGATACTTCCATGAGATGTAATTTTATGGAATATTTGTTCAGATTTATTCTCTGTGTACGGCAGTAAGTGGAAATCCATTTGTACAGGAAACAAGAAGAAACTTGATATATACAACAGATTCTACCGAAGTAAAAATCTGTATTTCCTAAGGCTTATATTTTGCTTAGCATACTGAGTTCATACCAAAAATTACTTCCTTTCAAAGTGATTTCAACATGAACGTAAAATGTTATCACTAGATGACTGTAAAATTATGATTTCACAGTCCTCTATTCCATCTCTGTGCTATTTTTCCATGGATCAAAGTGATTATACAGGAGAGATGTTTTGTTTTGTTTTCTGAACTAATTCAGACTGGAAATCATATAAATATACAATTTGATTTTGTTCTTCATTCAGTGCACAAGCTTTCCAACTCCTACCCAAAGAATCAAGCAGCTACTATATAACTAATAATCTCTGTAGATGAAAATCAAAATAAGCTTTGGTATCAAGTTGGGAGTTTATGGAAAAGCATTTTGTTAAAGCCTAGGCTATTTTCATTGCTTATAATTGGCACAATAAGCACTAAAGCTACTTCCCTTAACTACAGAATGACAAGCTACCTGACAGACTACATCTTTCCTTCTTTGCAATTTTTGGCCCTAAAGCTTGGTCAGCAGATTTTGTAGTAGCTTGTATTTACTAGGGGCATTTATATTTCATGTGGATTAGCTATGTGCTATGCAAAATGAAAAGATATTCACTCTACACACAGAAAAGCCCAGGCAGCTAGAAAGCTAAATAGCTTTTCTGAGGAAATAGAACAAAAAGTTTTAGCTGTTTTAGTTCCTTACATCCTATGCAAATATAACTAATAAAAGCCAAGAGGTAAACAGTATCAGGGAAATAATCCAGCTAAAAGCAATACTCTGGTTAACTTTTTGACTGGATTGATTTCTCTTAGCTGGTAGTCTGTTTGCTCTGCTACATGAATTCTTGGGCCAGTTGGCAATGTGACGGCTGAAACAAGTGGCCAGGGTATTTTGGGAGCAGGTGGCCATTAACAAAACCAGATTAAAACCTTTAGATACTGACTGAATCAACATGATCTTAGCTGTCAGTAAAGTCTTAGCATTCATCATCTTTTGTCTATCTGGAGTAGTTACCCCATTGCTTATTTTTAGCTGCCTACTAAAGACCAACTTAAAATGAGTGAGAGTTTGGTTCTCAGTTCTTTAGCTTGCCATTTCATTTTCCCTGAAGTAGCAGGGCAGTGAGGAAGAGTTCACAGAATCACACAGAATGGGTGAGGTTGGAAGAGACCTCTGAGATCATCTGGTTCAACTTATCAATCAAAGTGCCTTGGAACACATTACACAGGATTCTGTTCAGATGGCTTTTAAATGTTTCCAGGGAAGGAGACTACACAAGCTCCTGAACCTCTGGCACCTCCAGTGCTCTGCCACTCTCACAGTAAAGACTTTTATTCACATTTTCAGTCAGACTCCTTGTGTTTCAGTTCGTTCAGTCCTTTTGCTGGGCACCACTGAAAAGCATCTGGCCCCATCCTCTTGACACTCTCCCTTCAAATAATTAAACATTTTGATCAGATCACCTTGAGCCTTATTTTCTCCAGGCTGAACAGGCTGAGCTTCCTCAGCCTTTCCTCATATGTGTGATGCTTCAGTCCCTTAATTATTTCAGTAGCTTTTTGCTGGACTTGCTCCAGTATGTCCATATCTCTCTTCTACTGCGGATCCCAGTATTTGACACAGCACTACACATCTGGCCACACTGACACTGAGTAGGGTGGGAAGATCACCTCCACATATCTATTTTCTGTCAGGTTGGTCCCCAGCTTGTACTGGTGAATGGGGCTGTCCTCCCCATATACAGGACTTCTTTAACTATCCATTTTCAGATGTCATGAAGCAGTGCAAGATGTCTTTGAAGTGGAAAGTTTGTGAGAGTTGTATTCCATAGAAGGAAAAAAATCAGTATTTAGAAATGGATTCATATGTCACTGAGGTATGATGGAAGTCAGACAGAATCAGTTTTCTTGAAAGTTATTTTAATTTACAGCTACATGTGATTAGTCAGTGTGAAGTTCACAGGAAAGGCTTCACAGGGAAAGATAGAAAAGAGCAACAGTCATGTTCAGGCAAGCTACAATCAATTTTATTTTGTGTCAACCTCCAATAAATTTGTTATACTGATGCTGATGTTAATAGACATCATTTCTATTGTTTTTGTTTTCCTTATTAAAATGTTTTTCCTTGGTCTTTTTATTTTCTTTGCATTAATCTATTTTTTCTTTACGTAGATGTTATAGTTCAGGAAGTCAGGAAAGAGGTGATTAGAGAGTTTGCATCGTGGTGCTCTGCACTTAAATGTTTTCCTGAACTTCACATCTGATTGTTCTTAGGACTTGCAGCCCAACACTGCATTATCAATCATATTGGTTTTACTGTTAGATCTGTATCTCTGAAGAGTTCCCTCCTTGCTCCAAAATAAGCTGCAGATAGGTGATCAGAACTTGACTTGATTTGTACCAGATATTCAGTAGTGGGAAAGGACTTATGAATCATTTCTTCTTCAATACCAAATCATAGAGATATATTTTTTCATCCAGAGAATTTTGCCTACAATTTATCTGTAAGATTCATATAAATAAAGTATGTGTTATGTACCATCTTCTTTAAATGAACTTGTGGAAATTGAGTGTAAAGTGGAATAAAAAAATTTTTCATGAATTAAAAAAATACATTTAAATATGTTATTTTTACAGACAGTATTTGAGTTCTCCTAGCCTTCCTTAAAAACAAGGTTTTACGTATGCAGAGATGATAATACATTAATTGCAAACTAACTGCTTTAGTTTTTCCTGCTGAAAAAAAATCAGCTTATTAAGAAGCGTTCATCTAATATATAATATTGAATGCATAATGCCATTTACCTAATGAATTGTTGCCATCTTCATTGCTATCAAATACATCAAGACTTTTATTTACTATTCAGCTAGCTAATTAAGAGTTTCCCAGGAGTTTATCCAGAGCCTGTTTATACTAATTCTTTTGCTCTGCATCTGGGCTTAAATTCAACACACATATATTCTTTATTTGTGAGTTTTCATTAAATTTTCAATTGATGTCCAAAATTGTAGTGTTTATTTTACTATGTGAATGAATAGACCCAAACATCTTTACTAAATCGGAAATTCAGGACCTTATGAGGATTCAGAAAGTAATAACAAATGTAGTGCAAAACATCTTCATTAACTGAACAACATCAAAGAGGAATTGTATTTGCTGTGCACTTGAACCATAAAAAAGCGTTCCTAAATGGGTAAGCACAAAAACTATACTTTCTTTAAAGCCAAGAATGAAAGCGTTATTTAGAAATCTAAATAGTTAAGAAAGGTCTAAATTTATTGTGTTTTTGAGCCATTGATATAATGTTCAATTTGATGATTTTGTGGTATAATGCTACCAGAGAAGTCAAGACACAAAATGAGAAAATATTTTGATCAAAGTTCATGAAAACATGAATGTTTAATCCCCAGAAAGCCATCTAAAGATAATATTTTTTAAATGCCAACCACATGCACATGGTCATTTTCCATTGGTGATAGTTCAGATCTGATAATGAAAAGCCCTAGCAAAAACTTTTCAGTAACTAATATTTACTTTTCAAGTAGGAATAATAAAGATATTTACTTAAATGGGCAACCTTCGTTTTGTTGTTGTTGTTTGTTTGTTTTTGTCTTTTCTGAGAGCCTAGTATATGGGGAATCTGTGGCTAAGGTTCAGCCTGAAATAAATCATTCTGTTCTGAAGAGAAGTAAAACTATTGAAACTGCCCAGTTTGATGACTCACATTATTCTCAATAATAAAAAGTAATCTAGACCAAATCTTATTGCGTTTAGAAACCAAAAGTGATTTTTTTCCTACTGCTGGTCAGCCAATTTACAATTACAAAAATAAGCTGTGTTTTTCTCTGCTCTGTTGCAGCTTTAGACAAACACCAAACAAGGAGAATCTCACACTTGTTACCATGTGAATATTCCTGAGCAAGGATGGATCCTTATATTGAAAGGGACTAATGATGCTTCAGTTTTCAGCAGCCTTTCTTAGTTTTGTGTTTTATAGAATTCATCACCAGCCATCCCTGTATCTCTTTTTCCACCATTGCCAATGCAAACAAACCTGAAAGCAGTTTCTGAAAGCCTAACTTAGCTTACAGGTTTTTGGAAAATACATGATGATATAGAAAGGAGATATGATTCTGATGGGAGTTATGTAACAGTTAAAGCCCTGTTAGGATAGTAAGTATCAAAAATAAAATCATCCTTTTTACTGTGCTGAGATAGATAAGCACAAATAATTAAAAAAATTAAAGTTCGTATGGTGCTATGGGAGAAACTTTGTACAGTTTTCTTCTCTCTTCTGTATTATAGACAAGGTTTTTTTAAGTTATGTTTCACATTTCTTATCCACGAATGACCTGATCAATGAAACTTTTACAAGCTTTTCAGGGGGAAATATCCATTATTCCAATCTGATTGATTTTACAGAATACATCTAATCATTTCATTTGCTTAATTTATTTCTTTTATTCTTATTTTGTCATAATGTAATTTTTTATCCTTTTACAAAGTTTTTATTCAAGTTAAAAAAGCTTTAGTGTAGCATTTCTAATATTTATTAAACTCTTATG
>JACDJE010000167.1:5358930-5383367 GCA_016647715.1 Pavo muticus | reverse complement strand
TAATGTTAGGTAATAGAATTGATAGGAAAGAAAACCAATAATGCAATAAAAGTAAATGTCTTTTGGTTTGAAAGTTAGGAAGTCACAATCACAGTTTTAAAATAATACTATATTCAATCATTTTTGACATTTTTTGAGGTATTTCTGAAAGCAGATGCATTGCAGTTTTAATTGAATATTTGCATTCACTGAATATTTGAAGTTGTTGGCTGTGAAGAATTCCCTGTGATTTAATGGCTTTCATTCATAAGGACATTTTTGTAAATATTCAGCAATCAGAATTTTATTTTCAAGGGTTTTTTTTCATAGGTTATTGCAGCTGGTGCACTGTCTGCTGTAATTATTAGGAACCATTTCATTGGCATTTTTGAGCACTGCAGTTTGGGTAGATTATATGTTATATGTCCCCTCTTTTAGAGAAGGTGAGATTTTAGTGTCCTGTTTCTGATATATGAATATATAGTGTCGTGTTTCTGATATTTGTAAGCCTGCATGTACACTGACATTAACAAAATTCTGCTGTGCTTACTTTACATGCTACTGGGAGGAATATTGTTGCTAATACTTTTAATTCTTCTTAATTCTATGTTGTAAACTGCTGCTGAAATTTGAATTCATGATCAAGTAAGTTTACTTTAAGTGAATATTGATGAGTATGTATTTATTTATCTATTTTTTAAAATCTACTTAGCTGTACTTGTTAAAGATCAGCATTTCATTTGTGCTATGACAATGCTACTGAGAAAATTATTGGAATTAATTTGCCATCATTGTGTGAAGTCTGTGCTGCTATTGCAGTTCATTACCACCTAGGGATGCTGAAGTATTTAATGGAATAAATTGACAAAAATGTTAATAAACCTCTGCAGAGAAATTAATCCATCAGTTGAATTTACCTTTCTGAAATGCCCTTTTGTGAAAATACCTGGGGAGATGCCACATAATTAATATAAAACATAGGCACCAATAAAATTTTAAGAGGTTTAATCCTGCAAAATAGGTTTTTTTTTTTTTTTAAATGGAGTCTTAAAAATGGGCTATTCTCTGACTCAAAGAAAATAAATAAATTGAGCTCCAGTATCAAAGTTTGAAAAGAAAGTCTCTAAGAATACTTTTTAAAGTTTATAAGCATATTTTTTTACACAGCTTTTTGATGAATGAATAGAAGAAGGAAAATTAAAATCCCTAAGCAACTATTTGATGTTGCTAAAAGCTTTAACTGGAAGAAGTGCTTCCTAACTGCAGTTTAAACAGAGCTGAAGAACTGTTTGTGACACAATATGTGTCTAGGCATGTTGGATTATACATCAACAAGAATTAGCTTAAGAATACAAGAGCAGAAAGTTGCAGTGCTCAAGTTTTGGCAGGGATAAATTGACCCTCACCTCTCTCAACAGTATGAACTAATACCTCTGTAGCTGTCCTCAGGAACACAAATCTGGAGCACTTTATTTCACAAGTGGTAACAGAGTAGCTCAAAGCTGCTCTGGTTTCAAGTTCAGCCCCAACCCTGGAGGTGTTCAAGGCCAGTTTGGACGGGGCCCTGGGCACCTGGTCTAGTATTAGCCATGGAGGTTGGCAGCCCTGCCTGTGGCAGGGGGGTTGGAGCTTGATGATCCTTGAGGTCCCTTTCAACCCAAGCCATTCTGTTATTCTGTGATTCTGTGAGTTACCTTATAGATGAATGAAATTTTCATTGAGAGAAAGGGTGGTAATATCTGACAGTATTTTCTTTGCTGTACCTATGGTGAACATATAGGTGGAGCCCTGACATCATACTGCAACATAAATTCTCCCTGATTTTGACTCAAAAACAATTAAGAAAAGGATAGTTTATTACTTAGCATGTTGCCCAAAAGAAGTTCAGTAACATCATTATAAGTAAGACTTTGTAGCTGGTGAAGAGTCCTCAAGTTTCATCACCAGTGCTGTGAATATCAGTGTTCCGGTTTGAGCTTCCTCAGAGGTACTCAGAAAGAAATGTTGGCCCCAGCTCTTCTGTATGAAGATAGAACTGACTTTCTCCAAATGGCTATGACTATTTTACTGAAAAATGCACTTTTACTAGTTTTTATTAAATCCTTTTTGCTACATATGGCTTGTAATTACATAAAATATGCACAAGGATGATGGAGGACTTTTATAAAGGAAAAAAATGCTATTCTGCACAGCAATGAAAAATGGCCATGCGAAACTATGCAATATAGTTTCGCATTTGTAAAGAAACAAAAAAAAAAAAATAAAAAAAATAAAAAAAAAAAAAAAAAAAAAAAAAAAAAAAAAAAAAGAGCCAGCAGCACAGCAGGATGCTAGTTCTGAAACATGCCTGCAGAATCAGATCTGATAAGCCAAATAACTCAGGGGAGTGGGAATATTCAGAGGCATTGAGCTGATAGGAACCCATGTTCTTCACCTGCTTCCCAGTTGGTGTATGTGAACACACCATACACATCAAAGCACATTAAATGTGTTCAAAGAAATGTGAAAAAGTTAACAGTATTTAAAAAGACAATTATTATGTGAAAAATATTATAATGTAAAAAATAGTATAAAGACACAAATAGTATAGATGAGTGTTTTTCAATCAGAAGCTCAGCTTGTTAATTACAGACCTAACAGTAGAAGCACTGTCTTCTGAAAGGGTTCTGTCCTGGTTCTGAGACAAGAGAGTGAAAGTCACAAGCTGCTCTAATCTTTGCCAGCTGATTAAAGGTGTAGTCACCACATGGAGAAAAGTTTTGGGCAGGCAGATGGGGCACAGTCACAGCCCACTGTGACTCCCTTCTCGTGTCCCAAGTGCTATCAGCATTTAGGGGTACAAAAAGTGCTTCAAGTTTTGTGTTTTAGAATGGATTTTTTTTTTTTTAATTGGAATTTGAATAAAATTAGAGTGTGGAAATGGAGGAAAACTGTCTCTCCAAAAACATATTTCTGTATTATTCAATTTCTCCCATTGCTCTTAAATTGTACAGGAGACTCTAGAGATTTTAGACTGAAGTGTTGTGTAAGATTTACACCAAGGGTTTATTTCTACTTCTAATCTGTCAGAATAACACATGCCCCCACAGCCCTCTGTGATGCCTAGCTGTCTTCTCTAGCATCTCTGTTCCATTGCCAGTCTCAGGAAGAACATAAAGCCTTTTTCTCTTCTCTATTCCTCTTGTCCTTTATGTCTTCCGTACCTTTTTTTCCTTACTCACAATTTTCTCCTTTCTTACAGGAACATTCTGAATGTTGCTTCTTTCTGTCTTCTAATTTGCCTGAGCTAGTGGGGACCAAATCTGCCAGATTGAAGACAGTGCAATTTTTACCAGTTCCAAGCATTTTCCTGACAGCACATTTATCTCTTTGTTGTTGTTGTTGTTGTTGTTAGAATCTATACATATCAACATTTGACTTGATGCTGAAGCAGAAATTTACCAGTGTCCATAAGGCTGAAACTTTCAAAGGCAGTCATTTTATTCAGTTTTCAAGAGCAATAAAGTTATTGCAGTACTTGCAATGTAGAGAGCCAATCTGGAGGAAATAAAATGGCCATTGTCTCTACTCTGTCCTTCTTGATCCATCCTTGTAGAATACAGTTCTATTCAGCATTTAGTATTGAGTACAACTCTCCAGCATTTTTATTTCTGAACTATTTTCTTATTTAAATTCATCCTGCTTTCTGAAAGAGTTATATATTTTATCATTGATCTCCCTGTGGGTGGGGGTGTTTGTCCTTAGCACTCTTTCAGAGGAGATGATTAGGCATACGGTATCAGTTCACCAAATGATCAGAATTTGAAACAAGTATTGAACAAGATAGAGTATTAAGCTGGCACTTCCAGTGGAGATTAATTTTAAGAAATTGTATAGCACACAGTAAGAGTTTCAGGGATGTGTAAGATCCAGACTTTGTTTAATGATCACTTGAAATCATAAATATTAAATATTGGTTTTCATTTCCAAACCCACACATACATAAAAAAATACAAATTAAAATCTCAAAAGATAAAATGTTCTAACTATTAAAAAAACAATATGAAGAAAAGCTTTATTTTTTTTCATGGAGTGTGCATAAGTGGTGTTTCCAGACGATGTCATTTTATCCTATCTGTAGATAGTCACCTCTTTTAATGTATGTTGGTTGCTCTGAAAGTAATACCTCTTATTTATTTCTATTGAAAGTACAATAGATATGAAGAGCAAAATAACAGTATGTGATAGAGCAAAATCTCAGCTACCAAACGGTATTTTTCAATGTAGTCACCACCATTAGTGATGCATTTTCACCAGTGATGAACAGGAGCCTAGATACCACACTTGAAAAAATCTGCACAAAAAAGGTAACCCACTGTTTCATAGATGTTATAATGGCATCATTGCTAGGAAAGTGTTGCCCATGCAGTCCATCTTTCGCGGGCCCAAGCAGATGGAAGTCAGAACTTGTTAAATCCAGACTATACAGTGAGTGTGGTAGGACAGTCCAGAGAAGACTGGCAGTGTGCTCCACTGTCTTCAATCTGGTGTGAGGCCTGATATTATCCTGTTGCAAGAGAAAGGTTGTCTTCTTCTCTGGCATGACTCTAGAAGTTTGATTCTTCAGCTTAGTCAGTGCTGTTAGATAGCAATCAGAGTTGATGGCTTGTCTGTGTTTCAGAAATTCCAGAAGGATTACCATTTTCCTATCCCAAAAGACGTTGCATATCACTTTACCCTTTGAGGACTGCATTTTGAACTGTTTCTTCAATGGAGAGTTAACATTTTGCCACTCCAGGGACTGCTGTTCTGACACTGTCTTTTAGTGGTGACTTCATGTCTCATCACTCATAGTGATGTGATCCAGGAAACTGTCACCTTCAGCCTTGCACTGATTCAATAGATTCTGACAAACCTGCATACAGAGTTTTTTCTATTAATGTGCAATCACAGAATCACAGAATCACAGAATCATAGGGGTTGGAAGGGACCTCCAGAGAGGTCATCAAGTCCAACCCCCCTGCCAAAGCAGGTTCCCTACACCAGGTCACACAGGTGGGCGTCCAGGCGGGTCTTGAATATCTCCAGAGAAGGAGACTCCACAACCTCCCTGGGCAGCCTGTTCCAGTGCTCCGTCACACTCACCGTAAAGAAGTTCTCGCGCACATTTGTGTGGAACTTCCTATGTTCTACTTTCTGGCCATTTCCCCTTGTCCTGTCTTCACACACTGCTGAAAAGAGTCTGGCCTCGCCACTTTGCTCCCCACACCTTAGATATTTATAGACCTGGATCAGGTCCCCTCTCAGTCTTCTTTTCTCAAGCCTAAACAGACCCAGTTCACTTAGCCTTTCTTCACAGGGGAGATGCTCCAGGCCCTTCACCATCTTTGTGGCCCTCCGCTGGACTCTTTCCAAGAGATCCCTGTCTTTTTTTGTACTGGGGAGCCCAGAACTGGACACAGTATTCCAGATGAGGCCTTACCAGGGCAGAGAGCTCCTCTCCAGCAGGTCATCCCCCAGCCTGTACCACTGCATGCAATTATTCCTCCCTGGGTGCAAGACTCTACACTTGTTTTTGTTAAACCTCATCTGGTTTCTTACCACCCAGCTCTCCAGCCTGTCCAGGTCTCGCTGAATGGCAGCACAGCCTTCAGGTGTGTCAGCCAATCCTCCCAACTTTGTATCATCAGCAAACTTGCTGAGGGTGGCCCCTATCCCCTCATCAAGGTCATTGATGAAGATATTGAACAAGACCTGACCCAGCACTGACCCCTGTGGAACACCGCTTGTTACAGGTCTCCAACCAGACTCTGCACCGCCAACGACAACCCTCTGTGCTCTGCCAGTCAGCCAGTTCTCAACCCACCTCACTGTCCACTCATCTATCCCACACTTCCTCAGCTTTGTAATAAGGATGTTGTGGGAGACAGTATCAAACGCCTTGCTGAAATCAAGGTAGACTACATCTACTGCTCTCCCCCCATCCACCCAGCCAGTAACATCATAGAAGGGTACCAGGTTTTTCTAGCATGACCTCCCCCTGGTGAACCCATTCTGGCTACTCCTGATAACCTCCTTTTCCTCCAATTGTCTGGAGATGGCATCCAGCACAAGCTGTTTCATCACCTTTCCAGGGACAGAGGTGAGGCTGACTGGCCTGCAATTGCCTGGATATTCCTTCTTGCCCTTTTTGAAGACCGGAATGACATTGGCTATCCTCCAATATGTTCACGGGATCCATTTGGTGCAAATTTTGGGATATTCCAACATTGCCACCATCATTTCCAGTGCATTGAAGCCAATATTCAGTTCCATACTCAGTCCGTGTGGAGGATATCAACGCCACAACTTTGCTTCATCTGCAAGTCCATGTCAAACACCATTTTGCCAGACTGCCCTTCTGCTGCCATCTGTTGCACAGCAACAAAATGTAACGGAATGTTGGCAGGAAGGTTCAACCTCTACTGCTATATCACCAACATCCACCTCTGACATTGTGGTCAATATAATGAAAAAGGATGCATTACTTTTGGATCAGCCTTCATATATTTAAGCAAGCTGGACAGTTGAATCCACAGAAAAGTGGATGAGTTAAAGCTTCCTGGTATAAGGAATTTTGCTAAATTCCTTATCTACTATTTTCACTCAATACAGTTATTTATGCACATAAAGTCACCCAGATACATACTTAGAGACTTGAATAGCACACATTATATTTGGTGAATAGGAAAAGATTACAAATTAGAAGCATCTTAAATTAGTAATTTCTCTAATCTGGATAGTAACTCTAAATTTAGAACCACACTGAAATGAGAGCAATTATAACTATTTTAAATCAGGAAGGACTAAAAATGTATGCTGCCTACTTATTTATTACTTTTTTGTCAGTTTACTTCCTGTGTCTGCTGATGTGCCTTCTCAAGAGATGGGAGTAGAGGCAGAGTGAAAATATTTACTGCTTTTATACTGATTTTGGTAAAATTTTTGGACTCTTGAATAGATATCTCCTTACCTTCAGACGAGAGAAAGAAAGAGACAGACAGGCAAACAGGCAAAATCACCACTGTGGTAGGAAGGAATAAATAGACCTAAGAATTTACCCATTTTCCTTTCTTCCTCCAGGTCACCTATATTGTTTGGAAATAATACACTGAATATTTGAACTCTTCCCATGCAATTCCATGCACTCATTGAACATTCACTGATAGTTACTGTATCAAAGACTCAGAAAATTGTTCTATAATTCAGTTTGGAGTTTCTGCAAAGTCTGTACAAGAAAAAAAAGAAAGAAGGTAAGAATTTATCATGTTACGTTATTAACATCTTTGTTTGCAAAGGAAGAATTTTTTTACTGTTTATGAAACAAAGTTTTTGCTGAGATTGAAAAAATGTTTTGAATAAATTGTGCTCCCTCTGTGCTCAACACTTGATTTCATCTGCTGCCCTGCATGAGACAGTATCTCCTATGCTGTCTTGCAAGAACTGCAAGACTCAGATAAAACAGCCGAGTTGCTTTGACACTGAACATCTGGCAAGGTGGTTATGTATTCTATTGCTCCTTTAAATGAAATTAAAATATCACGAAATTCAATAAAATTTGTTTTTTATCTATCAAGGACTAAACCTTTTTTAATACTCTACTCAGAATATCATGCTTTAGTACGCTATTTTATATATTGTTATGAGAGAGGAAATACATTGCCTGTATCATTTGAAAAATCATTTGATACAGTTTGATATTTTCCAAGCTCATTTTACAATCAGAATGCTCTACTGTTAATAAGAAATTGAGTTGTTACATCAGAGTGAAAATATATGCACCTTCCAATAGATTGTTTTTGCACATTTTTAGTTCCTGATAGATAAAAAATAACGGAAGAAAGTATTTCTGCTTTTGACAGAAGGAAACATTCACACATCTACTAGGAGACTGTCTGCACCAAAAAGGACTCTGTACATCCCAGTGTCTCACGTGCTATGGCTCCATGTATGTTCTGCTCCACTGGAACATGTAATTTCATGAATAGCATGGAAATAATTTCTTCTATTAAATCTAGTGGAAGATACACTAAGAAGCAAGAGAAAGTGTAACTCTGTGCCTTAGAAGTTGCACTGACAAATGTTAAGTGTGTCATATGACAAAACATAATAATTTTTGTCACTGCATGAAAAAAATAAGTAGACCAATTTTTTATATTTTATTATTTTTTTCCCCATGGTGACAGTGCTAAATTGTGTTTAGGCTCAGGGTATAATTTCTTCCTTGTCAAAAATTACTCTTGATTTTATTTTTCTTCAGGGAAAAATAACTGAAACTATTGCAAAGAACAGTCCTTTATCCTTCAGGAAGCTCATTAAATAAAAGTTTCAGGGAGATAAGAGGAAGGAAAATGAGAGAATGACTCTGCTTTGGAGCTGGGTTAATTCTGAGAAATTGAGTTAGGGGAGAAGAATGTGAACTATAATATAATAAGTGTGATACTAATGTGGTTCCTGTCAAGTACCATGATGAAAATTAGAGATGTTATGCAAAAGGAACACATATCACCTTCTCTTCTGTAATGAATCAAGATAAAAATGCTTTGAAACCGCTACTTGATCTTGTTACATCATGGAATTGTCTTAGATACTGAAACCTAAGCTCATGTGCCTCAAAGCAGTATTTGCTCGAATTGCCATACTGGCCTCATTTCGGGACATCAGTTTCTAAGACCAGTTAGTTCCTTTTAAGAGATGTTCATCAACTATTACACCTGTGATTTTATTATAAATTTCATTTCTTATCAGTTATAATTAAACAGAGATCTTGGCTCACAGTTTTCAGTCTGCTTTTGTTTTTTCCAGCTATATCCAACCATCCTCAACTGAGAACACATTTCCTCAGAAGAATAGTTAGGAAAAGAAAAACCAAAAAAACCACAATCATTATATTCTAAAAAAAAAATTGTTCATTAAACAGAGAATTAATAAGAGTGCCTGTTGTAATTAAATTGTATATGTGCTGAATCTTTTCTCTATAATGTGGAATATTTTTCTCTTATAGGATATTTTATGTCACAGAAATTTTATGAATGAACATTGTCTCAGTCAATGAACCTATATTTGTTTAAAATAACCAAGACTTACGTTGTCATTAATGATCTGTTCAGGCTGTATTAACCCTTTGCGAGACTGATCAATTACCTGATCAGGGCCAAGAACCGCATGAGACACCAATATGATGTGCAGAAAAATGGCAAAATGGCTTTTAATCACACGTGGCATCCGTTTAAGAACACTCATATTCTACTTCGTCTACACCCCCTAAAGGTGCATTGTCCAATTACAGAGCCGGGGGGGGGCCACTATCCCGTGACATCCCGTAGCCTCGCTGTCGCCTAATACAACAGACTTATATGAATCTTGCAGAGAACCATACCTCAACGAGTGTAAGCCAAAGTTATTCTTTCAACTTAGTTGAAGCATTACAGTATAATTTTCACAGCTGTGAATGTTAGCAACCTTTATGGTTATTCCATAAAAATTAAGGTGACTTGTGATTTTACCTTTTTTGTTTGTTTGCTTGTTTTCTCTCCTTTCAGACTAAAGTCAAATACAACACAGATTGTTGTGACAAGGACAAATTTATATTCATGTTTTGTTACACTTGTTTTTGGTTTTGAGTAACCTGTAGTTTCCTTCATGGTGCTTTCACAAGAGTATGATGTGTACACACAAGAAGTACTGCTGTAAAGGATGACACTAATTATTACCTAGCATTTAGCTACATACAGTTGCAAGCTGTGTGTGTTTTACTGTGGCTTGATAAATCTCAGCTTGTGGGTTTATAGCCTATTTTGATGAATATTTTTTTTCTTCTAAAACCAGGATAACACACAGATTTTGAATTCTTCTCTATGCTGAGTTAAAAATTGTTCTTAAATGCATAAGCAAATAATGACTCTGTAACTAATGTCACTAGTTTAGGTGACAGGTATCTTATTGCACAGAGAAAGAAAGCAAAATCAAATAAGTCTGTAAAGGAGAAACTTGTGTATATGTTAGATTAAATCAATCACAGTGACGGATGAAAATAAAAGGTACTTGCTAATTCATTTGAGTATATGAATCCATGCATTTTCTATTATAGTAACCAGTTCCTGGCTTATTTTCTAGGATTTTCTTCCAAGAAGAAAAGAGTTAATAAAAATTTACTATTGGTGATCTCGTAAGGGGTAAAGGTCTAATCCATGGTTCCTATTTAGGATTGAATTTACTATTAAAGTATGTATCAAAATTCTTCCTTTTTAAAAATGAAAACTCCATCTAATTTATTCCTAAAATGTTTCATTGTGAGCAGATTTCATATAAACCAAATTTACAAAGAAACTCTGGCCTGCTTCATTTACTCTCCATGCTTCCATCATACTTTCTCATGTGACAGTCTCTGTTAAACACAATTTGTATAGAAAATATCCTCCAGCCTGTCAGTCTCCCAAGCAATTGGAAATGATTTAGTTTATCTTGCTGGGATGTCTTTTAAATAATCTGTGTACATGGTGACAAAAAGACTTGAAGTCTTCAGTTGGCATATACAATATAATTATTACTATAAATGTTTGCTAATGCTGTCCAGCAATGCCACTGATATGTAAAGAAAATCTTAATAAAATTAATAGAAAGTTTTGATTAAACTTGAGCGTTAATTTATTGTTAAATTTTTTGAATGTTCTGGAGGATGTCTTTTTCTAGCATAATGAAGAGTAAAAAATAATTTAGTT
This sequence comes from Pavo muticus, assembly GCA_016647715.1. Taxonomy (NCBI): domain Eukaryota; kingdom Metazoa; phylum Chordata; class Aves; order Galliformes; family Phasianidae; genus Pavo; species Pavo muticus. Next base: position 5,372,649 of record JACDJE010000167.1, on the reverse strand, counting down.
CTGCCACTAAAGAAAAAGGATTTAAAGTGTTTGCATAATACCATCAAATTTGTCATCATATAGCAAAATATAACAGCTGAGTGTTATTATTTATTCATATTTTAAAGACTTTTCTGAAAAAATGAAGAAACTAAAAAGAACAAGAGTATCAAAAGGAACATGTTGGGAATTAAATATACTTTACACTTACTTTTAATTTCAGATTTTATCTTCCTTTCCTCTTACCTAATGGTAAGGCCATTTTGCAAGTGTTATTTCTCACCACGTTCCATTCAGGGAAACTAATGCACAGATTACTGAATTAAAGAAATTTTGAGTCACCATGCCAAAGGCTAAAACCAGAAATATGACCAAAAGCCTCCTCAAAAGCAATGCCTATTCTAATAAGCTGTTTAGTCTTTTCAGCTGTGGCTTGTTAAGAAAAAAAAATGAAAAACTGAGGCAGAGAAGTGGAACAGGAAATAATTTATTATCTTTATTCAGAGTAACCATCACATTCATTAAAAAAGCTTAACGTGTCTGGGTATATTCCAGAGATTTGTCTGGGTGCATTTTGTAGGACTGAGTCATTGACCACTTTGTTCTAGTGGTTGTATGTGCACGTTAAGGTGAAGAAAAAAAATAAATAAGATTTAGGTAGCTCCCAGACTCAGTTAGTGTCACAAATAATTCATTAGACTGGAATTACATCTGTTGAAAGATATATATTGTCAATGAAGGATGAAAATTCAGAAAAAACATAAATTTTTGTTTCAAAGGATGACACAACATTACACTAATTTTGCACTACATTTATTATGCACCTACAAAATACGAAAGTCTAAGGTTTGCATCATTAAGATTTTGGCCTCAATCACCATGATACATTTCCATATAAAATCTTCAAATGCAAGAAATGTTGTATAGGCAAATAAATCTTGCTCATTTAAATGAGCTATTCTGACCTCACATTACATTGCTCTTCTATTATAGCAGTCTCTGAACTACTTCATGAATTGCATCAAAACTCAGAAAGAAGTATGTCATTATTTATTTCTGTATTCTTAGTTGTTTTTCAGAGTTTGATACTGTTATCTGTAGACATAGATTAACTAGCATGGCCATCTTTATGCAGAATCTGAGTAAAAATCTCTGTTCTTAACACTCTAACACAAAGTAAATAAAAGTAAGAACACAATAGCAGCATTTGACAGAGGAAAATTTTAGCTACAAACACTCTTTTTCAGCACAGACACAACCATTAGCAGATTCACACAGATGATCTCATTGAGATGCTCTTCATTTCACAGTGTGACATCTGTGTATGGCCATCTGAAACGTGAGTTTGTCTTTCATATCAGTGTTGGCACTGCTGAAACACACTACCCACCACCACCACCTCTCTGTCCTCACATCCACTATTTGGTCTCCATAAAGGTTCAACAAGTTTTGATGAATGTCAATGGCTGAAATTTTTGAAATTTATTTACACACCTTTGCTTCATACACACTTCCATGTCAAATTTTGTCAGAATGCCACATTGCTGCCATCTGTTGCACAGCATGAAAATGTAATCGAACATTGTTGAGAAGGTTCAACTTCTACTGCCATACCACCAACATCTCCCTCTGACATTGTGGACCAATACAATAAAATAAGAGGCATTAGTTTTGGAGCAGCTCTCATATACGCAATGTACCTTTTTATATTTCATGCAGTATGAATTACTATCACTGAGAACGCTAAGGAAAACACTGCTTACATCATGAATGCCCAACATTTTGTCTTGCCTGGACTGCACTGATAGAAGAGGAATCGCCTTCGGTCGCATATATGTAGGGCACTCTGAAAGTAATTCCTGATTATGCTCTGTATCTGGTAAGATATTTTCCAGATTAACTTTACAGTTATGTTGAAACCCTTACTTAGGATTACAAGGCATTCAGGCCTTGACTAATTGATTCAGCCTGTACCCTGTAATCGAAGTTGTGTACCAAGTTCTGGAAGCATTTTCAGTTCTTAATGCTTGTTGATTTCAGTGACGGTCACTCTTACTACAGTATGCATTCATTCTGCTCACGGAAAGCCATTTGCTAGGGTTAAATCACACTTCCCTACACCTTGGCCTTCAAGCACTGTGTATGAAACTTTATGTCCAGTTTAGGCAGTGCAGAGATGGTTTATGCAACTCACAGCTGCAGTCGAGCCGCGTAATTTAAAAATGTATGGCTAGAATAAAGTTAAAATAAACATATGCGTACAACTACAGGCATATTTTGTATTTTGGCTCCTCATCATTCTGTAAAAATGTATTCTACTGTGGGCAATAGCATTTGCATTTTATGCATTTGAGGAATCTGCCTACACAGCACCTTAGAATGTCATATGCTGCACAATTTTAACACTGAAATACTAAATAAATACACCAATGGATATTTTATGTATTGCATTGTAATTTTCAGATCTTTATTTAATATTAGGCTGTGGAATCTTTATTTTATGGAAGTAGGAGATAATATGATGACAGAAAACTGCAGAAATAATGTTTACAGAAAAATCCCTCTCTTATCCTTTAAAATGTGCCCCAATTTCTTCTGTCTTTTCATAGCTCTGTAAATTCTGTGACTTACTACAGTGGTCTCCATTAGTAAAACGAATTAAAGCAAAGCTAATTTTTCATCTGACTTAAAGTGAACAGTTAATTTTCTAATATGAGTTTTGGAACTTTTTACCATTTTAACCATATAGAGATTTTTTACTGTTTACAGTCAAGTAGCAAATCTTGCTTTGATTTTTTTTGGTAAGATTTTTTTTTTAACTTTAAAAAACTTCTGTATCTTAATTTTTAAATAAACAATAAGTTTAAACACAATTATAGACTTTGGAACTACATACATAAGTCTCAAATATGTAAATATACTTTTTTTTCCTTTTTTTAAATGTTAGTGATAAATTTTGCATTGGAGTAATCTTAACATTTTTTAGCATTATCACTATAGCTTGCAGGATTTTTTGAGTTCATGCAGGGAATGAAAGTGTTTGACATGGGCATACGTGGAACTTGTAAATATTGATACTTAGTTCATTGTTTCTATAAACAGATACCATTAATTCTGCTTACGATAACAGTTGTATCTTTTTTTTCTTTATTCAGTGCTGTGGCTGTACACCTTTATAGTACTTTCTGACTAAGCAGACTGACTATATGGTGGAAAATCAAAACAATCTTATTTATGGGTTTACATATTCTATTAAGCAGAAAAGTTTTGCAAGTAAAAACTCGATAAAGTTTTGATAGAATTTAAGAATATAGAATGTAAGAAATATGATAAAATTCCTTTGCTTATTCAAAATCACACAAGTGTCAGAACCTCTTTTGACTTCAAAGAGAAGGGTAATTTGTAACTAGTACAGAAACAAAGATATTTAATGTAACGGGTCTAATGTATTGGCTGGAGGAAATCAGGATTCTCTTGTTTGTAGGGGTGATTAAGGCTGTGCATATCATTACACAGATGTTTTACAGAAGCAATAAATTAAAACTGAACTTCTGTTTAGCTGTATGAGAAATAACATGAAGATAATTGGAACAAACCAAGGTCGGTGCACCTGTGTGTGGGAAGTAATCTGCACTGTATGAAGTGATCCAAGAGAAGATCACTATGCACTGTTTAAGTAGTGAAAAAGAGAAAATAGGAAGAAAGTAAAAATACATATTCTTTAAAGAATATTGTTAAATCATGCACTAGGACATTGTTTAGATATAACAAGAATTGATGGTATTTAGAGGAATGTGATAGAAAAAGTAATTGAAGAACAGGTACAGAGTAAGTTCTCTTAATATACTGTAAATGCATGAGAAAAGCAAGCTGCAGGACACAGTCCTACACAGTGCAGCTTTCACAGACCTTGCTGCTATCGATGTGGAAAATGACCAGGAAAAGTGCAGTTTTGCAGCAATGAACTTGGATGACATACCCATGCTTACTACATTTACTGTGTTCCTAATGAAACCGATAAAAGTTTATTTTAAAAAGATATTAGCTTCAATGTTTCTTTGATCTCTGAAGTCGTGGGCCAATATAACAAAACAGGAAGTACTACTTTTGGAGTAGCCCTCATAGTAAATATATAAGAGAGTAACAAAAATATAAATGCAGTGAGATTTTTGACCTTGTTTCTGTGAAACTGATGCACCAGTCTGCTCTGATGGAAGTGGTTGCCATTCTTAATGAGTTCTCAAGGTGTTCATCAGAGATTTTTGATGAAATTTACTCTACCTGTGCTTTATCCTTGAAAAATGTTGTTCATAAATGTATGTACTGCCAAAAAGCAATGATATGGATAAGGTGTGATCTATATAGCACGTACAATGGAAACAATGAATGAAGTCCTGATCTCCTGGAGATTAACAATGGTTCCACCAGCGACTTCAGGGGAATTAGTATTTCACTCAAAGATTTATTTCCTCCTCTACTGTTTAGGGACTTTCTAATTTGGTGAAAATGAATCTGAATGCAGGGTTCTGGACGTGTGCATTTAAGTGGAGAGTAATCAACTGATTTTTAAGTCAGAGTTTGAAATGGAGCTACAAATGCATTTTACACAAGTAAATGAATGTGTACACATTCATATGAGAGCTATCTTAAAAATTAAAAAAGGTTTTACTATAACTGTTTTGATTTGCATTTACTATTATCTGTATGAGATTATCTACATACTTATCTATACATATCCTATTGCTTGAGATACTAAATAATTATTTTCAAGTTTAAAATGTTACAGAAATGTCAGTTAATAAGCTAATTGATCAAGGTCCTTCTCAGTAATTCTGGAGAAAATGTGTGAGACAAAGAACATCTTATTCTGAAAGCAAAAGCAAAGATGACCTCATTTTAATGATCTGTGCTCAAAAAATATTACTAAGAAAAAAAAGTTTGAAAACTTAGCTGCATTTTGAAAAGGATGGACAAAATACTCTCTCTGTACTGTAGGATGTTCCTCTGCCTTTCATATTTCTAATTCAAGGCAGCATGCAGCCTGCTCCAAAGAGCAAGAAAACAAATGGCAAGTTTTAATCAGAATCTTATTGGCTAAGTTGGAACTTTCAGATCATTTGCCCATTCCTAACAATGTCATGCAGATTCCCTTCAGAATATCAATGAAGAGACCTTTGCCCTTGCTGTGAAGAAAAGGTTGCAAAATCCAGAAGATAAGCAGCAAGCCCGTTTGAGGTTAACATTCCTTTTTGTAATGGGAGGAGGAGGAAAGGGTAAAAGTTTCACTCTAATTTAATTCTTTAATGAAACTAAGAATTAGAATCCCTGCAGTGTTGAGCTAACCTTTTCTCTAGTGTCAAAAAATCTTTTTCTTCAAATACATCTTGGATAATTCTGTAGGCTCATGGCTATCTGAGGGCTGTCTTAGAGGCCACTAATAAGACATACTGGACTAAATTTGACAGATCTTTCAAAGCTACCTTAAAGAAAAATCTTTGTTCCTGAAAGTGTAGAACTATTTTTTAAATAAAAAAAGTTTGATCGTTGCAGGATTTATTTATTTATTTACTTAGAGAAAGGGATAGATTTTGGCTACATAAGTTCATTTTAATAAATGGTGTAAAATAGCAAAACTTCCCTGATGCCAGTTAAGGTGAACTGATTTACCCCAGTTCAGCTAAAGCTGATTTTTCTGATGGAATGTGCTGAAAACAAGTAGATATATTTTAAAAGAAAATATATCTCAACATTTGTTTCATCTTCTCAAAACATTAATTACATTTAGCTACCCGTGGGTTTTCCCACATAATGAAAACCAGTGTTTATATTTACAGTGGAAGCCTCAGAATTGTCCAGTCTTTCTTCTTGTGAGGAATAAAGATATTCGAAGTAAGCTGACATTAAAGCAACATGAGCTCAATTTAGTGAGAACTCCTAAAATCAAATATCCTTGTCTGGTTCATTTTATCTGTGTGCTAAAACCCACAGGCCTTACTCCTCTAATTTGAGTAAAGAAAACTTACCCAGTAATAGGTAGCATTCAATGAGAATGAGATACATTCAAACCATCCAAGTAGATGGTCAGAAAGGCAGCTTGATGTATTACTGTCAAGGCAGTCAGCTGTAATAATCACTTCTGTGGAAAAAAATAAAATAATTTTGGATGCACTGGCAAGCTATTGTTGTATCTTCCTCCATGTCCTCCCCAGAATAATCCTATTCTTATTAGTCTATTTTTAAATAACGATTATATACCCCTTTTATGCCAATGTTACTTTGGTTTAAATAAATTATTACTGGCAGGTATTATTCTACATGATGTAATAGTACATAGCAATTATATCTTCTGTTCAACTTTATTTTACAAGTTTTTCTTGAAAGAGATGTGCACTACAACTTGGTTTAACTTGCATGACCTTTTCAGTGCCTCTTCCATTTTTAATTCATCCTTCCTGGATATGACTGGTCAGATCTGTATGAGGTTTCATCAGATTACTTTATAGCAATATTTATTGTCATGTGCCTTTACCAGAAACACCTTTTAGGAAGCACATAATATCACAGTTTATAGTTCTCATATTACCAAGTAATAAATTAATGTTCTCATTATTAATTAAAAACTAAAATTTCTCATTTGCAGCGTATATTCTAGTATTTGTGCATCACTGTGTTTGATTGTAATTTAAAATCTTTTCTATTTCTTTTCTGATCCATCCACAAAAAGACAGTATTGAATGAACACTGAGACTGAAGTCTCTTCGTTTTGCTAAATTTTACTACTACTTTTGTACTACCTTGGATCAAAAAAGTGTCTCCCTATTTCAAATTCTAATTATTATCAGAGATTAACAAGATGATATTTTACAGGGTATTAATAGAACTGACCATAAGTGAGATTAATTTTTATTTGAGTGTGTGTATCAGTATTATTATCAGCTTGGAAATTTAGAAGGGAATTTCAGATCAAGTGTTTTTACTGGTCGCTATTTCTTCTACCCTCCCAGTATACAGTAATAAACAACTACTCGGGATTGTTCTCAAGGTGAAAGCTGTCTACAGATCTAGTTGAAGTACTTAATTACGTTTTTACAATGTAAAAGTCAGGAGTTTTTTTCATTACATGAGGCATGTAGGCGAACATCTAAGATTTCATTGTCTTTTTTTTTTTTTCCTTTTTTTAAAATGCATTCAGCTTTCCACCTACATTGCCTAATCAGTGGTGAGGAACTGATAAGCCACAGCAGAAACAGGCTTAATATCACTCTAGGAATCAACAAAGCTGGAAGTGATGCATATGAACACCATTCATTCTCCTTCCCTACCAGCACTGAAGCAAAAGCACAAGACAGGAAGGAAGGTAGACAGACTAATTCATGGTAACACAGGTCAGGTTCTGAAAGCTACAGCTGTATTATGGCTATCCCCTTGTTGCTGAATAACTATTTGTCAGAAGACACTTCTACAGATGTGCTATCTTCTTTGATTTATTTCTATTTTTATTCTTTTCTGAGTCCTCCTGCAGTTGTGTCCATACTGGTGCCCTTAACATCCCTTAAAATAATATCAAATCCTTTCTTAATCCTTTTGTCTTGGAAGACTTTAGTGTTTAGGAGACTAATATACAGCTTGCATCTGTGTCAACTTCACCGACACGTAGGTATGTTTCTTAGTATTTTTGCACCTATGTGCAGAAAAAAATGCAAAGAAGGAAAATAGACTAAGTCCAGCTACATAGAAGTGCCTTATGAAAGGCCACATTTATAGCCAACTCTGTGAAGTATTTTGTATGTCAAAGCATTGTAAACAAATGTGTGTGACAGATGGTTCAAAAGACAAGGAAGACTTGAAAGACTGTGGAGAAAACTATTCTGCTGATTCAGGGTTCCAAACAGAGAAAATATGATCTGCAGAATTTTAATTCAAAGACATTATACACACTGGTTTTAACTTTAAGGGGAAAAAAAAAAAAGCTTGAAAAACAAAGTCAATTTTCCTTTCCTTGTTTACAAATTAAAAACATAAATGAAATATATTCTGATCTTGTGGAAACATTTATGTATTTTCTAAGTAAAATCAGGGGATATAAGACACTTATCCCCACAGTTCTACTGGAAAAAATGCCAGTTCCTCCATTTATCCAATGTCTAATTTTTCATTTTTCCTTTGAATCTCAATTAATTCACATCAGCCTTTCACAGATAACTGTTTGCACTTTTGTAAATCATGAAAAGGTGTTGTAGTGGAATTCCAAGGTCACAGCCTGAACCAATGGGTGAGCTATGTGAGATTGTGAGTGCCTGGAGCGGACGGGGGGGGTTAGAGCCCCCCTTCCGACTCCGCGATACTTCCCGTGCAATCTGAGTCNCCCAATTTCTTCTGTCTTTTCATAGCTCTGTAAATTCTGTGACTTACTACAGTGGTCTCCATTAGTAAAACGAATTAAAGCAAAGCTAATTTTTCATCTGACTTAAAGTGAACAGTTAATTTTCTAACATGAGTTTTGGAACTTTTTACCATTTTAACCATATAGAGATTTTTTACTGTTTACAGTCAAGTAGCAAATCTTGCTTTGATTTTTTTTGGTAAGATTTTTTTTTTAACTTTAAAAAACTTCTGTATCTTAATTTTTAAATAAACAATAAGTTTAAACACAATTATAGACTTTGGAACTACATACATAAGTCTCAAATATGTAAATATACTTTTTTTTCCTTTTTTTAAATGTTAGTGATAAATTTTGCATTGGAGTAATCTTAACATTTTTTAGCATTATCACTATAGCTTGCAGGATTTTTTGAGTTCATGCAGGGAATGAAAGTGTTTGACATGGGCATACGTGGAACTTGTAAATATTGATACTTAGTTCATTGTTTCTATAAACAGATACCATTAATTCTGCTTACGATAACAGTTGTATCTTTTTTTTCTTTATTCAGTGCTGTGGCTGTACACCTTTATAGTACTTTCTGACTAAGCAGACTGACTATATGGTGGAAAATCAAAACAATCTTATTTATGGGTTTACATATTCTATTAAGCAGAAAAGTTTTGCAAGTAAAAACTCGATAAAGCTTTGATAGAATTTAAGAATATAGAATGTAAGAAATATGATAAAATTCCTTTGCTTATTCAAAATCACACAAGTGTCAGAACCTCTTTTGACTTCAAAGAGAAGGGTAATTTGTAACTAGTACAGAAACAAAGATATTTAATGTAACGGGTCTAATGTATTGGCTGGAGGAAATCAGGATTCTCTTGTTTGTAGGGGTGATTAAGGCTGTGCATATCATTACACAGATGTTTTACAGAAGCAATAAATTAAAACTGAACTTCTGTTTAGCTGTATGAGAAATAACATGAAGATAATTGGAACAAACCAAGGTCGGTGCACCTGTGTGTGGGAAGTAATCTGCACTGTATGAAGTGATCCAAGAGAAGATCACTATGCACTGTTTAAGTAGTGAAAAAGAGAAAATAGGAAGAAAGTAAAAATACATATTCTTTAAAGAATATTGTTAAATCATGCACTAGGACATTGTTTAGATATAACAAGAATTGATGGTATTTAGAGGAATGTGATAGAAAAAGTAATTGAAGAACAGGTACAGAGTAAGTTCTCTTAATATACTGTAAATGCATGAGAAAAGCAAGCTGCAGGACACAGTCCTACACAGTGCAGCTTTCACAGACCTTGCTGCTATCGATGTGGAAAATGACCAGGAAAAGTGCAGTTTTGCAGCAATGAACTTGGATGACATACCCATGCTTACTACATTTACTGTGTTCCTAATGAAACCGATAAAAGTTTATTTTAAAAAGATATTAGCTTCAATGTTTCTTTGATCTCTGAAGTCGTGGGCCAATATAACAAAACAGGAAGTACTACTTTTGGAGTAGCCCTCATAGTAAATATATAAGAGAGTAACAAAAATATAAATGCAGTGAGATGTTTGACCTTGTTTCTGTGAAACTGATGCACCAGTCTGCTCTGATGGAAGTGGTTGCCATTCTTAATGAGTTCTCAAGGTGTTCATCAGAGATTTTTGATGAAATTTACTCTACCTGTGCTTTATCCTTGAAAAATGTTGTTCATAAATGTATGTACTGCCAAAAAGCAATGATATGGATAAGGTGTGATCTATATAGCACGTACAATGGAAACAAAGAATGAAGTCCTGATCTCCTGGAGATTAACAATGGTTCCACCAGCGACTTCAGGGGAATTAGTATTTCACTCAAAGATTTATTTCCTCCTCTACTGTTTAGGGACTTTCTAATTTGGTGAAAATGAATCTGAATGCAGGGTTCTGGACGTGTGCATTTAAGTGGAGAGTAATCAACTGATTTTTAAGTCAGAGTTTGAAATGGAGCTACAAATGCATTTTACACAAGTAAATGAATGTGTACACATTCATATGAGAGCTATCTTAAAAATTAAAAAAGGTTTTATTATAACTGTTTTGATTTGCATTTACTATTATCTGTATGAGATTATCTACATACTTATCTATACATATCCTATTGCTTGAGATACTAAATAATTATTTTCAAGTTTAAAATGTTACAGAAATGTCAGTTAATAAGCTAATTGATCAAGGTCCTTCTCAGTAATTCTGGAGAAAATGTGTGAGACAAAGAACATCTTATTCTGAAAGCAAAAGCAAAGATGACCTCATTTTAATGATCTGTGCTCAAAAAATATTACTAAGAAAAAAAAGTTTGAAAACTTAGCTGCATTTTGAAAAGGAGGAGGACAAAATACTCTTTCTGTACTGTAGGATGTTCCTCTGCCTTTCATATTTCTAATTCAAGGCAGCATGCAGCCTGCTCCAAAGAGCAAGAAAACAAATGGCAAGTTTTAATCAGAATCTTATTGGCTAAGTTGGAACTTTCAGATCATTTGCCCATTCCTAACAATGTCATGCAGATTCCCTTCAGAATATCAATGAAGAAACCTTTGCCCTTGCTGTGAAGAAAAGGTTGCAAAATTCAGAAGATAAGCAGCAAGCCCGTTTGAGGTTAACATTCCTTTTTGTAATGGGAGGAGGAGGAAAGGGTAAAAGTTTCACTCTAATTTAATTCTTTAATGAAACTAAGAATTAGAATCCCTGCAGTGTTGAGCTAACCTTTTCTCTAGTGTCAAAAAATCTTTTTCTTCAAATACATCTTGGATAATTCTGTAGGCTCATGGCTATCTGAGGGCTGTCTTAGAGGCCACTAATAAGACATACTGGACTAAATTTGACAGATCTTTCAAAGCTACCTTAAAGAAAAATCTTTGTTCCTGAAAGTGTAGAACTATTTTTTAAATAAAAAAAGTTTGATCGTTGCAGGATTTATTTATTTATTTACTTAGAGAAAGGGATAGATTTTGGCTACATAAGTTCATTTTAATAAATGGTGTAAAATAGCAAAACTTCCCTGATGCCAGTTAAGGTGAACTGATTTACCCCAGTTCAGCTAAAGCTGATTTTTCTGATGGAATGTGCTGAAAACAAGTAGATATATTTTAAAAGAAAATATATCTCAACATTTGTTTCATCTTCTCAAAACATTAATTACATTTAGCTACCCGTGGGTTTTCCCACATAATGAAAACCAGTGTTTATATTTACAGTGGAAGCCTCAGAATTGTCCAGTCTTTCTTCTTGTGAGGAATAAAGATATTCGAAGTAATCTGACATTAAAGCAACATGAGCTCAATTTAGTTAGAACTCCTAAAATCAAATATCCTTGTCTGGTTCATTTTATCTGTGTGCTAAAACCCACAGGCCTTACTCCTCTAATTTGAGTAAAGAAAACTTACCCAGTAATAGGTAGCATTCAATGAGAATGAGATACATTCAAACCATCCAAGTAGATGGTCAGAAAGGCAGCTTGATGTATTACTGTCAAGGCAGTCAGCTGTAATAATCACTTCTGTGGAAAAAATAAAATAATTTTGGATGCACTGGCAAGCTATTGTTGTATCTTCCTCCATGTCCTCCCCAGAATAATCCTATTCTTATTAGTCTATTTTTAAATAACGATTATATACCCCTTTTATGCCAATGTTACTTTGGTTTAAATAAATTATTACTGGCAGGTATTATTCTACATGATGTAATAGTACATAGCAATTATATCTTCTGTTCAACTTTATTTTACAAGTTTTTCTTGAAAGAGATGTGCACTACAACTTGGTTTAACTTGCATGACCTTTTCAGTGCCTCTTCCATTTTTAATTCATCCTTCCTGGATATGACTGGTCAGATCTGTATGAGGTTTCATCAGATTACTTTATAGCAATATTTATTGTCATGTGCCTTTACCAGAAACACCTTTTAGGAAGCACATAATATCACAGTTTATAGTTCTCATATTACCAAGTAATAAATTAATGTTCTCATTATTAATTAAAAACTAAAATTTCTCATTTGCAGCGTATATTCTAGTATCTGTGCATCACTGTGTTTGATTGTAATTTAAAATCTTTTCTATTTCTTTTCTGATCCATCCACAAAAAGACAGTATTGAATGAACACTGAGACTGAAGTCTCCTCGTTTTGCTAAATTTTACTACTACTTTTGTACTACCTTGGATCAAAAAAGTGTCTCCCTATTTCAAATTCTAATTATTATCAGAGATTAACAAGATGATATTTTACAGGGTATTAATAGAACTGACCATAAGTGAGATTAATTTTTATTTGAGTGTGTGTATCAGTATTATTATCAGCTCGGAAATTTAGAAGGGAATTTCAGATCAAGTGTTTTTACTGGTCGCTATTTCTTCTACCCTCCCAGTATACAGTAATAAACAACTACTCTGGATTGTTCTCAAGGTGAAAGCTGTCTACAGATCTAGTTGAAGTACTTAATTACATTTTTACAATGTAAAAGTCAGGAGTTTTTTTCATTACATGAGGCATGTAGGCGAACATCTAAGATTTCATTGTCTTTTTTTTTTTTTTCCTTTTTTTAAAATGCATTCAGCTTTCCACCTACGTTGCCTAATCAGTGGTGAGGAACTGATAAGCCACAGCAGAAACAGGCTTAATATCACTCTAGGAACCAACAAAGCTGGAAGTGATGCATATGAACACCATTCATTCTCCTTCCCTACCAGCACTGAAGCAAAAGCACAAGACAGGAAGGAAGGTAGACAGACTAATTCAGGGTAACACAGGTCAGGTTCTGAAAGCTACAGCTGTATTATGGCTATCCCCTTGTTGCTGAATAACTATTTGTCAGAAGACACTTCTACAGATGTGCTATCTTCTTTGATTTATTTCTATTTTTATTCTTTTCTGAGTCCTCCTGCAGTTGTGTCCATACTGGTGCCCTTAACATCCCTTAAAATAATATCAAATCCTTTCTTAATCCTTTTGTCTTGGAAGACTTTAGTGTTTAGGAGACTAATATACAGCTTGCATCTGTGTCAACTTCACCGACACGTAGGTATGTTTCTTAGTATTTTTGCACCTACGTGCAGAAAAAAATGCAAAGAAGGAAAATAGACTAAGTCCAGCTACATAGAAGTGCCTTATGAAAGGCCACATTTATAGCCAACTCTGTGAAGTATTTTGTATGTCAAAGCATTGTAAACAAATGTGTGTGACAGATGGTTCAAAAGACAAGGAAGACTTGAAAGACTGTGGAGAAAACCATTCTGCTGATTCAGGGTTCCAAACAGAGAAAATATGATCTGCAGAATTTTAATTCAAAGACATTATACACACTGGTTTTAACTTTAAGGGG